>NQYS01000001.1:6355043-6393114 GCA_003055955.1 Escovopsis sp. AC | reverse complement strand
TTGGTGACTGGTGGGGAGTTGGGGGGAGGGGGGGGGGGGGGATGGGAGATCAGATCTGGAGTCAATCTCGGATGGGCTCAACCGACCAGCACCAAGCATGATACGTATCTAGGCAGGCAGCTCTCAGGATCTCGGATCTCCTCCTGCGGAGACCAAGATCGAGACAGCAAATGACTCTGGCCAGCACTGCGATTCATTGCGCAGCCAACAAAGGCCGTTATATCGACCATGCAGGGACACTTCATACGGAAAGGCGGGCACCTACCTTCCTACTCGGTCGATCACGGAGGCCATGCGGTGAACCAGTGCTTGAGATGAGGCACACGTGTCATTAGCTGCTATCGCTGTCCTTCGACGGTCAGGACGGGCGCTGTGCTGAGCAACAATCAGTAGGGAGAAGGCATATAAAGGGGCCAAGCGGCCGGGTCGGACGATGAAAGTCGGCTTCAGGCCTTTGAATTCGAGGGATGTGGATGCTCCGATCGAATCCGGAAGATGAGTCGTTGAGTCATTCTTCTTTGTCCGACTTCCAGCTCATCACATTTTCACAATTGTATGTCATGTTGTGGCTGACAGGGCAATCCGCAGGTGGCTGTGAGAAACAAAAAGGCATCAGCCTGGAGGGTGTGTTTGCAGTCATCACATTCCCATTGTTTTTTTTAAATTTCTCTATTTGAAATTGAAGAGACATCACTGAGGATGTCAAGGTGCAGAAAGCAAGGAAGGCTCCGCGAAAAGGTAAACAGGAAAGGACATCACACGAGAGAGAGAGAGAGTCAAGTTGGGGATCATGATTAGTCGTATTAAGCTATAATTTATCAAAGTCCAAGAGCATGTACATTAAATCTCCGCTCGTCATCCTCCACTTCAACACCCGCAACCTCTCTCCTCCCTCTCGCTGAGGACCATCTCTAATGCACCCCCCGGTCATTTTTTTCGTTCCCACCCTCCCTCCAAGCATGCATGCGCTCGTGCATCATTCCCCTTTCCATTTCACATCAGAGACATCGGAATTCTGGGCAAGGGGGGTCGTGAGTCTCCAGCCTCAGCACACAAGAGAAGAAAGAAAAGGTCTCAGACGCTGAGCCTGTCGATTTCCTCTTTAGTGGCCGTTGTGCTGCAGGACGTTCTTGACGGCCTCGATGTGGTTGTCGACGATGGGGGTGTGGATGTTGGCCTTGACGGGGGCGTTGACGAAGCTGCCCTGAGCGCGGGGCACCCGGACGTTCTCCTGCAGGACGTTCTTGACGGCCTCGACGTGGTTGCCGGTCACGGGGGTGAAGATGTTGGCATTGACGGGGGCGTTGACGAAGCTGCCCTCAGCGCGGGGCACCCGGACGTTCTCCTGGATGACGTTCTTGACGGCCTCGACGTGGTTGCCGGTCACGGGGGTGAAGACGTTGGCCTTGGAGGGGGCGTTGACGAAGCTGCGGGGCTCGTTGTACTCGCCCTTGTGCTCCTCGGGCTTGGGCGTGGGGAGGTGGTAGTCGGGGTCCTCAGTGGCGGGCTCGGGGACGTGAGGCCACTGGCCCTTCCAGCCCTCGTTGTGCTGGGCGACGTTCTTGACGACCTCGACGTGGTTGCCCTGGACGGGGGCGATGACGGTGGCGTCGACGGGGGCGTTGACGGCCTGGCCGTGGGGGACGGCGCCGGCGGCGGCGGGGGGAGCGTAGCGGGTCTGGACCTTGCCGCTGTTGAAGATGCCGTTGGCGATGTTGTTGTGCTCCACGTCGGCGTCGACGTCGGCGAAGCGGCCGGCACCGCGGCGGTGGTTCTTCTGGAGGACGTTCTTGACGGCCTCGACGTGGTTGTCGGTCACGGTGGTGATGACGCCGGTCTTGACGGGGACGTTGATGAAGCTGCGGGGCACAGCGTACTCGGGCTTGCCGCCGTCGGGCTTGCCGCCGTGGTGCTTGTCGTCGTCGGAACCGTCGGAGTCGCCGCCCTTGCCGGGCTTGGAGCCGGGGTAAGGGGAGTCACCGCCCTTGCCGGGCTTGCCGCCGGGGTAAGGGGAGTCACCGCCCTTGCCGCCCTTGCCGCCGTTGTGCTGCAGGACGCCCTTGACGATCTCGATGTTGTTGCCGCTGACGGGGGCGACGACGGTGCCGTCGACGGGGGCGTTGATGAAGGGCGCGCCGGGCTTGCCGTCGTGGCCGTGGGGGCCGTTGCCGTTGTTGCCGTGGGGGCCGTTGCTGCCGCTGCCGGGCTTGGGGAGGTTGGGCACGGGGATGCTGGGGACGCCGGGCTTGGGGTAGTCACTGCCGGAGGGAGCGCCGGGGGCGCCGGGGGCATCGGGGGCGCTGGGGGACGGGTAGGTGGAGGAAGGGGGGGGAGCGTAGGTGGGGGCGGCGGCGGCGGCCACGATGAGAGCGGAGACGGCGAGGAACTTCATTTTGGAGGTTGTGGAAGGTGAAAAGAGAGGATGGGTTCTTTGGATTATTAGGGGTGTTGGGATGTGGTGGGTGCAAAGGCAAGAGAGCGAGCGTAGAAAGATTAATAGAAGGACGGGACTCGTCAAACGGATCTTGTGGGAAGTGAAAGAGTGTAAGGTAGATCGGATGACTTGGTGATGAAAGGCTTGTCTGGAGAGAGAATGTCTTCTTTTTTCTTTCCTGCTGTTGGGGGGACGAGACGGTCGATACTTATACACGATTCCCACCTCGCTTCCCGAGGAGGCGAGCCTATGAGGGGTGGGCTCCTCCTTGGGCCCGTCTTCCTAATCTCGCCTCCTCGTCAGCCCACGAGCGAGCGCTTGCACTTGCTCGCCTGGCGAGCTGTCTCTGGGCCCCTCGATCCATCCCCTATGCGAGCCAGCGAAGATTGCATCCCATCCTGCTCGCCTGGCTCCCACGCCCTCCTCCCCTGGCCTGTCTTCATTACCGGTACCCAGGGCACAGCACATACCGGCACGGAGTGAGAGTAGTGGAGAGCGGTCTTTCGTCGAGGCACAGGTGGGAAGAGACCCTGGGCCGATGATGGTGATTGGGGAAATCTGGGCATGGGACCCGGGGGGGGGGCTAGAGGCTGGACATGGGGGGGGGAAGAAGCGGCCGGGGAGCCAGGGGGTCACGGCATGGGGCCCGGTCTGTGGTCTGCGTGCGGCGGCAGCAGGACCTCAATTTCCACCATGCCATTGACCGTAAGTTGCGAGGAGTCGTATCAGTGCATACTTCGATGCCTGTGCCTCGTACGTACAAATTTTCCTATACGGCGAATGTTCAGCAGGCGAGGCCCGAAGAGAACAGAAAAAGAAAAAAAAAAGGAAAGGAAGGAAAGGAAAAGCAAGGTGTAGAAGAATGGGCCCCGGAGGCGGATACGGGCACAGGCGAGCACGGATAAGAAGGAAGATTCGCAGCAGAAGCGGCAGCAGAAGCGGCAGCAGAAGCGGCAGCAGCAGCGAGCGAGAGAGAGAGAGAGAGAGAGAGGAACAGGAACAGGAACGGGACCGTTCTGAATACGGGCGACGACGGAGCACGGAATAAGCTGGCCGGGTGTCTCAGCCAAGTCTGTCTGATTCTGTGCTTGGGGCTGTTCTATTCTGCTCGCAGGCCTAGTCTGGGAGGTCCGTCGGGCGATTTCCTGCACGCTCTGCACGCTCTGCTGGAGGTGAGCGCGCGATGCTAGCCGAGGATCGCGGGTCTTTTTTTTTTTTTTTTTTTTTTTTTTTTCAGCCTCGGACGTCGGCAGCGGCCAATGGAGGCGCGGCGAGTTGCTGGGCGGGCTCTGGAGCTGTGTTCGTCGAGGGCCGGGCCCGAGTCCAGAACGCAGCCGTGCATTTGTTTGCTCCTGGCTCATGGCTCATGGCTCATGGCTCATGGCTCATGGCTCATGGCTCATGATGGCCGTGTTGTCCGCGATGCATACATACTCGAGAGCGCTGTGCATGCAGGTCCCGGCGTCGGTGCGAGTTCCAGTACTCGTATCTGCATCGCGATGGCACTGAGTCCGGGTGGGAATTCTCAGGTAGTATCTGTCCAGGCGCCTCCTTTGCGCGCGGTGGAGGTTGAGAAGGGAGAGCGGCGCGCACCATATCGGAGGCGAGGCGATGGGCGCGATCCCATCCCCTAGAGGTGCAGGGATCGAGCAGGGGC
Source organism: Escovopsis sp. AC (assembly GCA_003055955.1). Taxonomy (NCBI): domain Eukaryota; kingdom Fungi; phylum Ascomycota; class Sordariomycetes; order Hypocreales; family Hypocreaceae; genus Escovopsis; species Escovopsis sp. AC. The sequence continues at coordinate 6,389,023 of NQYS01000001.1, read as the reverse complement.
CTGGGCGTGGAGCCGCGCAGCCTCCATCTCGGGGATCCGGTCTGGGATAGCTGTACTCGTACGGCAAGGCATTAGCGGAGAGTGGCTCTTCGTGTGCACAAGCATCCTGGATGGATACTACCGTATACCAGTAAACGTATTGCTGGGACAGGTCCACCTCTACTGGTACCGTGGGTATACAAGGACATACATACCGCCCCCCTTTACCGGTACGACCCCTGCAGGATGGATTTGTGAGCGAACGCTTTGATTCGGATCATAAGGGCGGGCGTGCATTAGCTGCTCGGGATAAATCTCGCGGTGGATGGACTGAGAGGCATGGGTCGGGTTGTGGGATTGGATTGGATTGGGGTCCTCGAAGTGCGGGTTGATAAGGGGGGATGGAGTCAGTCGCGTGTGTGAGGATGAGGATTTTCGCGATGCAATTTTGGTGGCTTCAAGGATGTTAACTAGACGGAGGGTTGGGGTTGTGCTGTGGCCTCGTCTTGTGCATGTTTGTGCTGCATAATTGCATACTCTGTACTCTGCACATTTTCATTCACCGCGCACTGCATGTACATATAGGATTGCGCAAGGTAGATACGGAGTATGTATGCACAATCTATGCAAGCTTGCACATTTCCTTCTTTCAACTCCAATCTCTCCATCCATCACGACGATTCTCGGGTCCGCGGCATCTCCCATCCTCTTCCTCTTCCTCTTCCTCTTCCTCTTCCTCTTCCTCTTCCTCTTCCTCTTCCTCTTCCTCGAATTTGTTGTATTGATGTGCGGAGTACGGAGTACTCCGTACATGCTCCAGCTCGCTCGAGCCACAAGCGGTGCGGCAGACTCCCCCCCTGGACCTACCGGTAACACTCAATACTCTGCTCATGCCAGGCTTTACGAATACCTCCCAGCTCTATACATACGGACGGGGACCACCCTGTGGGGCACGACCAGGCTCCGGGGACCGGGGAGCGAGATGCCGTCCATGGGAGTCTCCACATATAGTCTCCAGAGTCCAGCCTCCAGAGTCCAAGACGGTCCCCCTTTGCTGTCTAGCGCGGCAGTACCGAGTACGAGGCACCGCTACCGGCACCGTTTCTCCGCATCGCCCGTATCGCTCATTTCATCACAGCAGGTGGCACTACTCCGTAGTACTCCGTAGAATGGATACATTTGAGGAGCTGTCACTTTGGCACTGCCGGGCGGGGACGACCTGGGAGTGCCTGGGGTCCCAGGGCTGACATTGAGAGCCTGGTAAGGGGGATTCCGTGGGACTTGGCCGAGCCGGTACTCGTAAATGGCGACGGCGGAATGGCGCTGGCAGGCAGGGGCCTGGATCTTCGGACGGCATTCGTCCCGTGTACGGAGTACGGAGTACGGAGGACACACATATGGATTTGATGTGTGTACTCGTACGACGGAGCACAGGCAGGCGTTGATTATGATTGATTCCATAGGTACGGAATAATGTATCATCAATTGATGCTGTTGTTTGCGGGTGGTGATAACGTGGCACGCCATTGATGGTGCGATGGCGCGAGAGTCGGAGTCGAAGTGCTTGCACGGAGTACAATGCACAGTCTCGTCCAAGTAGTATTCCATCAATATGAGCATCTGGATGGATGTGAATGTCATGAATGTCATGAACATGCTGTGCAGCGTCGTGTGGCTGCATGGATGTGATGATGGACGTGATTGGAAATCAACAATCGCACATCAATGCATGTGGTGCGACTCTCAGTGTAGGGTAGCTGCTGAATGGATGTCAATGGAATTCCATCCAAAACGGAGGGCATCGCGAGATGGAGGAGAGGATGATCCACCGCGAGAGAACCCGCATCAATGTTGAAACAAACCTCTCCGACTCTGCTTCGAGAATATCCTTCTGAGACACAACAGTTCTCGGCCACTGCAGCCATCTCCGCTCACCACGAGATGGATCGTTCAACAAACCTCAATGTACGGAGTCATCATCAATGGATCAATAGATGTACAGAGTGCGGAGTAGATGGACATTGATATTCGACGTCTTCTTGCATACCCTAGAGTGAACGTATATACGTACTCCGTACTGCGTATGTATGTTGATTTCACGAATCCCTCCGTATTTCCTCTGAACCTCAACATCAGACAATCTAGATGCTTCGGCGGCGCTTCCATCCGTTGGGCCCGAGGTGGCGATTTGTCTCTTTGATGTCATCTCCGCCGGATCATCCCAACAGGCAAACGAGCGCCCGCCCCGTCTGTTTCAATGAAATTGGCGACAAGCCGTGCGTGCTCCAGCCGGATACATCAATTGATGTACGCGATGACTTCATCGCGGTCCTCGAATCTCCATCACAAGCGAGCGAGCAAGCAAGCAAGCAAGCAAGCAAGCAAGCAAGCAAGCAATCAACACAGCGAATTACGACTCGGTCCAGCCATGACTGGCTACCACCGATCGATCCACAGACCAGTGCGCGTTGCAATCACTGCTCCCTCCGCGACAAGATCGACCTCACCGATCAGTACGAGTCTTCGCAGCACCCGGCATCCAGCATCGTCGCCAATCACGCGCAGCAATCGATGCCCAGGAGATATGCAGGTACATGCGGAGTACGTGCATTGTACATACGCAGCCCATCAGCCTGCGTTCCAACTTGAAGTTATTCTCCGTCGTCGCTCCACCCGTGCAGCTGAGTACGTATGTATGTACATATGCATGTATGTATGTACGGAGTACGGAGTACGGAGTACATCTCTGAGAGAAAAGGGGCACAGGGCGCGAAAAAGGGGCGCCGCACTGGAAAGGAGGCGCGTGCGCCGGCCTCTGCCTGCAGCTCCCCATGCAGCCAGGCGATCAGCTGCATGGGCTCGAATCCTGACAGCGGCAAGGGCCTGCTCGACGGGGTGAGGGTCTTGGGATGGGGAGAAGAGGAGAGGAGGAGGAGGAAGAAGAAGAAGAAGAAGAAGAAAAAGAAGAAGAGGAGGAGGAGGAATCACTCGCTGACCCAGGTACGGAGTACAGTGTTAGTACAGTGCAGATTCAATCACCAGACTGTCCTCTACGTCCTCATCGCGACATCAACAAGATCCATCATCACCATCGTCATCATCATCATCATCATCATCAACGACCCGCCGATCATTTCCAGGGCTGTACGAGCACGGAGAACGCAAGAAGGGACGGAGGACGGAAGACGGAAGACGGAACACAATATCCAATATCCGTCCTCCGTGTGTATGAGCATCAGGCAGTGATTTGCCCTCTGACACCCCCAACCCGCGGATCTGCACCGCGTCCATGTGCGAGCCATTTGATCCATCCATCCGTCCTCGATGTCCTCGTGTGCTATTCCCGCCTGGCAGATAACGGCCGTCATGGATTTGGATCGATGTCTTGCTCTCCCTCGACCGCAATCGTCTCCATGATCATTGGGAAGCCGTCCTCCAGACCCTCCATGTGGTCTCGCGAAGCCCGTCGCCGCCTCGCGCTTCTCACATCCTCCCTACATAGAACCGGCTTCTTCAACAAGGGGTTTCAGCCGCAACAAAGGGCGCGCTCCCCTCACCCATCAATGGATCCATTGAACCCCATCATCAAGCCGACCTCTCTCTTGTCTGCGCTGCGAACTTCCTTTTGCTGTTGCTGCTGCTGTTGCTGTTGTCCCGGCGCGCCTCGCACCGGAAATCGACACTTCGTCAATCTCTCGGCGGCGTCCAACTCTGCCGGCCCCAACGAAGCGTCTCCGAGGATAGCACATACATAGCGTCCAATGCTCGGGCTCTGTGCTGCTCGGGCTCTGTGCTGCTCGGGCTCGGGCTCGGGCTCCGGCTCGGGCGCGAAGACGTCAATGAGACGAGCCGCCTTTGCCGCAGGGGCAGGGGCCCTGCTTCGCGCGGTGGTAGGCGAGGCGGTGCGTTGGCTGGTGGGCGCGGACACTCGTACGAGTACGAGCGTGTAGACCTTGGCGGTAGATTAGTACCTGTCAGGGATCTCTCGCACGGCCGCGATACAGGTACATACATACATACCTGCGAGTCTGCACTGCTCAGCCCTTTGCAGGGTCGGCTGGTGCCATCGTGAGGACTGGACTGGACGCTGGCAGAATTGGAATCGATCCCTGCGCAACCCCTTTTTATCCCTCTGTTTTATGCACCGTGCGATGAATAAAATCAAATCAAATCAATTACCATGTTCCTTTCATAAACCAGATGCATTTCCTAATGCAGGCAGCTCTTGTGAAATCCTCGGGTTATGCTGTGCACTTGATGCCGCGCATTGGATGCACAAAGCGCACGTGATGCAATTGGAAGTCGGAACGCGGAGCCCCCGATTCCGCGCACTTCGATCCTCCCCGTCGAGCCTCCGCACTTCGCAGCTCGTCTTACGGATCCCGATCCCACCAAGGAATTGATCCCACGCAGCTTGTCATCCAAAGGGCGCGGTCACGATGCGCATACTCCGTATCGACGCTGGCATCCTGCTGGCTGGTTGGGCCTCCAAGATGAGAGAGAGTCACGCCGAATGGCAATCCACTCGGGTATCCCCTTGATGCTGCTGCGCCGGAGCTTGAGGCCCTTCAGTGATGATGAACGATTCTTCTGGATTGATCAAGTCCGAGCTAAACATCTCTCTACCTTTAGTACGGAGTACGGACTACGAGTACGGAGTATGTCTGGACTACTCCCTAGTCTCTGACACTTGCGCCGTCGCCATGCGGGGAAGTGACCCGAGGTCGGAGCCGGATGGCGCGGTGCCGGCTGGCCTCCAAAGTGCTGATATTTGGCGGTTTGCGCTCGACTGAACCTGGCTTCGCTTCCTGGATTCTGATTCCTCTTTGTTCTCAAGGTTCAATTTTTTTTTCAATACATCCGCCGTCTGTGTGAGATTGGGAACATTGAGGTGGAAATATGGGAAGCCTGACAGAGGCTGCCGTCTCGCGCACCGACCTCGAACTCTCGCAAATCCCGCGCCGGTCCGGGCGACCGTTAGGCCCTGGCGACGGCCGCCGCCACGATGTTCATCACAGCCACGATCACGGCCATGACCACAGCCAGAACCAGGACCGGGTCGATGACTATGAGGCGGCGGCGGCGGCGCACGGCGCCCACGAGCTGAAGCCCGTCGACCGCGGCCGGGATGCCTGGCAGGTGCTCATCGCGGGCTTCGTCCTCGACGGGCTCTTCTGGGGCTTCCCCATGTGCTTCGGCGTCTTCCAGGACTACTACTCCAGGCTGCCCGAGTTCACCCACGCCGGCGCCGACATCCCCACCATCGGCGTGCTGTCCCAGTCGCTGTGGTACCTCGGCGCGCCCTTCTCCGCCGCCCTCACCCGCCGGCTGCCCAAGTACCAGCGCCACCAGATCTGCCTGGGCTGGCTGCTCGCCGTGCTCGGCCTGCTGAGCGCCTCCTTCGCCCGCTCCGTCGGCGGCCTCATCGGCACCCAGGGCTTCCTCTACGGCCTCGGCTTCTCCCTGCTCTCCATGCCCATCATGAGCATGCTCAACGAGTGGTGGGTCGCCAAGAAGGGCATGGCCTTTGGCCTCATCGCCGCCTCCTCCGGCGTCACCGGCTCCGTCCTGCCCTTCCTCCTCGACTGGCTGCTCAGGCGCCACGGCTACCGCACCGCCCTGCGCGCCTGCGCCGCCGCCATGACACTCCTCTCCCTCCCGCTGCTGCCCCTCTTCCGCAATCGCCTGCCCCCCTCCGAGCAGGCCGTCCTCGCCCGCCCGGACTGGCGCTTCCTCCGCGCCCCGCTCTTCTGGATCTACAGCTCCGCCGTCCTCGTCCAGGGCATGGGCTTCTACTACCCGCTCGTCTTCCTCCCCTCTTACGCCTCCTCCGTCGGCGTCCCCTCCCTCCAGGGCGCCCTGCTCGTCTCCCTCATGTCCATCTTCCAGGTCCTCGGCCAGTTCGCCTTCGGCTGGCTCTCCGACAAGAACATCTCCCCGAGCCTGCTCGCCTGCGTCTGCGCCCTCACCGCCGCCGCCGCATCCTTCACCTTCTGGGGGCTCGCAAAGTCCCTCGCCTTCCTCGTCGTCTTCTCCCTGCTCTACGGCTTCTTCGCCTTCGGCTTCGGCACCATGCGCGTCGCAATGGGCCGCGCCGTCAGCGACGACCCCTCCACCGTCTTCGCAATCTACCCGATCCTCGTCTTCCTCCAGGGCGTCGGCAACATCCTCACCGGGCCCCTCAGCTCCGTCCTCATTGCCTCCAAGCAGCCCGTCCGCGAGCAATACGCCGCCGGCAGATACGACGCCGTGGTCATAATGACCGGCGCCACCTCCTGCGGCGCCGCGCTCATCATGATGCTCTGGCACGGCCAGAGGCTGAAGCAGATCTGTACATAGGAAGAGACATAGGGCGACATGACAAGTTTTGAAAACACATAGGAATAAAGAGGCCTGACTTCAGAGCGCCATCTACACTACCGGTAGCCTCATCTGCGTGGATCCGGAGAGTCGAGGAGGGTTAGGGTAATAGAAAGGAGAAGGAACGCGCCTTCTTGCTTTCAAATGAACCTCTCCAAATGGAAGCTGCATCTGACGACCGAGGCAGGAGCTCGAGTGGACACGTGACAGGCTCCAGAGACGTTTTGATCCAAACCACCCCCTTTTTCACTCCTCCTCTTTGTTTCCCCATCGTCTCGTTCTTCCCTTCAACTCCTCCCATCACTTTGTTTTTCTTCGTCTCATCCTCACCCTCACATCAATTACACAGTATTTCTTCCAGCTTCCTTCAAGCCAAAATGCCGCCAGGAAATTCCTCCAAAGCCCTTGGGGGACTATTCACCAGTAACCCCCGGAGGCCGGGACCCGACTGGGAGATCGCATCCCACGGCCCGGTGCCGCCTTACATGCCAAGCGTCGCCGCCGACATCTCCGACGCACCCACTTGCTCCGATGTCTTCTTCCAGCACATGTCCCCCGTGGCCCAGGAATACCTGAGGCGGATAGCCTATAACCCGGCGCACGACCTATTCCTCGATTTTGTCCACGCGTGCAACATTGAGAACGCCTTGATTGCCTGGAGCGCCCACGAGCACCGCACCGCGGGCACCTAGTGGAGCATGCGTCACAGAACGCAGCTGCTGTCTTGCCTCGAGGGCAAGCTCCAGGCCTACCGCAGGCTGCTCGCCACCAAGATCCACCTGGTGAACCAAACGATCCGGATCGTCGCCAGACAGGCCCCCGCCGTCCTCGAGAAGCTCAAAATCAGCAAGGATGCCGAGTGCTTGGAGCTGATCCGCCTCGAGCGCATTCTCGCCCGTCTCTGCGAGAGACTGGTCGTCTTGTGGGAGCAGCCGGGGTATCTGCTCGCGAAATGGACCGACGGCTTCCTCACAGCCAACGAGCGCTACGCCGTCATGTCCGGGCACGACTGCACCTTCATCGACGGGCTCATCGACTCCTTCTCCCCCGGGGGCATCACGGCCGACTTCGACGATCGGCCCGACCTCACGGCCCTGGCGGAGGAGGAGGTCCTGCGCTGCTACGCCGAGGGGTCCGATGCTGACGGGCGACAGATGTTCCGGTGTCCCGTCACGAAGGAGTTGTGGCCCCGGGAGGAGATGGAGGTCGTGCAATTCGTGCCCAAGAGCCTGAAATCGCTCTACGTGCGATCCCTCTTTCCGAAGGAGGTCATGTCAATCACACATCACGAGCACCTGCGCAATTCGATTGCCGTGCATAAGCCCGTGGCGCGTGCCATGAACAAGGGCGACCTCATCATCGTGCCGAAGCTCATCATTTGGGGACCGCATGGGGAGGAGGACACAGACCCAGAAGAAGGAACCAAGCCGAACGACAACAATAGCCAAGACTCCTCCGACAACGCCAGCATCGACAGCAACAGAAACAACGTCAGCGTCAGCGTCAGCAACAGCAACAGCGACGACCTCGTCCTTGCAGAGTCCTATCTCACGACCACCAGCGACGAGATAGGCCCGAGCATCGATCCCCTGCCGTCTGTGTGCTTCGTGGAATGCCGAATCCTCGTGCCCGACCAGTCTCAGGTGGCCGAGGAGATTTACAGACTGAACGGAGAAAAACTCGGCCCCACCAAGAATAAGCCGCACGCGACCTTCATGGCGGCGGCTGCCGTGGTGGCTTCCTTTGCACGCAAGAGACACGCTAAGCCAGATGCCTGGCAGTTGCTGGGTGAGATGAGAATCCGGTTACGTCTTGCCGTCCGGCCGGGCATCATGGGCAAGATGGCGAACTTGGTCGGGGCCATGCCAAACGATGAGGCCCTCGAGGCCTTCGGTAGTTCCTCTGCCGACAAGCGCGAGGTGGACCGGGCCCAGAGATTGCTCTGCATGTCGTGGATGTCGCTGTTGTGGAGAAGTCGGTGGTGAGGTGACGATTATCTGGTCTCAGCGCCAGGCGTCCTGAGCGAAATTACCAGCGATTTTTGACATTACCAGCGTGGAGGAATGAGGAGGCAGTCAATAGAACTCAGATGGACTAGTAGATGCTTGACTAATGCAGCGTCAACGCGAGATGCAAAAGCCCCAATGGAATAGGCCCTTTGATTCTTTTTCGCGTTTGCATTGGAGCTTCCTCACAGCTCGATGCCAACCTCGCGATCCGAGACGTCGTTCATGAAGTGATACAGGGGCCGCAGCAGGACGGAGCCCACGACGCACAGGACCGTGCTGAGGAGCTGCAGGAAGCAGAGGAGCAGCGGGACGAACGGCAGGGCGACGAACTTGAGGAAGTCGGTGACCTGGTACAGGTCGTGCTGGCTGGCGATGTAGTACTTGAGCTGCTGCTCCGGGGGGCGCTGGGTGGCCTTGCGCTGATGCTGTTTCTCCTGTTTCTCCTTCTGCTTCACCGGCTTCTTTCCCTGTGTCTCCTGCTTCTTCTCCTGCTTCTGTTCCTGCTGTTCCTGTGTCTGTTCCTGCTGTGCCTGCTCTTCCTGTGCCGGTTGTTCCCGTCCCTCTTCTTTCTGTTTCAACTTCTGCTCCGCTGGCTGCGTCCCCCCGGTGGGCCCGTCGGGCCGGGCGTGCTCGGCGTTGGGGGACGCTCGGCGGACGAGGTGCAGGACGGTGACGAGCTGGACGTCTGCCTTGTGGAAGGGCAGGAACCAGAGGGAGAAGATCTGGTGGATGGAGAGGTAGAGCAGGCCGGTGCGGTCGTCGAAGACTGGGGGAGGGTGTCAGGGCACAGTAGAGAGGAGAATGCGGGGGTCGATGCCCCTGGAGGAAAGGGAGCAGGGAAAGGACAAGGAGAACGCCGGGTTGGAATGGGAGTGTTCAGGGCTCACCGGCCGAGTCGACGCTGAGCTGGATGCGCGGGCTGAGCGTGCGGTACCAGCGGTACACGGCGAGGACGAGGGCGCGCGAGTCGGTGCCGGGCGCGAAGGGGACGGCGCCGCGCGGGAACGAGGGGACGCGGCAGAAGGGGTGGGCGAAGGAGGCGTCGGAGAGGAAGTAGGCGGTGATGGCGTCTTGCTGCTGCTGGGGGGAGCCCATGGTGAGGGAGCGGACGACGTGGGCGATTTCCTGGGCTGTGAGGTGTCAGCTTCGTCTTCCTTTGCTGTTCTTTCTCTGCTTTTCTTTGCGTTGCCTTGTATATTGGGGACAGGATTCACAGATGGAGGAGGTTGACGGACCTGGGTTCTCCATGGTGGCTGGCTTTGGGAGGGTCAGACTGCGTGACGACGACTGAGGGCAGATGGATCCGATGGAGATGGATCCTGCGACGATAAAAAAAGGATGATGTCCTTGGAATGGGAATCACATGTCTTTTCAAGGACATGTGAATGTGGGTGATGAAATGGCTGGAGGATGGAGGAGAGGATGTTTGCGGCGCGGCCATGCGGGATTGACGTCACCATGAAAGCGCCTCGCCAGCCAAACGAAGCCATCGAGATCAAAGATGATGCCCGCGCGACGGACTTGTTATTCTTCGTTTTTTTCTTTCCTGCATCCAGGCCATCATGTCGCAGCAGTCCAAGGTCGCGAACCCGATCCTCAACCCCTTCCTCTTCCTGTACCAGGTCGTGCAGTGCGTCGTCGCAAAGGCGCTCGCCCCGTCCCCGCCTCGCGCGGGCGACACGCCGCTCAGCCGGCCGCGGATCGCGGTCATCGGCGCCGGCATCACGGGCGTGTCGGCGGCGGCGCACATTGTCGGCCATGGCTTCGACGTGACCATCTTCGAGGCCGGCGGCGAGGACCGGCTCGGCGGCATATGGAGCGTGAGACCCCCCCTTTTCCCCATACCTTTCTCGCTGCAATCGAAGACATGGACTGACGACTCCCAGCGGGTCAACGACACCTCGGGCCTGCAGATCCACTCCGTCATGTATCGCTTCCACCCGTCCGTCATGTGGGAGCAGGGGTATCCCGACCGCAACCAGATCATCGGCCAGGTCGAGCAGCTCTGGAGGTGGTACGGGCTGCCGGAGAAGACGCGGTTCGACACGCGGGTCGACAAGGTGCGCAACGACGACGGCGCCGGGTGGGTTGTCAACGACGACCCCCGGTACGGCAGGTTTGACGGCCTGATCGTCGCCGTCGGGACCTGCGGCGAACCCAAGATGCCGCACCTGGCGGGCATGGAGGAATTTGGGGGCCCCGTCTACCATTCCAGCCAGCTCACGGGGTAAGCAAAGCAAAGCAAAGCAACAAGGAGAGGACGAGGAATCAAGTCCTGACGCTCTCTCTCTCTCTCTCTCTCTCCCCTCTCGCAGGAAGGACGTCAAGGACAAGAACGTGGTCATCATCGGCGGCGGCGCGTCCGCCGTCGAGGGCCTCGAGTATGCCGCGGCCGGCGGCGCCGCGCACGTCACCGTCGTCGCGCGGTCCGAGAAGTGGATCATCCCGCGCAACGTGCTCGTCGACGCGCTGCTGGCGCTCAACATCTTTGGGCAGGAGACGCTGCTGTCCACGGTCCCGGAGCTGGCCCTGCGCAAGCTCTTCTACCGCGACCTGGAGGACCTGGCGCCGGCCGCCGGCGGGGGCGGGGGCGGGGGCCTCTTCACGGGCACGCCCATGGTCAGCTCGGGCGTGATGGCGGCGCTGCGCGGGGGCGCCGCGCGCTGGGTCCGCGGGGACGTCGAGGCCCTCGCGCGCGGGGGCGTCGTCGTTCACCGGCGCGCGCGCGGCGTGCCCAAGCACGGCCCGGGCCACCGCGAGCTGGTCCCCGCCGACGCCGTCGTCATGGCCACGGGCTTCCGCCGGCCCTCGCTCGCGCTGCTCCCGGACGACTGCTTCGCGGACCGGCGCTACGGCCCGCCCAACTGGTACCTGCAGACCTTCCCGCCGGGCCACCCCTCCGCGACCGCTATCAACGCCACGTACGTCGACGCCATCGGCTCTGTCGGCAACTGGCACGTCGGCATCTACACGCGCATCCTGCTCATGTTCGTGCTCGACCCGCTGAGCAGGCCCGGCGCCAAGTGGATGCGCCGCTGGGTCGACATGACGCGCGCCCTCAAGGCCCTCGCGCCCACGGGCGCCCTCGACTTCTTCACGTACCTCGAGCTGGTCTGGTGGTTCGTCTTCTGCGTCGCGTTTAACCCGTTCCGCTGGAAGTGGGCGCTCTTCGTCTTCCTCGGCGTCGGCCTGCGCTTCCCCCGGGCGGTCGTCGCGCACGAGAGGCGCTTCCTTGGTCGGCGGGCGTACGAGCGCGTCGACGAGGGGACGAGTTTCTAGCCTGGCGGAGATCGGTCAGTCATTATCACTTATCACTGCATTTCTCTCATGAAGCGATTTGTTTCTCTTCATGATTGCAACTCAACTGATGGAATCGTATCGGATTTCGGAAAAAAAAAGTCTTCAAAATCGTATTCAGTAGTGGTCGTTGCTATGCCGACCCCTGAATCCCCGCGAAAAGGGGCGCAAAGAAATTCAGTTCGATTCATCGCCCCATCCTCGCGCCTCAGCCCTCGTCAATCTACAGGATCTCTGAGCATCTATCGCTCCAGTCCAAATTCATCAGACAAAGGCAGGCGTCCCTCGCGAGATTCCATGCAAAAACGCATTCTAATTCCAAGCCCATTGGCCCTGCGCACCTTTCCCACCCCACTCACGCCGGATCCAAAAGAGGAGTGAATCGTGAGAACAAAGATCGTGATGGCGAAACGAGCCATCGATGCCCTCCCAGAGCCTGCGTAAAGTACACGTGCCTCCAATCGCGGGCAGTTGTGGCTTCTCTTTCCTCTCATTTCTTTTTCTCATTGCGTAACACTCTTGTCGTGTATCTTGAACATCATCGTACAGCCATGACGTGACAAACGCATTTCATACCTGTGAACTCGGATCTGAAATCCAAAAGAGCATTTATCCAAACAACACCACCGGAGAAGAAGAGGAGGGAAGGGGGCCAAAGAGCAAACAACAAGAAACGACCGACGAGGAAAGGAACAGTGCAAACGCAGCCGCCCGCCAGTCTATATGCGCTGACATGTCTTCCCATAACAAATCGAGTCCGGCGCCGTCGCCATTGCTCAAGAAGGCCCGCAATCTCGCGCAAGGCGGGAGGAAAACAGGCAAGGAAGAGAAAAAAAACAACGATATATATATATATATATGTATGTATTATCGCAGAAGCGCTCTCTATTCAGGACTCATGCTTCTTCCGTACTGACGGGGTCGTAGCCGCCGCGGCCCCGCATGGTGGTGAGCTGCACCATGGTCGGCGTCTCGTACATGGCCGTGTAGTCGACGGTGTCGCCGCCGAGCATGGCGCTGCCGTTGTCGCGCTGGCTGAAGATAGGCGCGGGGTCGCACCAAAAGTCCCTGCAGTTGACGATGCAGCCGCGGCTGTAGGGGTTCTTCTTGCGGCGCTTGTTCTTGGTCGTCGCGGCCCCGCGGCCGGTGATGGTCTCGATAAAGGGGTCCACGCCGAGCAGCGCGCTCCACGTGCTTAGGAGCCCGGCCTTGCGCTTGTGTCCGTGGCCGGCGTGGCCGTTTGCGCCGGCGGCGGCGGCGTTGCTGGGGTGGCTGGGGTCGAGCGGGGCGCCGGTCGAGGTGAATGCGGAGGAGATGGAGCCCCCGGTGCGGACGCCCGTCATGTTCTCATACGTGGTCATCGCGCGCGACACCTGGAAGAACTGGGTGAAGAGGAGCATCGAGACCCAGGTCAGCTGCAGGCTGATCCAGACCCCGAGGACCAGCGTGTACGCGTCCGTGTTGATGAGCCTGCAGAAAGCCGGCCCGAGAACGTTGCAGGTGTCCGGCGCATTGGCCGCGACTTTGGAGAAATCTGCCCTGCGTGTCAGAAGGGGTGAAACTCCCAGGAATGAGAAAGAGGGGTGGTACGAACACTTGTATAATAGCCAGTCATAGAGGGGGATGCCGGCGGTGAGGGAGATCAGGTAAAAGAAGAACTGGCGGTGATTGTTGACGCCGACGCAGTTGAAGACCCAAGGGCAATGACTGGGAGGTACTCGTCAGCGATTGGAGGACTCCGTATAGTTGCACTGGCACTCACTGGTCGTGCTTGGCCACGCAACGCTGGCAGCGGCGGCAATGCTTGCTTCGCAGGGGCGTGCGGATCATGCAAATCGTGCAGAAGTTGGACTCGTCGAACTTCCAGGACTTGAGGAGATGATCGATGACTGCCCTCTGCTCAGCGATGCCGTTCATCTTTGGCACGAAACCGGGGTCGTATCTCATCGAGGCGATGTAGAAGAAGGCCGTAAGGCTGAAGACGCAGAAGAAAGCCATGTTGAAGAGATGGGTGTATCCGCCGTTGATGGTCAGTGTCGTCGGCAAGACCGTGGTCAGCCAGTTGAGGCCTGTGAGGAACAGCGATCCGGCGAAGATACCCGCCATCCATGGCTTCCGAGGTTGTCAGCGAGGTTCACATTGGTGGGGACGACCAGCGCGTGCAAAGTTGAACGGGATCGTGTCCATCCCATACTTACAGTCTTATGGAACTGTCGCATGTCGGACGGGGCATACTCCAGGACCTGCCTGGCGCACCACAGGCAGCCGTACGCGGCGCCGCCGGCCAGCGGGAGCCCGAGGTAGACCGGCGCGTGGGAGAGGAGCATGATGACGAGCCAGATCATGAAGAAGGGCCAGAAGAAGAGGAACTTGGTGAGGAAGACGCGCTTGTCCTTGAGGAAGTGGCTGGCGCCGGGCCAGGGCGGCATGGCGACGTGACCGTCCTCGTCGTACCCGCACTCGCGCAGGGCGCGGTGCCAGGCGGGGGTGGTGTTGAGGTCGCTCGCGGTGAGCGCGGGGGTCTTGCCCGAGTCGGTCTTGGCGAAGCGATCCGCGCCGTACTCGATGAGCTTGAGGATGCAACCGGGGCTACCCTTGACGAGGGCCCAATGCAAAGGCGTGAATCCCTGCTCATCGGTCGCGTGGACGTTGGCGCCCCAGCGCAGGTAGACGTCGACGCACTGGGGGAAGCCCTTGTAGGCGGCCCACATGAGCGGCGTGTGTCCGTAGCTGTCGAGCACGTCGACGGGGATGCCCTGGTGAAGCAGCAGGATGAGGAGGAGGGTGTTGCCGTTGAAGGTCGAGATGTGGAGGGTGTTGTAGCCCTGGGCGTCGGTGATGAGGGGGTCGGCGCCGTGCTGGAGGAGGAGGTTGACGGTGTAGTAGTGGCAGCGCTGGGCGGCCCACTGCAGAGGGGTCGCGATCGACTCGCCGCCCTTCTTGTTGATCTCGGCGCCGCACTCGATGAGGAACACGCACATGGCGTACTGGTTGTTGATCGCCGCCCACTACGAAGTTTCGTGGCGCACGAAGTCGCCGATCCGTCAGCCCTGGAGATCTCGGATAAAAGAAGGGGAAAAAAAAAAGGGGGGGGGGGGCTGCTGCTAGGCTGCCTTTGGATGATGATGACGATGATGATGGTGATGACTCTGACTCACATGGAGAGGGGTGATGCCCTCGTCGTCGCTGTACGTGGCGTCGTACTCGCCCGTCTCGAAGAGCTTCTCCATGGCGGCGATGTCACCGATCCTGGCGAGCTGCATGATGTCCGGGGCCGGCGCGGGCCCATCGGCGGGCAAGCTGCCCGTCTCCATCTCGCTGTTGAGCCTCGGCGCGGCGGCGGACGACTTGGAGGATGGCTGGAGGCCTGTTGGCGCGGTCGAGGCAGCCGAGATGCTGCTTCCTCGGGTCGGCGGCCTACCCATGTACGGCCTCTTCTATCTCGCCTGTGCGCTCGTGGCCTCTATCGGCGGCGAAGGGACTCGGCGCGAGCGAGTATGTAGTCGTGCCAGGGAATCGAGAGCGAGAGCGGGGAGACTGGCGTGCGCGTCTGTGTGAGGAAGGGTTCGAGAAGCCTTGTCCCTCTCTCTCTGTGTGTGTGTCTTCTTCCCGTCTCTTCACCTCTTGATGCCACTCTCCCTTCGACTCCGAGTCTCCGTCCTTCCTCTGTCCCTCGCTCTCTCGGGAGGCTGAGCAGACGAAACAGGCAGTGTGGCAGTGTCGATAATGGCCGGGCTACTGAAACATGGTTGCTGCTCTTGGCCGGCTCGTCGATTTACTGTGATCCAGGCGTGGAGAGACGATGCGTGTGCGGCGTTCGGTATTGGTAGAGCTGATCGGGATTGATGCGATGGACTTCGTGATAAGTGGTGATCTTGTGTGGAGGATCGATACATGTATTTTGGCCGCCGTCGACCGGGTCCGCGGAGAGCGTGGTGTCAGGCTGGCTGGGGATATAGTTGCGATGGATCAATGGATGGGGTTGGATTGATGGAGAGAAGTCGGATCCCAAGATGGAGTGTCAATTTGAAATCAAAGTCGAAAAGTGGACGAAGCGAATTGATAGAGTCAATCGGTCTTCCAACGGCTTCAAGGCTTCAGGCTTGTCTTCTAGCGGCTTTAGCGCGTCTGCGTCAGCACGATCGACGCTGGCGACCGCTGGAGCCGACGCCGCTTTAGGGCGACGATGCCTGATTCGGGCCCTGGAGGCCGCTAGAGCCAGGCGGTATAGGGTGGGCCGAGGCGCTACCTCGGAATCATTGCATTGCAATTGATTGAAAGCACGGCGTGGGGGTCAATGCGACTTGTGGCTGAGCCGTTTCCTCTTGTCGGCGGCTGAGCCTCGATCAATCCGATCGGGAGGCATCAGAAGACGTGGCTCTTCATGTGTGGCGCAGCACATCGACGACATTGAACACCAACAAACCAATCTCGTCCTTCATTGAAGTTCCATTGATCCATCACGCCTTGATACAAGGTGGCTTCTATTCCGAGGTCCTTTGGCCGACACCAAGTCCATCTCCATGGCTTGAGACCTGTCCTCTCCTGCCTCCATTTCTCTTCTTCTCCCAATCCTTGGACTGCTCTGACATCCCGGCCCCCCCCCGAGACACCAGACAGCCTCACCCAAAGCCGCCGCAACCATGGTGTCCCTCGCCGAGGCCGTCGAGTTCCTCCTGACGCCGTCCATCCCCGTCGTCTTGCTTGGCCTGCTCATCCTCCTCGGCGCGCCTGTCCTGCTTCACCTCATCGTCGCCTCCTCCTCGACATACACGGCGCCGCCCACCGTGCTGCTGCTGGGCCCGGAGAACGCGGGCAAGACGGCGCTCCTGACGCTCTTTGAGCGCGGCTCCCAGCCCGCGCAGACGCACACGACCCAGACATCGCACGCCGTCGAGCTTTCGGCCTCGACCGACTCAGACTCCAAGACGGCGTCCTTCCGGTACCTCGACGACGCGAGCGGCACGCACACCAAGTTCCTCCTCGTCGACACCCCGGGCCACGGCAAGCTGCGCAACGTGGGCCTGGGCCGGCTCGCGCGCGCGGACAGGCTGCGCGCCGTCGTCTTTGTTGTCGACGCCGCCACGCTCGGGGAGCACGACACGCTCGCCACCACCGCGGCATACCTCTACGACGTGCTGCTCTTCCTGCAGCGCAAGGCGAGCGGCGCGAAATCAACACCATCCTCCTCCTCCTCGTCGTCGGCCGCCGTGCCCGTGCTCGTCGCGGCCAATAAGATGGATCTGTTCACCGCGCTGCCGGCGTCTCTCGTCCGGACGCACCTCGAGGGCGAGATCACGCGGATCCGCGCCTCGCGCAGCAAGGGCCTGCTGGACTCAGGCGTCGGCGTGGACGACGTCGACGCGGGCGGCGACCAGGACGGCTGGCTCGGCGAGTACGGGTCCGACAAGTTCACCTTCCAGCAGATGGGCGAGTTCGACATCGACGTCGACGTCGTGGGCGGCACCGTCATGACGGACGAGCCGGGGGCCGACAAGTGGTGGTGGTGGATAGCCCAGCGGGTGTAGAGGAGAGGCAGATGAGGAAGAGAGAGCAAATACCCAATGGCGAGATTGATATCATAGTTGGTGTTGATGAGCACGTGAATGATGCGAATGATATGCCAGATAAAAAAAGCAATTGAGCGCCTTGATGATACACTGTGCTTGCTGGATCACGCCCGAGGGTATACGGAGTACATACATCCGAGCTATGGATCAATCGTTATGGTTCCAGGTCTTCCATGGCTCAAAGGATATCGATTCGAATTCATTGCACGTCCCGGCTAGTATCTATGCTATACGATTGATGAATTTTGTTGTTTTTGTTGTTTTTGTCCCGACCAAACGCCTCAAATACATCGGTATTTAACCCTGAATATCGTACATAAATTCACGGCATCAGTGCAAAATGAAGGAGAAAAGACATTGCGCAATCAACACAAACCCGAAACATGACGGCATCACAGCCCCTTGTTGACCATCCAGGTGAGCAGGTCGACCTTTGTGACGACGGCAATGGGCTTGGGCAGGGCGTGCGAGTCCGCCGCGGCCTCGGTGACGATGGCGGCGCTGTTCCACTCGAAGAACTTGCTCAGCGTGGTGAGCGGGGTGTCCATGGTGATCTCGACGAACTTGCGCTTGGCGTGATGGCCGCCGGCGTCGGCGCCGCTGGCGGACTGGCGCGGGTCCGTGACGACCTCGTCGAGGCGGGCAAAGTCGAACATGACGTCCTCGACGCGGGACTGGGGCGTGGCGCGGCCGCGCGAGATGTAGCTGAGCAGGTTGCCGAGGGTGACGAGCCCGACGAGCCGCGAGGAGGCGTTGAGCACGGGCAGCTGGTCGAAGCCCTTGTCGCGCATGGTCTCGACGGCCTCGGCGCACGGGGCCGACGCGGCGACCGAGGTGACGGGCTTGAGGCGCAGGGCGGCGATGGTGGCGCCGGCGTAGGGGTCGGCGGGCGCGCGCCTGTCCGCGGCGGCGGCGGACCCGGCGGCGGCGTCGTGGTGGTGGACGCCGGATGTAGGCTCAGGGGCGGGGAGGAGGTTGTTGGCGGCGAGCCAGTCGTCGTCGGCGAACTTGGAGAGGTAGCTGCGGATGCTGTCGGGCAGGACGACGACGACGACGTCGCCCTTCTTGAGGCCAAAGTCGCTGACGGCGCGGAGCATGGCGGCCATGGCGGAGCCGGAGCTGCCGCCGACGAGCAGGCCCTCCTCGGCGATGAGCCGGCGGGCGAGCATGAAGGACTCGCGGTCCTCGGTCTTGTACCACCGGTCGACGAGCGCGCGGTCGAGGACGTCCGGGATGAAGTCGTAGCCGATGCCCTCGACCTTGTAGCCCTCGTTCATGTGCTCCTCGTTGAGGGCTTCGGGGACGGCGAGGATGCTGCCGTGCGGGTCGGCGGCGACGACCCTGATGTCCCTGTTGTGCTTCTTGAGGCCCCTGGCGATGCCGGTGATGGTGCCGCCGGTGCCGGCGCCGGCGACGACGGCGGTGACCCTGCCGCCCGTCTGCTCCCAGATCTCCTCGGCGGTGCCGAACTCGTGCGCCTCCGGGTTGGCCGGGTTGCTGTACTGGTCGAGGATGTGGGCGTTGGGGATCTCCTTCTCGAGGCGCCGCGCCACGCCGATGTGGGACTCGGGGCTGTCCCAGGCGGCCTGCGTGGGCGTGCGGATGATGGTGGCGCCGAGGGCGCGGAGCACCGAGACCTTTTCGGCCGACATCTTCTCGGGCATGGTGATGATGGTCTTGTAGCCCTTGATGGCGCCGACGAGGGCGAGGCCGATGCCACTACATGGATACAGAATCTTGTTAACAAAAAGGCAAAATCCACGGGAGGTCCCGGTAGTGGCCAGACGTACGTGTTGCCGCTCGTGGGCTCGATCAGGGTGTCACCCGGCTTGATGCGCCCGCTCTTCTCGGCCTCCTCGATCATGCGCAGCGCTATCCTGTCCTTGACGCTGCCGCCGGCGTTGAACAGCTCCGTCTTGGCGTAGACGTCGCACTCGATGCCGTATGACTGGGGGATCTTGTTGAGCCGGACGAGCGGGGTGTTGCCGATGAGCTCGGTCGCGGAGAGGACGGTCGGGCCCTTGCGGGCGATTCGAGGGACGCTCGACTCGGCCATGATGGGCGATGATGGATTGAGGGATTCGGGAGTCGATGGATGATGGATGATGGATGATGGATGATGGATGATGGATGATGGATGATGGATGATGGATGATGGATCAATGGATTGGAATCCGATTGCGGCGGCGGCGACTCGATTTTATGAGGACTCAAGTAAGACAATGGGGAAGCAAAAGACCGAAGGAAGAAAGAAAAGCAGAAAGAAAAAAAGGGAAAAAAAAAGGAAAAGAAAGAAGACGAATCCGACGATGCAGAATTACTAGAGCCAACCGCCGCCAAGCACCAAAATGTCTGGGCTTCTGCCGCGTCTATGCGAGCGAGCTCGAGACAAATGTGAGGCCGCTGTGGCGGGGGAGCTCGCGCCGCACGTCTGGCAGAAGGACTTGGCGGGAACTTGAGAAGAACTTTGAGAAGAGCAAGCGGGACTTTTGACTGCAGTGAACAAATGCGGTCGACAGGGGTGGACTGAGGTAGATAAAGGTACTCATATTGTCCCCTCAAAGTATTCCTGCCATAGCCCACCACCGCTGGCGATGTGGTCGAGGCGGTGCGGGTTTTCCCTGGAATTTTTATTTTTATTTTATTTTTGAGTTTTATCTTTTTGAAAAAAAAAAAATATTTTCAAAAATTCCTCCGCGATTACATCTCATGTCGCTCAATCACGCAATCGGCACATGAGCAGGTGAGGCCCGTCGAGTCCGACTCCCTCTTATCGGTCTCGGCCAGTCCAGCCTCGCGATGGCTCTTTCGCTCAAGTGTGCATTCGCAATCGTCTCCGCGAGATGCAAAGGAGGCAGTCGAGCAGTCGAGAGCAGAAGGAGGAGGAGAGGAGATGAAGAGGAGGTTCGTCTGTTGAGGTTCGACTGCGCAATGTGCTCGCGTCGCCGGGACAACTCGAAGAGGAGCAGAGCAGGAGAGATTGAGGCTTCAAGGAAAGAATGGGCGGCCGTTGGATGTCCCTGAAGAAGAGCATCGCCATGCCCGTCGCTCGAGAGAGACTATGCTGTGTTTGTTTTCTGCATCTCCAAGATCGCCTCCATCGCCATCCATCATTGGTAGCAGCAGAGCCAACGAGACAAGCAAAACAGGATAGAAGTTATCAGAGAGTTCATCATCATCATCATCATCATCATCAATACGACTCATAACTCCTGGTCATCGTCGTCTTCTTGTGCCTCATCCATCATGAGATTGTGTCGCGAGCTGCTGCACGCCTTCTTCCTCACTGGGGCCGTCCTCGGCGCCGAGATTCTCACGTTCGAGAAGGTCGAGGCGGACATCACGGCTGACAAGTATGATGAAACCCATATATCCCCTGTCCGGCTCTCTCTCGCTGACAACATTGATGCCATCAACGCTCAGTCTTTGGGGGGTCCTTCAGAAACTGAACGAGACGGCTGCCAGCCACGGCGGCAATCGCGCGTCCGGTACGCATGGTTACAAGGCCGCCGCCGACTATGTCGTCGATCGCCTCAAGGCGAGCAAGGGCAAGGATCTAGACGTCCAGGTCCAGCCCTTCACCTTCACCTTTGAGCAGACAATCGACATCAGTCTCACGGGGCCCGACGGCGAGGTCGTCCTCGTCACCAGCCTGGGGTACAATCATGCCACCCCCAAGGAGGGCATCACGGCCGAGCTCGTAGACACGCCCGTCGACGACAAGAAGGGCTCCGCGTGCCTCCCGGAGCAATGGGCGTCGGTCAACGCCACGGGCAAGATCGCCCTGATCAAGCGAGGCAACTGCCCGATCGCGGACAAGGTCAAGCTCGCCGGGGCGCGCGGCGCCCTGGCCGTGATCCTGTACAACCAGCACCCGGGGCCCAACGTCCCGTCCGCGTCGCTCGGCGCGGACAACGTGGGCAAGCTGGTGCCCGTCGGCGTCGTCTCGCTGGAGACGGGGCTGGAGTGGAAGTCGCGCCTGTCCGCGGGCGGGGACTTGGCCTCGGTCTCGGTCACGCTGGTCGTCGACGCGATCAGCGAGGAGCGCGAGACCTGGAACATCATTGCGGAGACGAAGGAGGGGAACCCGGACAGCGTCGTCATGCTGGGAGCTCACCTCGACACCGTCCATCACAGCCCCGGCATCAACGACGACGGCAGCGGGGTCGCCGCCCTCCTCGAGCTGGCCGATTCCTTCAAGAAGTACGAAGGTTTCAACAATACGGGTGGGTTCACGCTTTCTCTCCGTGAAATCAGGAGTCTTGTGGCGTTCAGTCGTCTGCTGACCTGCTCAAAGTCCGGTTTGCTTTTTGGGGAGCCGAAGAGTGAGTCTGCCGATGGAATTTGCCGTGAAGCTCATGGATCAACTTCGTCTCTTCCCTATCTATGTCCTCTGACAGCGTGGACAGGAGAGGACTTCTGGGATCTCTGTTCTATAGCGAGAACCTCACAATGGCGATGGCAGACCGTATCCGATTCTACTTCAACTACGACATGATCGGCTCCAAGCTGGCCAAGTACAGGGTCTATGCCGACACCCACGCCGACAGAGCCGGAGCCTCGCTGCTCTTCAAGTACCTCACCGATCACGGGAAGCACGCCACATACGAGTGAGTACTCCGTAGTACCCAGAGCCCTTGCCCTGCTGCTCTTGGCTTCCGGAAAGCGGCGCCGAATGATCCCGATGGCGTGGATGGCTGACGAGATGGGATAGGAGATTCGGCCTCGGCTCCGACTACGTTGCCTTCCTCCAGCTCGGGATCCCTTCGTCGGGAATTTTCACCGGCGGCGCGGAGGGCTTCGACACGTGCTACCACCAAAAGTGCGACAACATCGACAACATCAACCTGGATGCCCTCGTCCTGAGCACCAAGGCGGCGGGTCACGTTGCTGCCCAGCTTGCACTCAGCGTTGAGGGGATCCCCGCGAGGGAGAAGCAAGAGGCCATCTACGACGAGATGACGCCCAAGAGGTCGTTTCGTGAGCATTGAGGTGGAAGATTGTACAATTGCCTCCTGTTGAGCAACCAAGTCGGCCATGAGCAGCATCATTAATGAATTAGAATTATGCAGTATTCATAGACGGGAGCAACGAATATCAAACTTGCCTCATTCGGCTTCATAATTCTCGAGATTGTCTTGTTGGCAGATGCAGTCGAATGCTGTGTGTGTGTCTGGAAGCACAGGTAGAAGCAGTGCTACCGAGTGCTGGGAGCACAAGATAACGTGGCTCTGTGGGATCGTGTCTACATGCAACGAGAAGTCGGAGATGAGTTGGTCTAGAGTGGCAGGGATGAAATGTTCAATGCCAAGCACTGCAGCATCTCAGATGGTGCAAGTCGAGGTTCCCTGGGTAGACGAGAAGATGAGGCGTGAAACGAAAGGACCATCACCATCTCGGGACTTTCAACGACTTGCATGCTCGGCGTGGAGTCGTGGGCTTCATGGCCATGTCGCTTGAAAGATGAAGGAAACTTGAATATCAAGCCTTGAATTGCGTTGCTATAAATTCTGATGGAACAGAAATCGACGACGCTGCACCCCCTGACCGTAGGAATAAGATCAATTCAATCCATCATCATAAAACTTGAGCATCAAGTTGAAGAAACGCCGAATCAAGTGTCTCTGAATCTCTGAATAGAGTAGTAGAAGTATTAAGGGAATTGAGATAGGAAAAGGGGAGAATATTCTAAGAATTGTATCCTTTTTCTTCTTTTGTTTTTGTGTGATTTAGTGTATTTGTGAGGGTGATTTTGTGATAAGGACTACATCGTGGGAGAAGAAGAAGAAGAAGAAGAAGAAGAATTAGAGAAAAGGGAAAAAAAGTATTTTCAGAACAAACACAAGATACACAAAACATTCAACATAAAATTGCCAGGGCAAAGACGAATTAATTTAACATGAAATTAATAGGTCAACACAAAACACTAAACACAAATCAGGACCGATTCATTCCTCAGGAACATTAAACCAGGTTTCCGTGACAAAAACAGAGGCCAGAAATTGGCAGGTGCGATCAAAAGTCAAAGGGGATCAAAGTAGAAGGAAGATGTTGAGCCTGACAGCTCCTTCCCTTGTTCGGTTCCGGCAGTTGCCAGTTCGTGGCGGCTGTTCCTTCCGTCTTGGAAGTCGCGGCGGCCTCTTCGGATTCAGGCAACACCATCATGGCTCCTTCTCCGAGCTTGATGGCTTCTAGGGGAGAAAACAAAGAACCCAAGAGCCAAAGGCCAACGTGGTCAGTTCAAGCTGGGCAAATGCTGATGCAACTTTGCATGGACGCTTTCAGCTTCGGCTCGAGTGTTTTATGCCGGGGTATCAAGTGTTTCTGTTTCTTCTTCCCGCTTGCTTATCTTTGCCTTGGGGTATGTATCGCTGATGCTTTGTTTCTTGTTCTTTTCCAGGTCCGCCGCTTAATGGGTCCCTCGTCCTCGGGCCCCGGAGACATCGTCCTCTTTGCCCTTCTCGCTGACGACCTCGCGAGTCTTGCCCCACTTGAAGTCGTCTGAGTTGAACAGCGAGTAAACGAGGATAATGATGTTCATGAAGGGCGAGGAGACAAAGTGGATGCAGAAGCCTACGAAATACTGTATGCGCTGGTGGTTGTTCTGCGGGAGCCAGAAGCCGATGGAGAAGGAATACAGCTGGGATCATCAAAGGTCAGCCCTCGTCCACACAAGCACACATGTCCAAGTCCTTCGGAGGGGAAAATGGATGGAAATACTCACATAGCGGAACCACAGCACGGCAATCAGGCCCAGGAAGACGGGGTCATCGAACAGCTCCTTTCCCCGCTTGGCGATGATGAGCCAGAGCTCGACAAAGGCCGCGATGATGAAGGGCGTGATGGCCCAGGTGACGACGGCAACCATGCTCTGCAGCCTCTCGATCGCAATGATGCCCGGGCGGAAGATCATGACGAACTCGTTGGAGATGCTGCCGAGGGCCCACCGCTTGCGCTGCGACAGGAACACCTTCCAGTTCTGCGGCACGATGGTGAAGGCCTTGGCGTTGAGCGCCTGCGCCGTCTGCTTGGTCGGGAACAGGCTGAAGATGATGGAGGCGTGGATGCTGTCCTCGGAGTAGTTGCCCATGATGTGCTGCGTCATGACGTCGTTGGGCTTGGGGCAGTACCCGAACCTCTCGCGCAGCACCTCGTCGCCAAACGTCGACTCGTCGACGCGGATCAGCTGGCAGCACCCGGGGAGGCAGTTGACCTTTCCCGTGATGCGCGACTGGAACATGCGCCGCAGGCCCTGCGTCTGCGAATACTCTACAGACTGGTAGAGTGACCAGAGGGCCCACTCCTCCCCGTCGTAGTCGACGCAGACGTGGCCGCAGACGCCGACGAGCTTGGGGTTCTTGCGGATCTCCTTGACCATCTCGATGACGCACCGCCTGTCGAACACGGTGTCCGCGTCCATGCCGACCAGGTAGTCGATCGTGTCGATCCCGCACGCCATGAGCGCGCTGCCGATGTGCTCGAAGAGCGCGTTGTTGAACATGGTCAGCTTGTTCTCCGACCGCTGCTTGTAATGGTACAGGAACGAGCGGGCGAAGCACAGGCTGTCCCGCTTGCCCTGGTTGTGCCGCTTGCCCACGAAGACGTACGGGACGCCCTTGTAGTGGCCCGTCTGGACCCTGACGGGCATGAAGAGGCCGTCCCGAGAGCGGTAGCCGTTCTCGAAGTACTTGCGGTGGCCGGGGCCCAAGATGTCTTGGAGCAGGTAGTCCTGTGTCGTCTTCTCCATGTCCAGCCCGCGGGCGTCGCCGTCGACGACGATGAAGATGCACTTGGGATGGTTGGCAATCTCCACCTGGTTGACGAGAGAGTCGAGCGAGCGCTTCAGCTCTTGGTACGTCTCGTTGTAGCAGGGGAGCAGCATCACCATCTTCTCTGGGGTGTCCGGGACGATCTCCTTGCGCCCGAAGAAGAAGTCACGGCAGCGGGTATACACAAAGTGCAGGATGATGCAGAGGATCATGACGCCCTGCAGCATCGTGTTGGAGCTGAGCAGGATGATGAAGAGGTAGTACACCTGCCAGTACGTCCAGCCGATGTAGATCAGGGCCGCGTTGAGCATGAGCAGCCCGACGATCAGGCTCCACTTCTGGATGCGCAGGAGCTCCTTGGAGACCCTCTTGAGCTCCTCGTCCGAGTCCCATCGCAGCTTGGCCTCCTCCTGGAGAATTGAGGAGGTGAAGGACGCGTTGCTGTCCGCGCCGAGGGACTGGAGCGAGCTCGCGTTGTGCGTCGCCGTCTCTTGGGCGTTGGGCCCCAGCTCGGAGGAGGACAGGTTCCGAATGGGGCCGTACGGAGGGCCCTGGTGCCCCGGCTCGTCGAGACGACTGTCGTCGGTCTCGCTGGTGTCGCCCGTGACGGCCTCACCGATGGAGGCTCGCGGGGTCGCCATGCTGATGCTGCTGCGCCGGGTGAACATCGAGACCGGGGGCCCAAACTTCTCCTCGCGGTCTCTTCTCCAGCGGGAGGGCTCCCCTTTCTGGGGAGTAGCCGGCGGAGGTGGCGCGATCAACGTTTGTTGTGGCGGCCCTCCTATTTGAGGATTCTCCAGAAGCGTTGCGGAACTCATTGTTCGAATTTCCCTTCTCTTTTTTTTCCAATAAGAAGGACTCCTTTTGAATATTCCGGGAAGCTTTCGCTTTTGTCTTGTAATTTGCGAGAGAAAGGTTGGAAGATGTCCGGGTTGCGACTATTTCTTGCAATTAATTTGCAATGAGGGATGAGAGATTGGCGTTGATGAGTTGAAGATATTAGGTGTAACTCCAAGAGATTCGGCAGACTTGGAGATGGTGGTGTGGAAGGACAAGGTCTGAAGAGCGTGTCGATCAAGAGTGACGAGGGGAAGAAGACGGTTGAATATCTTGAGAGATGGGATTGGGATGGATTTGGAACAAGCAACGAAGTCAACTGAGGGAAACTCGTGAGAAAGAGGAAGATGTCTCAACAGGAGCCACAATAGTGGGAAGAGAGCCTCTGGGGTGGTAAGATTCTCGAGATGGGGAAACCAGAAAGAGGAGGAGGAAGAGGAGGAGGAGGAGGAAGAGAGGGAGGCCGAGAAGGTTGGGGTAAAGGCATCAACGGCTGAAGGCGGCATGCCCTCGACGATGGACCGACCGACTCGACGTCAACCAGACCACAAAGGGCGCCAGGGAACGACAGGGTGGAGCCGACCGAGTGTTGTGACACTGATACGGGTCAAGCGCATTCACACGGAGTCACCACACGAAGCGAGGCACGTCAAGGGGCAGGCTAGTGCTTGTGGATGAGGATACTACTAATGCCACTGAGAGGCAAGAGGAGGAGGAGGAGGAGGAGGAGGAGGAGGAGGAGACCGAACTTGAGGATGAGGAGGTGGAGTGGAGTTTGAAAGAATGGTCCGCATGAGGCTCGACCAGTCCCAGGTTTGGTTTCTCTCTGTTCCCCCCTCCCCTTTTCGTTTGTGCTCCATTTGGGGGAGTGAGGCTGACAGGCTCTCCAGCATGACGTGAAAAAAATTCGAGCACTCTTCCAGATTCCAGAACAAGGCAATCCACAGCACGCCACTTGACGCCCTCGGTATGAGGAGTCTACCTGGCTTGGCGAGGGATCAAACGACAGACTCGCGAGTTCAGCCCTCGAGGGCGAGGATGTCGAGCTATCAATCGGTCTCGCCATCACTACTATTGTGGCACAGACGTCAAGCTCGACACTAGTACCGAGCCGTCTCCGTGACTGTCCGAACGACGTGCTGGTCTGATACGAGACCACATACGAGTTCTCTGACTGCATGGCCTTTCTGTACGATCACCAAGAAAGAAAACCAAGCCTCGACGGTCTGCAGGAAAGGTACCCCCTACCTGACCCAAGGTCAGAGTGACGACGACGACGATCGCGCGGGCGAGACCCGGGCCATGGCCAGGGGCGCTAGGCCGTAGGGGTGGGTGTTGTTGGAAGTTGGAACAAAGGCGAGCTACTAAGCTTCTACCTACCATCAATGGCTTAAGGGGGGAGAAAAAAAAAGGGGGGGGGGGGGGGGGGGGGGGCGGGCGCCAGCCTTACATGCGGATCCATCACAGGTACGAGTACACACTTGGCCCGGGTCATCCCGCGCAGTGTGTGACGCAACGACGGTGCGTGTATGATCAGGATGGAGCTTGTGCCTCCTCCTACGAGGAGTACTACTCCGTACTACTACTGCTATTACTACCTGCTAGTAGTACGGAGTACGGAGTAGTGGCATCCAAGAGGAGGACTAAGGCAAGTTATGTACCCACCCGAGGCCTGTTCCTGTTCCCTGGTTCCTGCGGCGGACTCGGAATCCTCGACGGACGACTTTTAGTTCCTCGACCTGCCATCTTCTCGTCGTCCTTGGGGTGGAACGCCGGGAGCGCGCCCAATCGGGAGGACGAAGCAGCGCCTGTTCGGTGGGGCCTGCGGATCTTCGGAGCCTCGAGCACGAGTATTTCTCAAGCTGAGCATCCCTGCCACCGCTGGCCCGAGCTCACAAGTGCCCCTCGAGGTTGAAGCTTCATGGAGGTGTACGGAGGACATATGTACGAATACATACGAGTACTCTCTTACGGAGCAGGTCTGGCCTGCAAGAGCTGAGAGTCCAGCTTTGGAGGCCGCGGGATGATTGCAACCTGTAAGTGGAATGCAATGCGTTTGGCGTCGAGAGAACAGATTCTTGTTTCAGTTGTCAGGTCCCAGGAACAGGACGCTGGAGGATCCCGTGGGTTCCGCGGTGCTGGTCGTCGAGACGCCGGCACTCCTCGGCCTGAGTCAACAGGCACACCCACCCGCCCCAGGCCCATGCACGCGCGCACTTGTCTCATCGTCCACCGTTTTCCAGATGCAATGGATCAATCCCCCTCGTCTAGTCCCGCCCCCGCAATCCAGGAACCGCGTCCCCTGATCTCAGGCCCTGACTCGCACATTTGCGGAGTACTAACACAGAGGTGGCTCGACGAGGACCAGGAAGATGGATCAATACATATGCTCGCAGGCATACTCATGTTCCTCATAGCAGCATGGGCTCTCGCCAGCCCGTTCCCCGTATGGAACCTGAACGCCATCCCGAGCACTTGCCCTGAGCGCACGCTATAACGAGTACTGCTATGTCCGGGGGATAAATATAGAGCAGCTTGGAGAAGAGGGCATACGGGTCCTTCACCGGGCGAGCAGATACCCGCCCAGCCTCAATCTATTCCAGCGCCTCCATCGTTCCGATTCACGAACCACGTTCAATCTGCTTCTCCTCGCGATCGCCACAGCACATGGCATCCAGCAGAGCGGTGACCTTTGACCCCCGGGGACGGGGCAATGCCCTTCCGAGGCAACGGAACTGGAAATTGCACCGTGCAATCACTCCTCCTGTGTTTTTGTGTCTGCCAAGGCGTTTCTTGGACGATCGACATGGCCTTGATACGATGGGGGCGCACGACCGTAATATCCGCTCAGCTTCGCACTCCTCGCAGAGCAACAAGCCCCCCGCGATGCCCGACGCAGAGTGCAGGCCACGCATCATACTACACAACAGCAGCACACGGCACATGTATGTACGGAGTACTCCGTACGTGCTCCACCCACCAACGCCGGCCCTTTGTGGGTTCGCACACCGAAGAGTCAGCTGCGCCCGGCGAATCTCACCGGTGGATGCTCGTGCGCGGCACGCGTGATGGCTGGTCTGCGGGCTGCGCGGGGCATGCGCACACAGACATCAGGTGGATGCTAACGTGCATGCCTAAACGAACACGTACATACCTACATACATACTTCGAGGTTGTATGCACGTCTCCAGATGTTCGCCGGGCTGTATGCACATATGTATGAGTGACGCTGCACCAAGTACGGGTCCTTGGGGGATGCCCGCGTAGAATACGGAGTATACCATAAGAGCTTGTCGGGCGTGGATTTCGGAGACAGGCTGCCTGGGTTCGGTGACAGAGGAGATGCTCGAATGGAATGCTCTGTTGAGCTCTTGAGACAGTGTTCTATGGCCGGTTCACCAGGAAGAGTTCGAGTCTGGAGACAGTAGAGAACATTGTTGAACCAAGCTAAGAATTATTAAAGACCTGATGCCTCTTGCAAAAGCCCGAGGATCATCATGAAACTGAGCGACTAGGAGGAACCCCACCAGACAGGATAGAAGAAGTAGAAGAAACAACAGACAAAAAAGAGTCCCAATTACGCCCCGTCTCAACAAGACCTGCCCTCCCGTCACATAATCAGGCCGTCTCACCCCCGACCACCAGCGTCATCAATGACCTTCAGCAACATCACCACACTTGCCAAAGCCCCGCTGGCACCCATCCCCACAGTGAAAGGTCGAGTTCCCGCTGCAGGCACACCGCCATAATCAGTGTTCACGCCCTCAATGACTCTCCCCTGTATCTGAGACCCCGCAGACGGGATGGGAAATGCGCGACATACCAGTAGCCGAATTGAGAGCAGCAGTTCTTGTCCCCAAAGTGGGCACAGGTCGCCTTGAAAACCACTCCGCAAAGACCGTTGGTCGTGTCCAGAACACCAGGCTCCACCGGCGTGCAGGATCCAAAGTTGGGATCGCACCCGGTGCCGCAGTAGGCAGGGCTCGAGCCGCTGGGTGGTTGAGCATCAGCGCCACGTCTCTTCCCGTGTCCCATTGCCCCCCACCCCCCTTTTTCTGCTTTGTCTTTTCACATTCCACAAATAGTTTAGGAAGAGAATGTGGAAAAAATAAGAAGAGAGGAAGAGATAGGAAAGACAAACGAAAGACTGGGATGACCAATCTATTGTTAAGGAATATTAAAAATCGGAAAGAATTTCTAGAGTCGGGCCACAATATGCTGTACGACGTAGTCACAGTGAGGTCGGGGAGGACAGCAAATTCACGCCAGAGCCACACAAGGGCGTGTCTTCAAAACAGAAATCAAAAAGCTCCCGATCCCAAGTGGAATTCTGTAAGAAAGACATCATTTGCAGTGGAGAAGAAAGGGTCGACGTACCAGTGGCCGTAGAATGAACAGCAGTCTCCGAACTGGGACCCACGGCAGGTTTGGCCCTGCTCGCCTCCGCACCTCTTGTCCTTTGACACCATGCCCGTCTTGGAAGGCTTGGCGTAGGACGTGGTCATGGTGCCCGAGGGCGCACCGCCATCCGACGGCTTCGTGGTGTTTGAAGGGTTCGCGCGAGAGGTGACCATAGTGGTATCTTCATGGCTGGCGCCGGTGCCACTCCCGCCCGAGGCTTGCCGGTACCAGTTCTCCTTGGGATCCCCAAGACACTCACCCACAGTGACGAGCCTGTATCCAAGTTCTCTGGCCTTCTCAATCATAAAGGGCGCCAGACTCACGACGGTTTGGTAGTGCACGTCGTGGGCGAGGACGATGTAGCCATGGGATCTGGCATCCGAGGAGACGCCTGCTATGAAACGATCCCGAGAGTTCTTAATCAATTCCGGATTGTCGTTTTCGTAATCCTTGGTATCGATGTTGCTGTCGATGATGTGATAGCCGAGAGTGTTCAAGAGGTCCGTGCAACCACTGGAGGCGCTGCACTCGAGGTAGGGGGCGCGGATGTAGGTGGGGAACCAACCAAATATGTTGCGGAAGGCCATCTCGTTGTAAATGACCTCGCTCTTCTGGACAGAGCGGTTCACCTCGTTCAAGTTTCGATGCGTCCACGTATGGCTGGCGAGTTGATGGCCGGCGGAGTGCATGCGCCTGAGCACCGACTTCCAGTCGTTGCCGTCTCCGTCGATGCCCCCCTTGCCTCGGTTGTTTCCGGCAATGAAGAAGGTGGCCTTGACGCCATAATCATCGAGAGTATCGAGAAGCTGCCGCGTGTACTCGTATGGGCCATCATCAAAGGTCAATGACATCGTGCCGGGCGTGGAGCAGGCATGGATCGAGGTGCCTTGACGTGCATGCATCAGAATGTCTCTCGTTCGCGACACGTTTCATCAATGATTTCTTGAAGCAGTATCTGTCATCTCTTCTTCGAGGACGCAGGTAATTGACATACCATATGGGACCCTGCCTCTGTGAGGACGGGGAGTGTCCTCGGTTGACTCGCCGGGAGGTCTTGCGCTGTGATAGCACCATGATTAGCTGTCTGGTCTTGCACGAGGGCCACGATTTCTTGGCCTCTTCCAAGAGGGTCGCAACCCATTTTGCTCTCTCTTCTTCTGTTTCCTCCCCCCAAACACAACTCCATTGATTTTTTTTTCATCTTTGTCTTCTGCTTCGAGACCAGCTTCCTCCTGTCACTTACTAGGAATCACATCCGTCCGAGTATTCTATCTGGCACTGCGATCCCCCGCAATACGCTCCCCCTGTGCCACAATATCCCGATCCGGAGCAACACTGGCCGGAAGCACATCTTCCGAAGCCAGGCCCGCACTTTGCGGCAACCTGCTGCCGCGGTTGATGCGGATGCGGGGAAGCGAGGCCGTGAGCTGGCGGTGCCTTCAATGCCGCCTGTCCGGATGCCCACACCGTTTGCCAGAACAGGCTCTCGACGACCACCAGCGAGACGAGGCCTCTGCGAGTAATGGACTTCATTTTCGATTGTTGTATATCTGGTAGGTTTTCTGTATGTGATCCTGCTGTCGTTCAATGAAGCCGTGCCGGGCTACGGAGTAGTATGTACTCAGTCTGGGCGAGCAACAAAACGAAAAGCCAGGAATAAGGTCGAGTTCCGAACACGAGAAGAGGGATATTCCGATACTGTGTCGAGCAATAAGAATAGAGCAAAGATACTATCCCAAAAGCGACCAAAAAAAGAAAAAAGAAAAAAGAAGTTGAGGGATACCCAATGCAAGGGCAAAAGAGCCAGATCAAAGATTGATGAGAGATGCAGAGCGGATGGAGTTGAAGCAAGAAAAAGAACGGATCGTGTGCAGAGATGCGGGTTTAATTGCGAAACAGTGGGCACCTTCCACGGTCCAGAATTTAAGGGGGCTCCTTCTCTTTTCAGACGATCATTGGTCTCTCGAGGAAAGGAAATAGGGAAGGCGCAATGGACACACGTCGGGAAGGAAGAAGGGACGGAAGGGGGGATGGAGGGAAGGAGGGGCCGGCTAGGAAAGAAAAAAAAAGGGGGGGCGACAAGATCGGAGGAAGGAGCAAGACGTCGTCCGCCACGGAAGGAGCCTTGCAAGGTCACCCCTCCTATGAGAGAAAAGAAAAATCAACCAAAATGATCAGTCAAAACACCATCGTCATCAAGCACCTCCGACTTACCTCTTCTACCACCGCCTAAGCTAACGATCTCTTCGCGTGAACAAAGATCGTCATCATGGGTCCTCTATGCGGGCATTCTTTCAAGCAGACACCAGCTCGTCCGACCCAAAATGCGTTGGCGGGTCCTAGTTAGATCGGACCCGAGCCAAGAGGGTGTCAGGAGCCAGAGAGTGAAGGTTGACAATCTCCTCCTCCGATCGCCTGCCAAACCATCCTCCCGTCGCTCTGGGGTCTTCCTAGACTCGGGTCTGGTGGCATCCGATTGCAGAAAGCGCACGGGAGAAATCACCGCCAGGCCACGATATCCTCAACTCAGAATCCACCGGGTTCAGATGATTTTTCGCCGGTCCGGGATGGTGCCATACCCCATGCCGGCATTACTGCTCGATCACATCTCATTGTTGCGCCCGCGCCAGGCGTCGAGACATGGCGGGAAGAGGTAGGAGTCCGCGCCAGAGATGACCCTAAAAGCCAGTGGAGGGATCACTTGATTGGTATTGAGTTTGAGCCAAGAGATGGTCGCGCTGCGCTTCCCCTGGAGAAATGGAGGGGGAGAAACTTGGTCAAGGGCAGACCATCGTCAGATTGAGCGAGTCGGGCTTCTGGGTGCATCGAAAAAAGCTGATAAAATCTACCTACCCAGCGGGTGTCCCAAAGTCCGTTATTCTTCGTCTGCCTCTTTGCTCATGATCGGGCTTCCATGCATCACGCGAGATCGAATTCATAGTTCGTGCCAGAACAAGCCACACGCCATGATGTGTGACACCATGGTCTTCGCCATCTACCTTGAGAAGCCTCCCCGGAGGGCCTTACACGAGTCTACAAGAGTCGGATACGAAGCCTTATACGAGCGAGAAAATCTGGGAGAGGGGCTACAGACGACATCAGGCAAGCTGGCCTTCTCGTGAACCGATGAATCAACCACCTCTTTTGGTATCGTATTGCTTCAGGAAGACTCACCCCGAAGTGATCTTGAGTCGACTTGATCTTTTCCAGCGATGCGACGAACAGCCTTACGAGGGAGTTGGGGGCTGGGGTCCAGGGCAGACTGCCTTCAACGCAAGGGTGGATGAGGAATACGGATGAACTTATCTACCTGGATTCAGGAGGGGCAAGCGCCACGCCTCAATATGGAACCCTTGTCTTCCTCAACAACTCCGCAAAGACGAGAGTAGTGGTTGCACAAAGATCACGATAGCACCAGTACGTATGCTTCTCCCCACTGTCGAGCGACACACTCCATGGGCTCACAACAAGGGTTGGCTCAGCTGCCATGTTCTCTTCTCGTGGCGTGCAGCTGAGGGCTTGGTCATCCACTACAGCCAAGAGAGATTTTCGTCCATCTTGTTGGTGCCTGGCTCTGATAACCCTCCATGGTATTGGCTCCCTCGACCAGTGAAACATGACACGACGCCGGAATACCGATACATCCATCCACCCCGGGCGGCGCGGAGATGGCAAGCCGGGAGGGGAGGTGTGTGGTGGGTGTGTGTGTGTGTGCGCGCGCGCGCGCGTGTGTTTTTGGGGGGGGGGGGGGGGGGGAA
>NQYS01000001.1:6311457-6327676 GCA_003055955.1 Escovopsis sp. AC | reverse complement strand
CCAATAGTAGACATCCCATTGGGGTTACTGTACAGGAGCACGGAGTGCTCGTAGAAGACGGGCAGACGGGCAGACAGGCGCCGTGCTGCGCGCTACCATGTATTGATGAATCGCGAATCCCAATCTCTCCCGGACCCCCACTGCCCCCCCCCCCCAACCCTTCTGCTCCCGGTGAACCTCATCGGGACCCAAGACTTGTTTCGAAAGCGATCCCATGGCCAAAAATAGGAGAAGGCGCCTCGCACCTCTCGTACACCATACATCCTAGTGTCCGTACATACATACATACATACATACATACATACATACATACATACATACATACATACATACGTGCCAATTCAAGCGCATCCTCGGGCGCTGCGCATCTCCTCACCGCCGGGCCAAAGCCCATCCCGCAATCCCCATCACCACCAGAGCAGCATCGCCCAGACCCTGCTCGCACCTCCGTCGTCGTCCCGACTCCTGACTCGTCCCCCGCCGTCTCCAAAAATAGCCCGTCTCGGCGCGGAGGACGGGCGGGGCACGAGCACGACAAGGCGCCCGCTCTCCACGCCGCGCCCTGTCGCATACAGGTACAACAGAATGCCAGTCATTGAGGCCTGGGAATCGTGCTCCATATGGCATAGGTAGAACGAGCACTCCGTGGAGGTATGAATGCCCGCACGCCTACTATATACATATGTATGTACATACACATACTCCGCATATCTACATGCATTGGATGCACACCCTCGGCGCCTGTTGGCCTCTGGCCCGCGTCGCCCGTGTTTCAGCGCCCAGGCTCCCGAGGAGCGACGCACGCCGTGGGCATCTGGAATCCTGGATACCGGTGGCCGCCCGCCGATCCGTCGTCCACCAGTCATCCGTACATGCCCGTGCGATGCCGTCCCAGCACAAGTACGGAGTAGGTAGTCCGAATATACAGAGACAGAGCAGATCCCTCCACTGCTTCCTGTGTTCTATACCCTTCCCACCGCGCTCCGTATCCATACAGGGTCCTCCATGCCGTGCTTCACATCCCAGAATCACGATCTGGCTTGGAATCCCAAGATCCCATCCGAATTCACTAAATCCATTGCTGCCACGTCCGTCATGCATCAGTGCCACGCCCTTCATGTTCCCATTCTTCGATTATACTCGCATCCTCACCGGTCTGGTGGTCTAGTGGTATGATTCTCGCTTAGGGTCCACCCGAAGCTTCACAAGTATGCGAGAGGTCCCGGGTTCAATCCCCGGCCAGACCCTCCTTTTTGTCGTTTTCCCTTATTTATTTTTTTTTGCGTCATCGTGATTTTCTTATTCCTGAACCCCTTGATCGTTTCCTAGCATGATCTTCATTGCTTCACACCCTGCTGATGCGTTTCATCCAACAGGGCTGCCTGCCTGATGCCGCGTTGGGTGTGAATATATCCATCGATCCATCTTGATCAAAACACCATAGCCCACGGATATCACGAACGAGAGAACGCGAGCAGATAGGTCTATGGTCTTCATCCTTCAAAATTGGCATTATTCATTAAGGATTACCCATCTCGTGGCCCAGCCCTCTCCAGAACCTGTCCATCGAAAGCCTGTGCCGAGAAAAGGAGAAGAAAGGGATGAAAAGGCAATGGCAATGACAATAACCAAAAGAAAAAAAAAAAAAACCAGACACGCCGTTCATGAATGCAATGCCAGAGCCCCCGTATGTACACCGATCCTCCATCGCCAAGGCTGAATTGCCGAAAAAATGCGGCCCTCCGAAACCCAATGACGCCCGAGGGGTGAGGAATAGGGAAAAAAGAAAATGCCACAGAAATCATATCAATCCAATCAAGCCACGTTCTGCAACCCGCCGCGCACGAACCGGTACCGCGTTGTCCGAAGCTCCCCGAAGCAGTCGAACAGGCCCCATATCACGAAGACGAAGCGCCAGAGCCTAGGAAGAATCCATCGTCAGGAACAGGCGGCCTGATACCAATCCGCGAGTGATGCTTGCCGCTCGTCTCGTCAACCCCTCTTTCCAATCCTCCTCCACCATCCCCTCTTCATGCCATGATTGGGCCGTACTCACACCGTTGCTGTCAGAGTCCATACCCCGAGCGCCAACATCTGGTAAAGCGAGGTGCCGTGCCTGGCGGCGTCCTCGTCGACGTCGTCCTGGCCCTTCCACCCGCCTCCACCGCTCCCGCCGCCCGACGGGACCACCATGCCGTCGGACCCGAAGGTGTACCGCGAGAAGACGATCATGACGACGCCGCCCAGGCTGACGGCGAGGGTGAAGAGATCGTGGACGACGACGCGGGCGTGCGACATGGGGTTGAAGCCGAGCTGGGTGTCGATCTTCGAGAATATGATCCAGCTGTCGTTGAGCATGGCCATGCTTGACTGCGCAAAGGTCCTTTGTCAACATGGTTTCTTTCTCCTCTGATCTCTTTCAGCGCCCTGCTTTGGGTCCATATGCCTTATCTCTTCCTTCCTTTCTTCCTTTTCTCTTTTCTCTTTCCTCTTGCCCCCGACTTCTATTCGTCTTCTTTTCCCTCGCTTCTGTCTTCTTCCCGCCGTCTGTCCTTGTTTTCTTTCTTTCTTTCTTTCTTTCCTTCTTTCTTCGTTCGACCTTCCCGCCGGCCCCCGACTTGTGACACGGCGATCAAGCAATGCCCGGTGACACCCGAGGCGCCCTCCGCTGTGCGTCGTCAACTTACACCTGCTATGCCCGCGGCCATTGCCACGCCCTTGTCCGGCCACTCGTTGATCGTGTAGGCGAGGATGCACAGGTCGGCGGCGGCTGTCGCCCAGCCAAGGACCCGGGCGGCGATCTGGGCGCAGCCGTACGCATTCGGGTAGCGTCCGCTCACCATCTGGCCGTGGCTGCCCAGCGAGACCACGAGACCGGCAGTGTCGGAGGAGAACGCATAGAGATGCCTTGTGTTGGTCGATTCGCCGCGATGGGATAAACAGAAGAGAGCAGATGGGGCGCCCGGGCGGCCTAGACACAAATACTCCAATATAAAGAAGAAGTGAGAAAAGAGAAACCTCGTCAGATGGCTGTCAACAGGGCGGATGGGCGGAAGATGAGGCTCCAGCTGTGAAGGGGGGGGGGACACTCAACATGCCAGCGAGGGAGGAAGAACCGCAGCTCGGTAAGTGCAGGACAGCTTCAAGTTCCAGTGCTCCGCGCCTCGAGGACGTGCAGTGAATGTACGTACAGTATCAGCTAGACGCCGGCAGGGCGAGACAGGCACGGAGAGGCAGGCCGCTGGACCTCTCGTGGTACTGGTACTACTATAGTATAGAGGTAGTAGTAGTCGATACAGGTAGTGCTAGTAGTCGGAGTAGTAGCCGCCGGTGCAGGAAGAGCGTCACGGAGTCATCGAGTCCATGTGCGCGAGGTGAATGGATCACCTCGCGGGCAGAGGCTCGGACACCCACGTGAGTTCGAGACATGGCCCAGGCTGCTTGCGGCTGCTCTCTGCCTGCTGCCAGGCAGGACATGGGCCATGTGCGGTTGGCCGTTGGCCGTTGGCCGCCGGCCCCGTGGCGAGCAGGCGCAATGACGGCGACGGCGAGAATGACGGCGACAGGGACGGCGGCAGTGACGAAGCGACGAGATGCGATCTTGGTCACCTCCTCAAGCTGCGCCAAGTGCTCGCTCTGGCAGTCGAGATCCACGAGCGGAGTCGCTGAGGGGGGGCCGCGAAGAGGGGGGGGCTAGAGCGTCATGTTGGGAAGCGTTTGCCCATCAGGCACGACGCAAGCGGCATGAGGCATGAGACACGGACTCTTCAGGTTTGCTCGCCCCAAGCAGGTCGCTGTTGTTGACGTTGTTGATGTTTTGGTTGGTTGCCCGGCGGAGAGGGACGCAACGGCGCTAGTCCCATTGCGGAAGCGGCACTCGCACTCGCACTCGCACTCGCACTTGCACTTCATATGTACGGAGTACTTACACTGGCAAGAGGCACCCGGAAAGATTGCCAACGGCGCTCCTGCTGGTTCGGGGAAGAATGCAATACCGGGCAGGCGCGGGCCCGGCAGCTGGGAAGGAATGGATGCCTGAAGCTACGATGATGCGGGTGCCGATAAAAGGACGAAGCAGCATGCGGGGCAGCCACGACCCAGGTACGGAGTGGCCTTCGAATGCTGACTAATCGGCGCCCAAGATGGCCGAACTCGTGAGGCAATCGAAACACCAAAACACCACATCGCCATCACGACCGGCTCGTTCACGATCCCACTCGAGCTGAACCCTGCGCCTCGGATATGCTGGAAAAAAAAATTCAATCCCTTCTTCGCTATGCTGAGTGGTGATTCCACGGAAAAAAGAAACCCCCCATGCATCGGCTCGCCCATTAGATACATACTGATATCCTCCACCATTACCGCCCTGCTTCCATGGAGCAGATCCCCCCTCCCCAATCAAGCCTTCTGAGACAGACACTTGATCGCCATCTGCCCCGCGCCGTCCGTGATGTTCCACCGGTCCGTGTCGTACCCCTGCCCGAAAAAGTCGTTGCAGTCCTCGTCCTTGAATGTGTAGCAGAACGAGTCCTCCAGATGGATCGACGCCAAGCCCTTCTCGCTGGGAAAGAGTCAGCCGTGGGAGTCGGAGCGCTAGAGAAGAAGGAGGACGAAAATTTCGGAAGACTTACAAGCCTGGCTGGGATGCGA
The DNA here is from genome assembly GCA_003055955.1 of Escovopsis sp. AC. Lineage (NCBI taxonomy): Eukaryota > Fungi > Ascomycota > Sordariomycetes > Hypocreales > Hypocreaceae > Escovopsis > Escovopsis sp. AC. The sequence goes on along the minus strand of NQYS01000001.1, from coordinate 6,323,026 downwards.
TCGGGACGCACGTGTCCACGGCGGTCACGTCGATCTTCCACCCGCGGTAGTACGTGCCGTTGAAGAGGCTCGCGAACGGCGCGCTCTGCGCCGCAACGGCACCGACACCGGCGAGGACGAGCATGCCACCGAGACGCATCTTGCTGTTTGCTGTTTGCTGTGGTGTGTGGTGTGTGGTGTGTGGTGCCTGATTTTGTGCTTGCTTGAATCCTGCAGCGAGAGCTCCGTGTAGTCTCTTCAAGGGTACGAATGGGGGATATCCACAGTGTTTCAAAGAAAGGGTGGCGAGGTGGTAGGCTGGGAAGAGTTGTAGGCCAAGTAATGGTGATCGTTGTCGTCGTCGTTGCTGGTCGAAATAGAACAAAGACAGCACAAAGACGAGGCCGTCCGCCCTTCTTATACCACTTCTCGCCCCTCGTCCACACCATCCCGCGAGATGCCAATCGAGGCCCCCCCATCCCCCTTCCACCCCCCAGAGGCTCCCTGCATCCTTCTCGCCCCCGGCTCGTATTTCCCATCCCCCATCCCGCACGGCACCAAGCCTCATGACGCGGCGTCCCCGCAGTCCCTGTTCCAGATGGCCCATGTTCGTATGTACGCACTCCGTACGTACATACATATGCTCATACGGCATTCGCAGATTGCGGCATCCGGCGCCGACACATGCATCCGTGCATCATCCGTCCTCTGGGCGTCAGCGTCCGAAAAGGGGCACGTGCATGGGGTGGCGAGCCCTCGTCCGTTTGCCCATCCATTAGTCTACCATTCATACAAACATACATACGGAGTTCTGTTCACCAGACTGATCCCGGTGAGCCGGCGAGTTCCCACGACGATGCGCTCGATAAGTCATGCAGAGGGAGCATGAAGTTTTGTCAGCATCCATACCTCCAATACTCCGTACGGATTACGGAGTCTAGCCATTCAGACATGGCAGAGCATCTCGACCGACACAGATCCCCGGCAACTGATCCGAGTGCATTACCTGTACGGGGTAGTCTTCCATGAAGCCCCTGCAAGCGATATGAACGATGGCAAGAGGATCGACAGAGACCCCCCTCGAAATAGTAGGTCAAGACGCAAATAGCAATGTATTTTCTGCGAATCTGTGATGCTATCGGGCTGGTGTATATACATACATAAGCTGGCGCTGGCCTGACTGGTGAGCCAATGTCCCGAAATCGCAATGTCAATCCGCGTAAACTTGCCTGCCCCCTTGCCCCTTTTCTCCTCCGACGTGGGGATGGGGAGATCCCTTCCCCCCCCCTTTCCCCCCCCCTTTTTTTTTGGGGGGGGGGGGGGGGGCCTCGGCAATTCACCACTAGAGCCACGTGAGGCCCTTCAGGGGCCGCAAAAGATCCTGAATCGTATACCAATGCGTGAATTCATCCTCGGCGAGCGTGATTGGGAGCTTGCCTGCGAGTTTCCACTTGAGCCATTCGAATGCAAAGGCCAGGTCGTCGTCGCCCGTCGCCGTATTTCCCGATCGGAGGTTTGGAGATCGCCGCTGTCTCTCAAGGTCTTGGAACATGAGGTCCCAGAGGCGAAACAGCTCCTGCCTAGCATCGCTCAATACGAGATCCCCGGGTTCCCTGCGGATGCTCCTTGTTGCGGTCGGCTCCGCAATTTCAACCCCTTTCAGGTAAGCCGCCGGTCCCCCACGCGAAGTGGGCTTGGGACCTGGCGTGTGCTTGGGTAAGCTGAGGCGGCTGCGCACGACATCCTTGCGGCGAAGATTCCAGATGCTCTTTTGGGGAAGGAACATGCTGGCGCTGATGGTCGGGACCAGGATATCCTGCGACCCTTGATAGCGAAGCTCGACCGTCGTGTCAAGATGGTTGACGAGCACCTGGTGACTCTGACTGCGGAGGAAGGCGAGGGACCCGATGTCAAAGGTCGGGGGGATGCCATCCCACCCCGTCTTGTAGATTGTGCTCATCCACGAAGCAAACGCCTCGTAAGTTGAGAAGTGCTTGTCGCTCTCGCTGTCGAGCTCCGTCTCATCTAGTGTCTGCCCGGCTGAGGGGTGACCGTGGCGTCTAGAATCTCCCTCAATCACGCCTGCTACCCGAGACCGTGTTGGCAGATTCTCTTCGAGGCCGTCGACGTCTGAGTCGCTGGTGAGGAGCCACGAGACGTCCGCGTCTACATGCAACAGTTCGGGGTGTTTCTCCATGAAGGCTTTGACTTCCTGCACGAGAACTCGCATGTCCTCGCGGTCGAAGAGGGCTTTGTCGAATCCGTAAGCTATCCCCTGGTCGCGCATGAAGCGAAAGACGTCGAAATCGATGTCGTGGCTAAATTGAGCCTAAGAGGGGGGACAGGTGTCCACGGTCAGAAACATCAATGATAACTGCCTGACCACCGCACAAGGGCCATTCTTGGAAAACTTACCCCCGGCTCGATTCTCCAGAACCAGTCGTAATCTCGCAGTCTGTTCTCCCTGGCAAAGTGGCCCGACTTCCAGCGGCGGATGTCGAGAAGGACCGACGCCGACGAATCGCTGTCAGAGTGCTAGTCTTGAGCACGATCCAGTCGATGCGCGGACCCGTCGCTGTGCCAGGTGTCGTGCGTGCGCTGCCGCGACCTGATCCAGTTGCCGCCCGAGATGACCTCGAAGATGCAGTGGCTGCTCGAGGCGTTGGAGGTGAGGCTCTTGAAGCCGTCGCTCAGGGGCTTGGTGCTGAAGATGACCCAGTCATAGTGATAGCGATGATTGAAAGTGCTTTCCAGCTGCCGCATGGTGAAGAGCAGGGCCTGCAGATCGTGCTCGTGGGCGAGGGAGACGAGGGCGGCGCGAGGTCGCTGGTCCGCGGCAGGGGAGGGCGAGTGGAGGACGGCCCGACCCTGCACGAAGGATATGAGCGGGAGGAGGAGGAGGAGCAGTATCGTCAACGCCCATGCCGCTGCCGGCGCTGCAGACTGGACGCGACGGGAGGAGACGGCGAGGCTCCCCATTCTGGGCGCGAGGGGCGACAACACGATCGATGGTCAAATGATGCTGAATGAAAATAAAATATACTGGCAGGTTGGAGCGGAAGCCAAGAGGTGCGTCAGCCAAGAGGTGCGTCTTCAGGATGGGAAGAGGTGAGAAACGAAGAAGCAGCAGGCAAGACCCAATGGTGGGAGACCAGAAAGAAGAACGAGATTGATGTAGGAAGAGAGGAAGCAGATCAGAGAGTGCGAGAAATGAAGGTCAAAGAAAAGAAGACCGAAGGACTGGTCCAAAGCGGGCGCAAAGAAAAAGTGAGGAGGAGGAGGAGGAGGAAGAAGAAATGGAGGAGTTGAAGAGAAAAAGGGAGAGGAGGAGAAGAGGAGGGGAAAAAGAAGAAAATCGCGAGAAAAATATTGAGAAAAAAATATTGATGGAAAGGAGGCAGAGGCAGAGAGGCAGGAGCACGCTGGAGTGCGAGGGCGCGACTGCCGCTTCGAAACGCTCCAAACACTGGCGCGCGCAGCCTCGATTCAAGCCAATCACGGGCTCTGGAATTGTCATCCGAGATAATCAGAATCATCATCGTCGTCGTCGTCGTCATGGAGCCTATTTTATTTGGTGTTGTCGTGTTGTTGTTGACGTGGCATGGAAGGGAGGCAGGCGGTTGGGGGGCAATGAAGCCATCACCACTGACGCCTCAGCAGAGACGGATCCTAGCAAGCATGAAAAGGAATAAGGTAGTACTACTAGAAGGAGAAGAAACCAATCGCTTTCCAAAGAGGGAACCGTCCTCCCTCCCAACGCCAGACTGGCAAACACAATTGATCCATCCGTCCATCCAATCCCTCCATTCCGCCCATCTACTACCAAGATACCGGCTGGACAGAGTCACAATGCACCCCCTGCGCCCTGGCGCCTGGACAGCGAACCGACTCATACAGACCGATGAATACAGAAAAGATAGAGAAAATCGAGATATTATGCCTCCACGTCCATGGACTCGACGTCCGTCGACCCCTCGTGCGGGCTGAGGTCAATGACCCGGGCGTACTGCGCCGTCAGCCGCTGAAGCTCGCGATACTTGCCTGTCGTGCATGTCAGTATGGATGATAATCGCTCGGCGAGATGAAGAGGGGGGAGGGATAAAAAACCAACGCACCGAGTATGAGGACAACCCCCTTGAGCAGCTCCTTGCGGTCCCACCCGCACAGCTCGTCCTCCTTGCTGTACCACCCGCGCCCGCCCGCAACGCCCTCCTCGCTCCTCTCCTCGAGAACACCGCCCAGCAGGCTGCTCAGCAGCTCCTCGACCTTGGCCCGCGCGCCCTCGGCCCCGAGCCGCTTCGCGTACATGAACAGGTACAGGCGGAACTCCTCGCGCGCCCCGAGCTGCAGGGCCCCCGCGATGCGGTTCTCGAGGTGCGCGACGCTGATGCTGCCCTCGAGGCCCTCCGCCTCGGACCGCTGCATCACCGTCTTGATGATGCGCTGCAGCGCGTACGCCCGGCCCTTGAGTAGGAACTCGTTGGTCGTGTGCCGCTCGAGGAAGGGGATGATGCCGGACGACACCGTGACCGCCGCGGACCCGTCCTTGTCCCTGGCGTCCCGCTCCGCCCTGTCCCTCGCGCCGTCCTTGGGCGCGCCGCCGCCGCCGGAGGAGGAGGAGGAGGAGCCCACAGCCGTCGACTGCAGCGCCGAGATGGACGAGTCGTTCGAGTTCCAGTACTGCGACCCGACCGCCCACCACGCCTCGCTCAGCCGCTGCCACGTGTACATCTCGCGCGCGTAGTAGTACCCGTCGCCGTTGGTCAGGCTGACAACGACGTGGCCCGTCGAGTTGAGGCGCGCCGACGTCACCCCGGGGCCCGGCGTTGCCGTGTGCTGGTTCAGCGAGGTCACCGCGATGTCCAGGATCGGCGCCAGCGACACGGGAGGGTGGGGCGACGACTGCGTCCGCAGGTCCCAGACGTGGACGAGCCCCACCGCCGTGATGGCCATGAGCCAGAAGCCCCGCGACTCGAAGATGACGGGCTGCGACTCCAGGACCATCGGGTTCAGGAGCCTCCGGCCCGCCGGCGTCCAGACGTGCACCGACCCGTCCTCGCACGCGACCGCCCAAAAGCTCTTGCTCGCCGTCACGAGGATGACCGCGCGCGGCAGAAACTCCTGCCAGATGAGCGCCCCGCGCTTCGTCACCGTGATGTGCGACGGCTCCCTCGGGCTCGGGTCGTTCTTCACCTCGAGGATGATGTTCTCGCCCGCCTTGGACGCCTCCTCGAGCGAGCAGTTGCCCTGCAGCACCCCTCGCTCCAGCGGCCGGAGGATGTGCGACCGGATCTTGGGAACGGCCAGCCGCACCTGGGCGAACGCGATCGAGGGGCTCAGCACCGCGGGCCGCAGGAACTCGGGCGTCGGGATCACCCCGTGCTCCACAGAGACCAGGGCCGCCGCCTCGACGCCCCCGTCCACCCCGTTGGTCACAATGGCCGTCGGCCCGTTCGTCATGCGCTTCGCGACGTGCTCGTCCTCCTCGGCCTCCCCGTCGACCGCCACCGCTCTCCGCTTGTTGCCGAGTAGCATCGAGACGATGCCGCCCTTGGGCAGCCCGTCGAACGGCTTCGTCAGGTCAAGGATCGTCTGCGGCGCGTCGTTCTGCGCGCTCTTGGTCGCCGTCGATCCCACGAGCTGGGTCTGGGGCAGCGAGGATTGGCCGGTGCCCGACGACGAGACGAGCAGCGGCGCGACTCGCTTCCTGCCGTCCTTTCCAATCGTGACCCTGGACTTGAGCTCCCGCACTCGCTCGGCTGTTTTGTCAGCAGCCTCTTCCGGCTTCTTGTCCTTGTCGTCGGCTTCCGCGGTCTCGTTTGCCGCGGTCGTCGCAGTTGTTGTCGTCGATGTCGTCGTCGACGTCGACGTCGTCGTTGCGGCTGTCGCTGTCGCTGCTGCTGCTGCTGCTGCCGTTGTTGTTGCCGTTGTTGTTGCCGTTGTTGTCGCGGCATTCGTCGTCGGTTTCGCTTCGGATGCCGTTGCAGTCGAGTCGGCCTTGCTTGCCTGAGTCGCCGGCGTAGACTCCTTGCCAGATTCGCCGGGCAAATCACCCATGAGGGCTCCCATCCTCGACTGGACGGCCCTGGACTCGCCGGCCTTGCTGTGGTTCTCGAGCATCAGGCCGTCAACGTCCTCGGCTATGCCCATGCCTTTCCTCGAGGCACCATACTTCTGTAGCGCCTTGGCGTTCTCCTCGGGCTGCGCGACCCACCCCAGCTCGCCCTCGTCGAACTTGACGACGATGATGCTCCCGTCGAGACTGGACGCGAAGAGCGTCTGGCCGTCGGGCGTCCAGACCAGGTCGGAGATAGACTTGGCGGCGAGGTCCTGCAGGATGACGACGGGTCTCGACGTGTTGGTGTTCCAGATGCTCAGCGTCTTGTCCTGGCCGGCGGACGCGATGACGGTGACGAGCTGCCCGCCGGCCGCGCCGGCCGCGCCCGCGCCGCTGCCGCCGTGGCCGTTGGTCTGGCCGTTCTGCGCCGGCTTCACGGTATGGAAGAGCCGGGGCGAGAACATGCAGACCTCTGTGGGGGCCTCGTGCCCGATGAGGTTGATCTCGCTGTCCCACCTCGTGCGCTCGATGATAGCGACCGAACTGACGGGGCCGTTGACGGCGTTGGCGGCGGCGATGTGGTTGCCGTCGGGGGACCAGGAGCAGCGGCGGAAGTAGGTGGTGAGGGGCGAGCTCTTGAAGGGGGAGCTAATGGTGGTCTCGAGGACAAAGTTGTTGATCATGTCGTGCTGGGTGGCGTTGGGGGCGGGCGGGGTGAAGCGGAAGATCTTGATGGTGCGGTCGTCGCTGGCGGTCGCGAAAAACTTGTTGGCCGGGTCGAAGGTGATGCCCTTGACGTGGGACTGGTGGGCGGGGATGGACTTGAGCTTCTCGAAGGTGTGTCCCGACCAGACGACGACCTTGGAGTCGAGGCCGACAGAGACGAGCAGGGAGGAGTCGGACGACCAGGCCAGGTCCTGGACGTCGTTGTCGTGACCGATGAGGCGCTTGTACGTCTTCCAGTTCTCGACGGGCGGCGGCTCGTTGGTGCCAAAGGTGGCGGCCGGCGGGCCCTTGTCGAGGTGGTAGACGCAGATGAGCTTGTCGTCGGCGCCGCTGGCGAGGTAGCGGCCGTTGGGGGAGAAGCGCACCGAATGGATGGTGCCGAGGTGGTGGCTCATGTGGCAGAGCTGCCGCGGCTTGGAGTAGTCCAGGTTGTGCGCGTTGTAGATGGCCTCGGTGGACCAGATGCGGACGTGGCCGTCGCCGCCGGCCGTGGCCAGGCGCTTGCCATCGGGGGAGATGTGGCAGCTGTAGACCTCGAAATCCTTTTGCTCTCCGCTATGGCTCAGCCACGAGGGCTTGATGATGCGCATAGTGATTATGAATCGGACATGAGGTGGATGGCGTGGGAGGGCGAGTCGCTGTCGTGATATTCGTCTTCGTGGTCTTTATCGTCGACGTCCTCCTCCTCCTCGCCGCCGTCGTCGTCGTCGTTGTCGTCGTCGTCCTCGTGATATTCGCGGTCGTAAGTTCGTCCCCCTCGTCCTCGTCGGGTTGAAGCAATGGCGCTCAGTGGGCCAATTCAAGACTCGATCGGGAAAACGGAAATGCTGCTCGAACCGCTGTCATCGACGTGAAGGGCGCGTGTCTCTCACTCGTTGCTCTCGCGAGCCTCTCTCTTTTTTTTTTTTCCTGCCAGGTCGTGTTGTCGCAAGTCGTCCAAGTCAATTGATTGACGGGCGACAAAGGCGCTCCAAGGGGGAGCGACCAATTCGAGGCCTATGATTGGTTGCAGCGGAACAAGGTTGATGCGGAATCAAGGGCGGCGTCTCGGGGGTGGCTCGGCGTTTTTTTTTCTCCGGGCCGCAGATACTCCGTACAGAAGGCCTCGGGGCGCTGACCGGGCGCTGACCGGGCGCTGGCCACTTACCCTAGAGGTAGTGGAGTGCTCTTTCCCTGGAGCTCGAAGTGGGTCCAGCAGGGCTCGGCCATCTCGCGAGCCCCGCGCAGGCAGGAGCTCCACCGTGTCCGTGGATCGTCCCTTCCTTGCCCAAACACACGACGCTTGTCCTCTTCAGCCTGGATCACCGGGCTTCATGCCTTGAAATCCTGACTGCTTAATCGCCATGGAAAATTCACGGTTGGCATTGTGATTTTTTCTTTTCTTTTGGAGTGCTTGTGTGTGCAAGTTGTTTACGAGTTCAGGCTGGCTAAGCAAAAGCTTGATACAAACGCATGCTCGGTTTCCAGGCTCACAAAATTGCATTGCAGGTCCAATGATCCATCTCCTCCTCAAGTCTTCTCCATCGGGCACATGCCCGCCAGGTCCAGGTCCCTGTTGAGCTGCAGCAAGCTCTGCTTCGCGGGGCCGGTCATGTTGGTCTCGACCATGCCGACGAAGTGCTGGTCGGCCTCGCGGAGAGAATCGAGCAGGCCGATGAGGTCGTTCCGCCGGACGACGTTCCTCGCGATCTGGCACCACGTGCTCGCCGCTGCCAGGACGCAGTTCATCTCGAGCTCGAGCACCTTTCGGTACAAGCCGACGATGCACTCCTGCATCTCCTGGCGCTGAGCCTTGAAGTCGTGCAGGTCGCGCCAGTTGCTCGGCGCCAGCAGGTCCGAGAGGTGCGTGTACCAGGGGATGCGGGAGATGAGGTGCACGGTGCCGCACTTGACACCGTGGACGCAGTCCAGCATGGTCTGGAGGAGCAGCTGTTTTCGGTCCCCATGGTCAGCCTGGAGCTCACGGAAGAAGGGGTCATCATACAAAAGGAAAGGGGCTGGACTAACTGGTGTGAGTGTGCTGATGCCGGCCCAGGCCACCGCGGCAGACGGGTACTCGGGCACGAGCGACTCGATCATGTCCGTCGACGAATGCACGAGGTGCTTGGCGGTCGCGGTCGCGTGCGACTGGGAGACGGAGCAGTGTTGCCTGCGCAGCCCGGCCTCGGTGATGGTGGTCATGAGCCTGGACCTCTCCCCGATGGAGATGTCGTTGAAGCTCGAGCCCATGGCGCCGAAGAGCTTGAGGTGGTCCGGAAGCTGGTGCGTGATGATGGTCTCGTACGCGGCGACCAGAGCCGTCGACTCCTTCCTGTCGCGGAGAGAGTCGTATGCGGCGTTCCAGAGCTCGAGCGAGGGATCTGCCTGGGAGCGGTAGAAGACGGACTTGACCCTCTCGTAGAACGAGGGCGTCGTGCCTAGAGCTGGACGCTTCGGCGGGCGTGTCGGAGTCGATGACGCGACGAGAGATGGGCCTGACTTTTCTGAGCCGTGCGAGGTCGTCGTCTGGAGCGCCAGGTTGTCGACGTTGAGGACGGCGGTGTTGGGGTGAGGGTGGCAGCAGGCGACCGATCGACTGCGAGGATGGAGCAGGTGGGTGAAGAACGACTTGAAGCCGGGGCTGTCGATGCCGTGGCGGCACTGGACCGTTGTTCTCCGGCCTCCCATTGTTTCTGGGCGAAGCTGTGGAGTTGTCGCGAAGATTGATGTTGCAGCAGGTTGCGGTGGATGAATGCGTCGACGGGCCAAGAGCGGATTCGATTGCTTTGCAGGTTCAAAGAAAGGAACGAGACGACTTGCTTTCGAAAGGTTTTCTTGTTTTATCATTCAATCGACAAAAGAGACTACTTCGACGTGCGCACGCGCATGCGCATCCGCCAAGTTCCACGGCCATCCTCAGACGTCTGTCCAGCTCGAAGCCTGTCGAAGCTATCGCATCCTGCACTTGGCGCACCGCACATTGCTCCCGAAGACTTGTTCGCCTCACCTGCCCGACCGAGCACAGGCAAAGGCGCCCCCCCCCCCCCCCCTTTTTTTTTCCCTCCCGCCTTGATCCCGCCCCCAGGCATGCCGAGGTATCCCCCGTGCGACGGCGACCACTAAAAAGCGTCCAGACCCAGGACGGGCCGCTGTCGACCTCGCCCACGCTCTAGTCGGGCGGCTCTACTCCGTGTGCCCTATCAACCTACTAAAACCTCTGCACTTCTACTCCGTACCATCTCTCGGGGCCTGTTTTAGTGCCAGAGCTCGTCTATGGGAATAGCGTGGCCGTGCTCAAGCCCTCCCAAGCTCGAGGCATACATACTGGTTCCCCCTTCTCGCCCCGATGATGAGCACAATATCCGGGGAGCAGACCCGAGACCTATTGCCGCATTTTCTTTTTCGGGTTAGCCCAGCTAGCTCCCGCGGCTCCGTCCCGTAAGAGCCGCCGTCAAGACGGTCAGAAGAGGAGGCAGTCTTTCCTTGTCTGATGTTTGATATCTGATGTCTGATTACTATTCATAGAAGCGAGACTGGGCATCTCCGCGCTCTGTGCCTCCTGTGCGACACTTGCACTTGCAGTTGCTGGCGATCACGGCCCCGGAGAGGAGGGGAGAAAAAAAGAAGAAGAAAATCGTGCAAAAACGGCTGCAATGATGTTCAATATCAAGCCCCTGCATATTCACCTGGAAAAAAAAAAAAAAAAAAAAAAACCCGGTCGCTGTCCTTTGTGGGCTCGCCTCGAGGGATGAATTACATACTAGGTATATGTACAGGGTCGTGCAGGGGGGGAAAAGGGGGAAACAAAAGGAAGAAGGGGGGACAAATGGCGTCGCGCACAGGGGCAACAGGAAGCGAGGCGAGCATCTCCACGGAGCTCACGCAGAGTAAGGAGCCGCGCGCGGCGCGTGGGACATGACTCGTACGGCAAGCGGTCGGGGCCAGCGTTCTGGACCCGGGCGACGACGTGCCCGCGGCCGATTATTCCCATTGCCGACAGAGCTTGCCGGGCCCCCTGCCCGCTCTCCAAGGGCTCAAGGAGGTGAAAGTGGGTCCAGCCCGGGCCCCGAGGATCGGGAAAAAAAAGAGTGGAGACACGGGTTCTTGGGGGCGAAGTGGGCTCTGCCAATCCCGAGCCGGCGAACTGCTGGTGTAGAGGCTACCTGGCTCGCGGCGGGGTCTTGGCGGAGGGGGCGAGGTAGCGGGGACGAACGCCCGTCAGATATTATGTCAGCAGGGCGATCTGGGGCGCGTCCGAAGCTCCAAGAGCTCGGAGCTTAGGTAGTACGTCATCGGCCAGGCGGATTCGAGGCCATTCCAGAGATCGATTCCGGCGTGCATTTGTGAGCGGAAACAATTGAGCAAATCTAGAATCATGAATACGGAGTACGGAGTACTGCCTACTAAGACCGACTACTAGTGCTTCTCAGTAAGCAAGTGAAATGCAGTGATTCGGGCAAAGTTGGGAGCTCATACGGATGGCCAGGAGATGGATTGATCGATCACATCAACTGACCGGGGAACGGGAATTGAGGAAGCTGGGAAGGTGCCCCGTGCGCGCCCTCCTCCCGTACCTTCCACCGTGACGCCAGCGCCGCCCGCTCCTGCCGTGCGAATGGAATCGCCCTGTGCGACCCGCGCCTTCCCTCGCGACGGAGCCGCAGGCGTCTCGTCTCTCGTCTCTCGTCTCTCGTCTCTCGTCTCTCGTCTCTCGTCTCTCGTCTCGGCCTTCGCTTCAAGAAGTTGCTCGCTTGCGATGCGAAAGCCGAAGCCGCGCACAGGATCCCATTCCAGACCTGGCCTGTCTCGCGCCCGCCCCCCCCCCCC
>NQYS01000001.1:6259111-6311432 GCA_003055955.1 Escovopsis sp. AC | reverse complement strand
CCCCCCTTTTTTTCTTTCCCCCCCAGGCCTGGGCACACGATCTCGATCGAGCGCCCTCGCACCGTCATACCGTACCCCGTGCCCGCGGGATTGAAGGCGAAGGCGAAGGCGAAGGCGAAGACGAAGGCGAAGACGAAGGCGAATGCGGAGGGTGGGAGAAAGATAAGCAGAGGACCGTCCGCGCTCGACTCCCGGTGATCCGTGATCGGCAGACGACCACGGAGTGTTTGAACAGGAAGAAAACAGGGAAAAGAGCAGAAGCAAGCAAGCAAGCAATCAAGGACGCAAGCAAGAAAAGAAGAGTCAGAAAATGGCGTCCCTCCGCGCCCTGATGACGGCGGCCCTCGCGGCTGTCGCAGCCGCGCTGCCCGGGTCACAAACCACAGCCGGCACGACTCCTTCGACTCCTTGGACCATCACCCCATCGCCCACCTTGTCCACCTCGCCCGCAGCCCTCTCCACCAGCAGCAGCCGCGCCCCAGACGCATCCGGCTTCTCCTTCACGCCCGCGCCCTCGGACCAGAGCACCTGCGGCCCGCCGAGCTTCCACATCGCAGGGCCCTCCGCGCCGGCTATGCCCCCCGCCGACTGGCGCCACTGCGCCGCGCTCTTCAGCTCGTGGGCCGGGCGCAGCGGGACGTTTGCGGTGCACGACGACAGCGACGATGGCGGAGCGGGGGCCGGAGACGGCGGCGGGGGCAACGCGACGCTGCGCTTTATCCCGCTGCTCGCGGCGCGCGGGTGCGTGCTCGGCGTGCGCGCGGCGGGCGACGGGGGAAGTGGCGGCGGAGGAAGCGGGGCGTGGCTCATGATGGGGGATGGGGATGTCAAGGGGATCATGAGGACAGCGCTGGAGGAGTGGTCGCGCGGGTCGGAGATTGAGGTGCAGGGGGAGGTGGTGTGCGCGGCGGAGGAGGGCGGGACGGGCGGGCTGCGGTGGCAGATCTACGGGGATGAGAGGGCGTGAGAGGGCATGTCGCGTGGTCGAGGTGTGCTTTGGTCGATGTATGCACTGATAGACTCGAGCTGGTGTTTGATGAGGAATGGATGCAGTCGATGTCGAATGCGTCGGGATCGTAAGGTCACGACTGGAGTAGCTTGGCGTCTGCCTACGTTTACTGCCTGCATCTTGAGGGAGCGCTCTCGTGATCCTTAGCAAGAAGAGCCCGCTCGTGGCTGGACAGAGCACCGAGCTCTGCGATTCGCAGCGGCAAACACCGAGTACTACCTATTACGAAGACCGAGATACAGTCACGGCTACGGCTACTGTTCAGACTCGGTGGTCGCATAGCACGCATGCCCCAAGAACGAGAGCATTGCGAGGCCCAGCTTGGAGAACCCGGCTAGCTCCCTCCGCCACAAAGAGCTCTACGGAGTACAGAGCCATAGCCATAAGGACGACGGGAAATGCCCCAGCCAAGCTCCAAGACGGGAAATGCATCTCCCCAAGTGCCATCGACGAATCATAACCCGTCAAGCATACCCCGACCCCGAAGCCGACACTCTTCACCGAAGAGCCGAAGAGCAGCAGTAGAGGTGTCCTCGGAAAGGGAAGAAAAGAGAGAGAGAGAGGGGGGGGGAGCGAAACCGAAATGGAGGGCAAGGAATCCGAAATGGAGGGGAGAGCTCCAGCACAGCTTCCCCACACCGAGAAACACCGAGTCCGGGCTCGTCTTGCTAGAGGGGAATCGGGGCATGGACGGTTCGGCGTTCGGGGTAGCTTAGACAGCGCAAAGGGGTGGCGAGGAGCTCCAAGGGGGCCATCTGATTGGCGGGGGCGAGGGGATCGGGAGAGGCAGTCGGGTATGCTGAAGATCTTTGTTGCCGTTGTCGATCATGGACGGCCCTTTGCCGTGTGACCACTACCAACTACTCATTGGTAGTAGGTATAGTAGTCCTTCGGAGAAGGGCCATCTGGCCAAGCGTGCTTGAATCAGGGAGTTGTGTGAAGAGGTTGCTCGGTCTTCAAAAGGGGAGGGGGGGAATTGCCGATTTGGATTCCCGGTGAGGAGTGTTTTTGGTGGATCATGCGCAGGCCCGTCGGACGAGGTGTATGCAGTATTAGAGGGCATTCGCGATGGGTTTTGTTTTTCGCCTTCGCCTGCTGAAAGCTCTTTCAAGCCGTAGATGGATGCTTGTCCCGTCGAGCTGTGCACACCCAAGCATTGGCAATTGATGCTTGACTCAAAGGCGGTGCGCGCGCGTCTGCCGCCCACGACTCATGTCACTCGCAGGTAGTCCGGCGCACACATGCGTGCACCTCAGCACCCTCGGGGTACTTGGTGTCTCGCCCAGATTCGCATAATTGGCGTGGTACCCTGGATGTATCGTGCATCTCCGCGCGACTTTGCATGCACCTCCATCTCCCTTTATTCGAGTTCCCCCTTTTTTTTTTTGTTTCTGCGCTTCGATGCAGCCTCGAGCGCTTTCATGATGCCGTCCGTCAGGCCTTGGCCCCTTTCTTCGGGTCCGGGGCTGGGTTCGAACTCCCTCGGCCTGCTTCTCCGCGCAAAAGGGTTTCAGCTCCCTCGCAGCAGGAGTCCTGGCTCTCTTCTCCTATTTGTCTATACACCCTCAGGTCTGGTGCCGGATATTGGAAACGCGTGCAGAGCTGAGAGAAGCTGACAAGTTGCTCTGAAAGGTGACTGATGGGAGGTGACGGTACCAGTACGGAGTATGCACGGGCAGGACTGACGGTCGTCGTGGGTGCCGCAGGCCGTCGGGCCATCAGGCGATCCCTGCTGCTGATTAGATCTGCGATGGAGGATGGACCCTCCGCATCGGCACATTCCCTTGAGATGCTGGCCCCCCAGCCTCCACGAGCAGGGATTCTGCGATGACGCAACCGGGGGAAGAGATCTTACATGGACGGCGCTCAGGCCGGATCTCTGTCGTGGATCTCTCGAGCAGGCAGCCTCTGTCTGGATCCGGGTGAGGGTGCGCTTGTTGGTGAATCCCAAGCGATCAGGGACAAGGGGGGGTTTCGAGGTGAATGGGCCGCAACGATCTCGACGCATGGTACGGAGTAACCAGTCGAGGGTCCTCTGCAGGCACGTCTGCGAGTCGCAGACTCGCCGAGATGCTACTCCCAAGTGGGCATCGGGCTTCCAATGCGGCCGGCTCGCCTGAATGCCAGCGGCAATCATTTTATCCGCGTCAACCGGGATGCATCCTGCTGCCGCTGCCACTAGTCCTCGCCGCCGGAAGAATCCAGGCTCTCGGTTCACATGCGCGAGTCGTCGAGATTCATCGTGCTGCCAGATGCGGCCTCCTCCCGTATCAATCCTCAGCCTATGATGTATTGATGCATTGCCTCTCGAAACAGAGGCAGCGAGTTGCGTTTATATGTATGTATTTGGGTCGATATGCCGAGGGACTTCCCCAGCTCGGAAGATGTCGTGATTCTATCTGTTGTCTTGGCTCGATAGATCTGTCTCGATATGGCATGCGCTTTGAATCCATGGGACTCGGACGAGATTTTTCAGTCCGGAGGGGCCGCTGCTCGACAAAGAAAATCCCAGATCAGAATTTTCATGCTTTGTGAAAAGGAAAACATCAGACGGCGGATGATGCGAAAAAGGCAAAAGGTGCCGGACGAGGAAAGGAAGAAAAAGAAAAGGGGAGAGGAAAAGAAATGCCGCAATGCTCGAAACAAAGCAAGCACATGATGAGAGGCCGTCGTAGATCCGAACAGCCGGGACAGATACTTTTGCCGTATGGACGGAATAGTATTCCGTGGGAGCACCACAATTCGGCGCTCTGGGTCCCCACGAGCTCGAAAGGCGGCGAGGAGAATCAGCCAGCATTCTCCGCACCGTGCTGGCCATTCCCGAGGACGAGAATGAAGCTTCGTCATGTGGGCTAGAGGGTCATCTGTCGTCAGCCAGCCGAGTATCAGACAGACCTCCTCCTCCTCCCCCCTCCACGTCGCCAACAAACCTTCACCTTCACGCGGCTTCCGCCCCAGATCTGCATCATGATCTCGCGCGAATCCCGCAAATCATTCATTGTCCGACCACGGGGGCACGAGAGCACGGCAGCAGCAGCGCCAGCAGAGGGCCAAGCTGTCCGCGCTACGGGATATGCATCGCCAAATGGCGCCGCCCCCAGATGCCACCGCGCCGTCCTAGCGCGCAAGAGCCCGCACAACCGAACGTCGAGCGCCCAGCGCAGCCATCCGGCAAATGTACAAGTTGTTGTGCTACGTATCCCAGCCCCCGAGCAGGCGTTGCAGCAAAGCCGATTCATCGTACGGTGTTCTCCGTACAGTAGGAGGCGCCCTTTTTCTTCCATCTTGCGTGAGGAGTACGGAGTACTCGTACGGCAATTGAAGCCCGAAGTCTTTTTTACGTCCTCGTATTTCGCATACCGCACACCGCACTTATGTCATTGACCGGCGGCCACCTGCATCATTGGGTGGTGTTGCCATTGCCCGGGTGCAGCGCTTGTCTTCCCTCACGGTGAGCTCTCGTGTGTGCGGGCGTCGGGCTGCCCCTATTCTTTGTATGTACTCGGTAAACCGATCGCGCAGTCGAAAGGTAGTAGTGGCACAGATATACCGCACCGTACTCCGTACTCTTGACGGCTGATTCTCGAGATGGACCCGGGGCTGGGTGAAGATGACGGCGACGTGGCACTGCGGCGCGAGCTCCGAGGGCAGACATGCGTACTGCCAAGATCACGGGTGCTTACACAGATGCCAGGCTCCGGACCCCGTACGTGGTACTCCGTACTCCGTACCTCGTGCCCACTTGCTGGTGATTGGTTAGCAGATAGCATCTCACGGGCCATGGCTAAAGATAGAACATTGCGGAGTTGTTGTTGACGACGACGACGATGATGATATTGTTGTTGTCCTCGTCCTCGTCCTCGTCCTCCTCCTCCTCATCGTCGTCGTCTCGTGGGGCGGGTGAAGATCTGGTGATGGGTAAACAACAGCCACGAGACGGACTCAGACGGCGGGTCGGGACAATGCAAGAGAGTCCGCACTCCGTATTCCGTATTGGGTATCGTGCCATTGAAAAGTGCGGGGATTGAACGTTACCTCTGGGATCACTGGCAGGTGACGGAACCACTAATGCCCATTATTGAGTCAATTTGGGTATTTGGCCGAGAGCGTGATGCTGTTGTGGGCAGCTGAGCGTGTGTGTGTGTGTGTTTTGTGCGCGCGCGCGCGCGAGCGCCTGGTCGGCAAAGAAGGGCTCGCGGCTTCAGGCGTGAGATCAAAATGGATTGATTGATTGATTGATCGAATTGATCTATTGAGTGATTGACTGCGCGTTCGGACGAGCGCCTGGCAGGTGCTGCAAGAGGAAAGAGGTCGCGCAGGGTCCTTGCCTCGGAGTATAAGAGGCACGAGCACGGAGCACGGAAAGGTACGGAGCAATACGTGACCCGGTACCTCCTCGCAAGGGCAGCGCTACCTGTTCTTTCCCATCGGACCATTCCCCGAATGAGGTACCGTCGGGTTATGCATAAGCGTGCGTTTTGGTGCGCCCACCCGACTCGGGGATACTTGTGCGAGCCGTGCTGGCTCATCGCGACCAGAGGTATACCAAGGGGTGGCTGCTCGTACTCCAATGGTACTCTTCGAACTTAAGGGCAGGCGCGAGGATGAGGTCAATGGCTCCCGCTGGCAAGATCGATTCCGCGCCCTCCTGCTGTTTTCGCGGGGAAGGGACGAGCGCTGATGTCAAAGGCCGAAGGTGCCAACGACTCGCAAAAAGCCGAACGGCCTGGTTATGGCAGGAGGTGCTCCGTACCTGAGTCCTTCCCGGCAGGCGCGAGGTACCTACATACCATCTCCGGGGCCGCGCTCGTGTTAATTGCAGTAAGGCAGCATCGGACAATGAACGCTATCGATTCGACGGGAAGGAGCGACACCAAGACAATGCCCGGGTGGTGAACGGCAGGCAGGAGCGGTCGATTATCACGATACTCTCCGGGATGCCAATTGCCCTCATTGTACTCCGTATGTACTCGTATCATGTCAGGTAAAGGAGCAGCCCGGAAAGAGCAGGAACGCCCTTATCTATCCCTCCCTCATTCAGGAGAGAAGGCATCACGCCGTTCATGCCTTCCCCCCTCCAGGTCCTCCTTTAAAAAAAAAGGAAAGTGCAAACAAACCTCTCAGCACTGTATCGCGCCTACCCCGTAAAGTACAAACGCGAGGCATTATGGGAACCGCCAAAAGAAACGTGTCGTGAGAGGAAAAGAAAGAAAAAACAAGGAGGGGAAAAGCCTCATCAATCAATGCTTTGTTTTTTCCTTTTGGTCATCTGAGGGGGTGTGACCCTCTGGCGGAAATCGCATGGTGCCGCCATTGGCTCGGAATCAGTCAAGCAATGAATCAATCAATCAACCAATCTCTGTCTACAGGTATCCGTCTCTCTTCCGGCAAACCAACAAGTTACTCCGTCCCGTCCAGAAAAAAAAAGAGACCGAGAAAAAAAAAACTCCAAGTGACCATTGACCCGCCCCACCGGCGCGATGATACATGCCTACAACGGCATCGAGGACGAGACCACTAGAGGCTTTAGGCAGGCACAGAAGAGGCGTTGAGGACCCAGACGGCGCGGCTATCTACTCCGTACGACCTGTGACGATATTCAACAGATTCACCAGTGTGCTAACGGATACCCCAGGTACTAGACCAAGACGGAGAATCTGTGCAGAGGCCGGAATGCCAATACGACCATCCATTGGAGAGAGAGGGAGAGACAAGGAGACAGAGAGGGGGGGGAGGGGCCGCCGTCGCCGTCACCTGCTTAGAGCGTCAGGTGAAAAAAACATCAAGTCCATTCGCACATGCGGTACTCCATACCTGGCGGATCAGTTAGTCAGGCAGTCAATCAACCAGTCACTGCGTCGGCCAGTCGAGACAACATCCGACCTTTGGACAAGACATCGATTCGAACCCGACTTTCTACAAAAGATAAGGTGACATGGGCACCGGCAGCGTGACAGCGCAAGTGGTGACAGCTCAGCGGGCAAGGCAAGGCAAGAGAACCTCAGACACGTTCTCCCGGGGGGGGGGGGGGCAAAAGACAAAACAACCCTGAAGCGAGCCGAAAAGGGAACCCCCCGGGAAGAAAGGTACGAGCAGGTACTCCGATCTTTCGGGTGGTGGTTTGTATGGCGAACGGGCTGTCACAGGGCAAAACGCAGTCGGACAATGAAAAGTCGGGCCAAGTCAGCTCCAGCGACATGTAAGCCAGCGGATTGGGGGGGAAGAGGCGAGCTTGGAAAGTATCGCGCAGGCGGAAAAAGCAAGGCGGGGTACGTCGTCTGGATCATCGTGGAGGCGGGCGAGACATTTGCTGTTTCTGGCTCGGCTTGCGGATCATGAGGTTACAGAGTGCTCCGTATGTACGGAGAGTTATGCACATCCCTACAGGTACAAGGACTACAAGGACTACTCCGTACGGGTACTCGTACTCGTACGAACAGGTATGTGCATTCGGAGAGCCCATCGTGGTATCGAGATTGATCGACTGTCACATTTCGCAGCTCCTGGATCAGTCTCTGGGCTGCTTTTTCCCGTCTGCCGCGGGCGCCGAGGCGACATTGGCTCAGGGATCGGGGGAGTCGGAGCGCGCAGTCCTCGTACGTACCTTATGTACGAATCGTCCCATGAAACCAGGTACGAGTACGGAGAACTGACTGCCAGACAGGAAGAGCACGAGTACGGAGTACTCCGTACAACGAAGTCTGTTTCGTCGAGATGCTGGTACCTGGAGTCGGGACCGTAACGCATAAGTCGTCGATCGTCTTAAGCAGGAGCCGTTGATGGATGGCTGGCGCGGCGGCTGGTTGGTGGGATCGAGAATGGGCCTCTGCGTTGGTTACACCGATCGATCCCCATCATGGCACGCCCATTGGCCTCTGGCTGTCTCTGGTGCCTCTCTTGCTCTGCTGCCTCGAGTCACTTTGTGCGGCTCCCACAATACTCCTTGTCCTGGGAGACGCTCGAGCTCTCGATATTCCGAAGCGTTAGCCGACAGCCGTTAGGCCGCGACCGCGCCGGGCTAGCGCAGATCCGGGGGCCTGTCGATGTATCCCGTGGCGAGATGTTGGCTGGGGGGATACCTTTGGATGGTCCTGGATGCCATGGTGAGCCTCCCCGATTCCCAATCCCGAGAGACGCTGCCGCCTCGAATGGGCGGCTGGATGCTACCCTCCCACATCACGCATGCAGTGCTAATGCGCTTTCCGCAGGCAGAGCCGACTCAGCGCGATTCCGCCGCCTTGCAGCGCGTGTGCTGGATATTCCGACGCCTGGAGGGCATCCTCGAACCGCTGGAGCAGCGCTGACAGAGCGCTGAAGCCGCTGGGGATTTGCCGTCCTCACTCCCAGTCAGATGTCACTCCCAGTCAGATGGGGGAGGGCTCTCGGGCCCCTCCTCGATCGACCCAATCCCGAGCCGCCACAGCTGCTTGTCTGAAGCCGAGCCCATTTCCCGGTCGTCCATTTCGCAAACAGCCCCCCCCCCCCTTGGCCATTTTCCGCTGCGTTCGCCAAATTCGCTGAATTCGCTGAATCCGCTGAATCCGCTGAATCCGCCGCGGTTCGATTTTCCGACGGCCGGCATTCGGGGTATCGCGCAGCAAAAATGGGCTTCACACCACGGTCGCAACGCAGAATAAAAACCCATGATGCCCTCCCCCATGAACCACAAATCCAGCAGTCAACCCAGGACAGCATCGGACATCAAGACACAAGCATCAGTCAATCGACACATCACGTCTGACAACCAACCAACCATCAGCATCAGCATCAGCATCATTCAGCATCATCACCCAGCATCAGCATCAGCATCAGCATCACCACCACCACCACCACCACCACCACACAGCAACAAGCAGCAGCAACAAGCAGCAGCAGCACAATTTAATCCACTCACGGCTCCCCTGCCTCCAATCGCAACCCACACCGCTACCTTGCACGCCTACAACCCGTCCTATGCTATCAGAAGGGGCGGCGCGCGCTACACAGGCCGGCATCTGCTGCGCATGCATAACAGCCATCCACAACCACCACCCTGACCCCTGGTCACTTTCTCCTCACCCTCGCCATTATAACATCTCTGACCATCCCCCTTGAGAACAAGAGGACGAGGAAGAGAAAAAAACGTTTGAGGCTCCTCCACACAAACCATACTTCAGTTATTGAGCCTTTTACGACGACAACGGATTTTTTTCCCACTTCCTTGGATGCCAGGAGATACCCATTCGGCTTGAGCGACGACTTTTGATACAACCAAACAAACAATCCAAACAAAACAAATCAAGAGCCGAGCATCAGCCACACAGCAACCGCACGAGCCACAAGCTCATCTGCGCCACACAAACAACTCCACAACACATTAACTCCAGCCATCATCATCATCAACGCCATCACAATGGCCGAAGCCGCCATCGAGTACTACTCCAGCGTCTCCTCCTCCTCCTCCTCCTTCACCACCGAGAAGCCCCAGAAGCGCCGCCGCATTAGCCGCCGCGCCGCCGAGCAGCAGGCCCGCGAGCAGCAGGAGCTCGAGGCCCGCCAGAAGCACGAGGCCGAGTCTCGCGCGCTGGCGCTCGAGTACGTTCAGGACTTCCTCCAGGACAGCGAGGAGTGGGCCGACCGCATGGACTTCATCAGCATCATCTACGACGCCGTCCCCACCATGGAGGAGCTCTTCTCCTACGGCGCCCTCGACTCCTCCGAGGGCACCCGCGCCTGCAGGCGACTCTTCAAGGCCGTCGTCATCTGGGACGAGCTCGGCCTGAGCCTGTGGCAGAAGCTGGCCGCCTCCGAGGAGGCCGCCGCCGCCAACAGCGCCTCTGTCGCCATCACCACCGTGACCTCCACCATCTCCTCTGTCCAAGAGCAGCAGGCCTCTGACTTCGAGACCGCCTCCACCGTTGTCCCCTGCGTGCCCTCTCGCCGCGCCTCTGAGGACTCGGGCTGCTCCCGACTCTCCTTTTGGTCCTCGCTCTCCCGCTCCTCCACTGCGAGCGAGAAGCAGCGCGGCGCCAAGAGGAACTGCCTCTCCAGGATGCTCGCCCGCACCTGGGACAAGCTGAGCGACAAGAGCATGACTGCTCACGCCAGCAAGGGAGTCATGATTGCTTCCTACTAAATGATACCTACAAATGAAGGAAAAAGGGAAAAACCCACAAACAAATAGTAAAATCGTTTATAGTTTTTTTTCAAAAAAAATACGAAAATTTATTCAATCAATACATCAATGGTTCATGACTGTGACTGTGACCGCCATGAGTAACAGGACCTACTACTACGGACTACTAGCACCATGATTGCTCAGTTGGTGTACAGTTGGTGTACATGCCTAGTAGTAGCAGCTCTGTGCAATCATGGATCCGACCGAGTCTGCAGACCAGATGCAGCATCGCATCCGCCCATTCCTCTCCGAATGCTTTTCTCACATGGAGTATTCATCCCATCCCATCCCATCCCATCCCATCTTCCCCTCATCCTTTCTTATTCACTCAACAGCATCCCATCAATAACATCGCGCCTCACCCTTTCTTTTCCCCCTCTACCTCATCCCTCCTAGTCTGCCCATCCCACGACCCCCCCCCGCGCCCTTCCTTTTTCTCATTCCTCTCTCACCTCCCCCCCCCCTTCTCATTCACTCATTCACTCATTCAATCAAATCGCCCCTCAACCATGAATGATACCATCACGCGCCCGCACACCCCCCCTTCTCCCTTTGGCCCCTGCGATCGTGGCGCCCCCAGATCTCCTCCAAGCCCGTCTCCCTTTTTTGGCATCTTTCGTAAAGGATGCCACCGCACCGAGCGCACACATATTCCGTACATACTCGTACATACTCGTACATACATACTCCGCAATGATGTGCACGGCAGGTCACAAGCATGTACCCCGTACTCCGTTTACTCCCTAGGTGCTCATGCGATTCCGATCCTCACACACATCCCGCGATACGGCCCCCAAGCGACCCCCTCGGCACATCTCGGCCTGACACACGCACGCGCCGCGTCCCTTTTGTCTCTGGCTCAGCTCAGCCGGTCCTCTGGTGCCCCCTCGGTCTTCTGCTGCTTGTCCGAGCACTTGCACATGCATACCGGGACTCGCACGTATGTGCAGAGTACGGAGTCCGCCGCACCCTCCCTTGGTGCTCGTACGAGTCACGACCACTGTGCCTGGCCCCCTCACCGGTGCTCGTACATACATATGCTCGCATGTACTCCGTACCTGCACTCATACTCGTACATACACATACATACACATACACATACCCAGCTACAGTACTCCGTAGGCACAGCTCAGCACGGATTCGAGGCCGCGGCTGGGGTGCATCCGCGGGGGAGGATCAGGGCGCCCGAGGACGGGATTGGCCACGGCGCCGATATGCATGATCGTGATGCAGCGTGCGTGTGCGTGTGCGTGTGCGTGTGCGTGTGCGTGTGCCTGTACTTGTGCCTATGTACCACGGCCCCGAGCTCAGCACTCCAGCTGTCTGCTGTCTGCGCCAGTATGGATTCACGTCGATCAATACAAGCATGGCCTAGCCAGGCCGCCTGTACATACGGAGTAGCTTGCCTCTGCTTGCCTCTGCTTGCCTGTCCGAGCACATACAGTACCTCATAGATAGCTCGCCTGCATTCCCACCCAACGCGCTCGCCGTCGCCGTCGCCCGAGGCCAGCAGGCCAGCACTCGGCATCGTGCCATGTGCATGCCTACCTGTAGTACATATGTACTCCGAACAAGTCAGCAAGATCGATGCAGAGAGGAGGGCCGTCGTTGGGTGGTGCCGGACCCCGGATCTCGAGGCTGCGACAAGTGCCGCGCATGACGTCAGCGGGCCCCCCCTGGGCCGAGGCTCGTGATCGCCTTTGCTGCCTGTTGCCTTAGTATTGCCTACCTATTCCCTACTGTTTACTCACATGAGTTAGCACTCCTAGAGGGCCAGCAGGGGACACTTGGCTTCACGCTGGGCATGGATGCGTGTGGCGATGACCTCAGCCTGCCTGGCTGAGCTGCGCTGTGTGTGTTGCATGCGTGTGTCTAGAGTAGGTACTAAGGTATGTTGTATGTGTATGTGTATCTGCGGGCGACAAAGACAAAGACGAGCCTCGGAGGGCCTACAGGCTCATCCCCAGGAGGCCCTCGCCGCCCAGGAACAGCCCGCCCACGCTCCCCTTCTCCCGCTCCCGCAGCAGCGCCCCGACGTCCACCCGGCCCCCCGTGATGTACCGCTCGCTCACCCCCAGGTTCACCCGCCGCCCGAGCTCCTCGCGTAGCCGCGCCCGCAGCGCCCCCATCTCCGCCTTGCTGAGCTGCCGCGCCGCCTTCTCCGCCTTGCGCCGCCCCCCGCCGCGCCCGCCCCCGCCGGCCTTGTTCCAGCCGGCCTCGAACTCCTCCGAGTCGTACTCGACGCCCAGCTCCTCCGCCGCCCCGCGCAGCCACGTGTCCTCGCTGTGCGCCCTCTCCTTGGCCAGCACCGCGTCCGCCAGCCGCTTCGCCAGGTCCACCCGCGTCCGCAGCCGCGACGCGATGTTGCCGTTGATCGCCAGCGTCTCGATCATGTGGTGCCGCTTGGCGCCGCCGCCGCCGCTGCCGCTACGCTCGGCGTGCACCTTGGCCGCCAGCCGCCGCGTCGGCAGCACCTCCTCCGGCGAGCACAGCATCACGCTCAGGCCCGTGCGGCCCCCGCGCGCCGTCCGGCCCGACCGGTGGATGTAGGTGTCCGCCGCCCGCGGCACGTGGTAGTGCAGCACCTGGTCGATGTCGTCGATGTCGAGCCCGCGCGCCGCCACGTCCGTCGCGATCAGCACAGACGCCCGCGACGCCGCGAACCGCTCGACCGAGCGCAGCCGCGCCTTCTGGATCATCTGAGAGTGCAGCGGCAGCGCCGTCAGCCCCAGGTTCCCCAGCAGCGGCGTCAGCCGCCGCACCGCAGAGATGGAGTTGGTGAAGACCAGCGTCCGCTTGCCCGGGTTCAGCGCGAGCACCGTGTAGAGGTAGAGGTCCTGTCCGCCGTAGTCAGCAAAAGACGTGCTTCGTTCAAAAGATCGCGCACAACAGCAGCGACGAAGAAAAATTCACGCGAGGGGGGTTCTCCTCCTACCTTCTCCATCGCCCCGCACTCGACCAGGCCCTCTTTAAGCCCCTCGGCCATGTGCGTCACCGGGTTCACGTCGATGAACGTGGGCTGGCTGCGGAACTTGAGGCACTTCATCAGGTACTCCATCTTCTCCGCGTCCGTCCCGGCTTTGTTGCCCCTCGCCTTGCCCGCCAGCTTCGACTGCAGGTCCTTGTCGAACGTCGCCGAGAAAACGAGCGTCTGGCGCGGGGGCACCTGCTCGTCGTCCTCCCCGCCGTCATTGTCGTCGTCGTCGTCGGCCGCCTCGGGGTCCCGCCGGTCCAGCGCCCCGATAATGTCCTCCGCCTCCTTGAATTGCCCGGCCTTGAACAGCCGGTCCGCCTCGTCCACCACCAGGAACCGGATCTTGGTGAACTCGCCCTGCAGCCGCATGTCGCCGTCCAGCACCTCCCACAGCCGGCCCGGCGTGCCGATCACAATGTCCGCCCGCTCCAGCTGCCGCTGCTGCTTCTGGATGCTCAGCCCGCCCGTCACCGTGCACACGTACGGGCCCGGCCCGCCGGGAAGCCCGTCGCACAGCGCCTTGAGGTGGTCCGCCAGCTGCTTCGCCAGCTCCCTCGTCGGGCTGAGCACCACGGCCATCGGCCCGGTCCGCTTGCCCCGCTTTTGGCGCTGCTGCTGCTGCTCCTTCGCCGCCTCCTCCTCCTCGTCGTCATCGTTGTTGTCGTTGTCGTCGTCGTTCTCCTCCGCCTCCTCCTTGTGTTCCCCACGCTGATCCCGCTGCTCCTGCATCTCGAGCCACCTCTCCACGAGCGGGATGCCAAACGCCAGCGTCTTGCCAGAACCCGTCTGCGCCTTGCCGATGACATCCCTGCCCGCCACAATCTCCGGGATCGCCCGCTCCTGGATCGTCGTCGGCCTCGTGAACCCCAGCGCCGCCAGCGCCGAGACCATCTGCGGCGAGAGGCTCAGCCCCATCCAGGCACCCATGTCCACCTCCTCGTTGGCGTTTGCGTCCTCGTCCACGGCCATGAGCGCGTCGAACGAGTTTCCCTGCGCGTTCTTGCCGCTGCTGCTGCTGTTGATGATGTCCATGTCGGCGTCGCTCTTCTTCCCGTCGTCTTTCCCGCCGGCCTTGCCCTTCTTCTTCTGCTTTTTCTTCTCGCTGCTGTCGCTGGCCTTGCCCGCCTTGCTGGCCTTGCTGGCTTCGTCCTTGCCGCTCTTGGGCTTCGTCGCGCCCTGGCCGCCATCCTGTTCCTCAGGTTCCGCGCCCTCCACGCCATCCGCATCACCGCCAGCTTCGCCGGAATCGACATCCTCGCCCTCCACAGCGCCGTCGCCAAGCCCCTCAAAAGCCTCGTCCCCGCCATCCGAATCTTCCCTGTCGTCCTTGTCGTCCTTCGTCTTCTTCTTCTCCGTTTTCGTCGCGCCCGACTTGTCCTTGGCGTCCACGACCACAAACTGCACCGCCCCCCCGCTCCGCACGACGTCAACGCCCTCAATCACTTCGAGCCCGCCAAACTCCTCCCCGACAGACTGCCACTCCAAGGCCGCCGCGTCCACGGCCCTGCCTCTTGCTTGGCCCTTGCCCTTGCCCTGGCCCTGGCCCTTGAATTTGCCTTTGCCTTTGCCGCTATCGTTGGCCTTGCCGGTTTTGTCGGTGCTCGCTTTCGTCTGGCTCGAGCTCTTGTTCCGCTTCGGCGCAGGCCCGCCCGTCGACTGCTGCTTGCGCTTCTTCTCGGGCCCCATTGCTGTAGTCGGGATCCCTCGGGATCAGGGAAAGACCAAGGTAAGATTGACGGGCTGGTCTTGTGTAATGGATGAGCAGTAATTCCCGCGCCTCTGCCGCCGGAATGCTCGGCTGCGGATTCGGCGAATCGAGTGTGTGTGTGCTGGCTTCTTCTGTGAGGATGGACGCAATCTTGGAGAGAGAAAACACTCCCAAAGGTTTTTTTAATTCGCGGCCGCGTCTTATCGCTATCGCACGAAGTGGGGCTATAAGCTAGCCTTCTTGGGATATTGACCTTCAACCTTGACCAATCAGTGGCCCTATCTCTTGACAAGGGGAGTCCGGTGCGGCTTCAGCGCCTGCTTTAGCGGGCGGACAAGCCTTTCAGCGGGTTCGGCGGCGGCCTAGCGGGTCTCGGTACAGGGTAGGTCAGGGCCGTCCCTCGGATTGAGTGTGAAAATTAATTCAACGGACGATGATCAACTCAATTCATACAAAAGGGGCTGTATCTTGATCATCTATTTCATCCTCCCAGAAGCGATCATCATCTTCCATGACCCAGCTTTCCAAGAGAACGACGAAAGCTACTGTACAGACATGAATTCTCCTCCATCATCAGCGTTCCACACCCCAGAGTTCCCTAACGAAGTTCCCCTTCAAAGATAGAAGCCACACGAATCAATGTCACGTCGATTCATCAACCCTCTTCCCTTCAAATCCCGTCTCATTTTTCCCCGATACAATATACAGTGACGTGCAGACAAATGTTGGAATCTCCCTCTCTGCCTTTCCGTCTCCATCTCCATCTTCCTCACCCTCCCAACTCAAGAGTTTAACTTTTCCCGACCCCCTAATGGGCACCCCTTGCTCTCTTCACCCCTGCCCCCGCCTCTGCTTCACCCCCCCTCGGCCGCTTGCTCCCCGGCTGAAAGTCTGACGCTGCGGGATTCATGCCTCCACGACCACCTCGGGCACCGCCGCGTCCGCCGCGACCTGCCTGTGCTCCCCCGGCTTCCACTGCCGACGCACCGCCCCGGCCCCGGCCTCCACCACGGGGCATTGGGATGCCGGACCGCACGGGAGGTGGCCCTTGCTGTGGCGGCTGTCGCCGCTGTGGAGCCGGTGGCTGCGGTAGTTGAGGCTGGCCATTCTGGGAGGGGGCAGGCTGGGCCGCCGTTGCCGCGCTGGCGTCAGACTTGGGCGCAAAGGGGTTTGGTGCCTCTGTGCTCGCGCCTGCGGCCGTCGCAGCGAACGGATTGTTGATCGGAGGCGGGGGCAACCCGCTGACAGGCGGTGCCTTCGCCGCCGCCGCCGCCGACTCCGGTGCCGTGACTTCGGTGCCGGCGGCCTGGGATGCTACCGCCAGTGGCTTTGGAGAGCTGGTTTGCGCCGGAGAAGGCGCTGCGCCAGTGAACGTCATGGCGGGAGGCGCCGGTAGGTTGGCATTGAGTGCCTGCTTCACGGGGATGGCCTTGGCTGCCGCTGCTCCTCCTGCGGGTGCTGGAGCCGCTGCCGCCGCCGCCGGAGGCGCCTGTGCCGACTTGGCCACTTCCCACACTTCGACCACTGGCTTCTGCGGAGTCTCTGCTGCTGCAGTCTCGACGACTCCCAGCTTCGCGTTGGCACCGCGTAACTTATTCTCCGCCATGTTGATGCGCAGCGTGGATTTCTTCGACTCCATCAGCTGAGCTTGTTCGCGAGCGGCCGTAATCTTCCCCTCGTATTCGGACTTGAGTTTGGCCGTCTCCATTTCAAGCCTCTTGCGGAGGTTGGCTCCAATGATGTTTTTGACCGTCGCGTTCGAAGCCAGGAATTGTCGGATAGATGTGTCGTCCATCTGGGCAAGATCGGTCGAAGCAGCAGCCGTAGCTGTCGCCGGCGTGCTGGGGGTCGACGGTCGCTCGGCGTTGGCGGGCGTTGGCGGTTGCTGTTGCTGCTGCTGCTCTGTTGCAGGAGTCTCCGTCGTCGCCGTCGTCGCCGTCGTTGTGGCTTCCGCTGCAGTGCCTTGCGTGGGACCTCCGTGCTCGGCCCTCCATATCAGCTTCTCCTGCTCGAATCTCAGTTTGAGATCGGCGTCCTTCTGCTTGTATTCCTCCTCGAGCTTGGCGCGACTCTCTTTGAGCTTGTTGTTCAACGTATCCCTCATTCTATCCGACCGTTCCTTTATCGTCTGCTGAATCTTGGCCTCGACCTCGTTGGCCTTCTGCTCAAATTCGGAAGCCTTCGCCTCGGCGGCCGTAATCTTTTGCTCTAGAGCAGCCCTTTCCGCATCCGACAACCCAGGTGAAGCCTGTGCTGGTTGTGTCTGAGTCTCGGCTGCCTGCACCGTCTGAGACGGCTGGGACTCGGCCGCAGTGGTAGTGCTGGCGGTGGTGGTGGCGGCGGCGGCGGCGGCGTCTCGCAGCTTCTGCAAGGCACTATCACGCTCCGAGACGGCTGTGCTCAGTTCGCCGCGAAGCCTCTCCAGCTGCTGTTCGGCGCTGGCTTTCTGGGACCCGATGCTCTCCAGCTCCTTGCGAGCAGCAGCGAGGTGCTGCTCAAGCTCAGCGACGACAGCCGAGGAGACTTCAGCGGATTGCCCGGCAGGTTCAGCCGAAGCCGTCTGCGCTTGCTGCGCCTGTCGACGAAGCTGCTCGACCTGCTCCTGGAAGCTCAGAATCTGTCGAGAGAGCTCCAACTTCTCTTGGGTGGATTGCTCGGCCTGCTTCAGTGATCCAGCAAGGTCCTCGTTGGCTTTGTCGAGCTGCTCCTGGAGGGTGTTTGCGCGTTGCACGGCCTCGTTCTTGTCTCCAGTGATCTTTCGGGAACGATCCTTGAACTGCTCCGTGAGCTTGCCACGCAGCGTCACCCAGTTGGCGCGCTCGGCCTCGAGATTGGTCTCGAGCTCGGTGATCTTCTCCGCAAGGGGCTGTTGGGCTTCCTTCAGAGCGTTTCGCTCCGCTTCCAAATCGGAGATGGCCTTCTTCAGCTCATCCATTTCAGCAGGGTCCACACGGCCATACTTGGTCAGGATGCCCTCGGTCCGCTTTTGCCATCGATCACGGTCCTCCTGAATCTGCTTGATCTCATCCTCCAGGAATGACTTTTGCGTGTTGAGGTTGTCAATTTCGCTCTCGAGAGGCTGGATGCGCCCGGTCATTTCTTCGATCTTCTTGCTCTTCTCAGAAATCTGATCCTTGAGCTGGCCATTCTCGCTCCGAAGAGCCATGCTGCTCTCGCGATACAGGTTGAGCTCGTTCAGCTTCTCCATCAGGTCCTGATGGGCAAGGGAGGTGCTGCTGCTTTGAGAGGCCAGGGAGCGCTCCTGATCCAGCTTCAGGCGGGTTTCGTCTAGCTGCGACTGCAGGTATTCGGTCTGTTGCTGCATTCGCTTAGCCTCGTGCATCTTCATGTCGTACTGGACCTCGAGGATCTCTTTTTCGCGGCGCAGATAGCTGTTCAGCTCTCGCATGCCTTCCAAAGCATCGCCGACGTTGACTGAGGCCATGGCCTCATCACCGTCCGAGGTGTCGGTCCGGCTCTGCTGCAACGCAGCGACTTGCACAGTCAAGCTCTCGAGCTGTTGATGCAAGAGCTTGTTCTGGGCGTTGGCGTCTTCGCGGCGCTGCTTGAGCCCGGCAATCTCCTGCTCCAGCTGCTGTCTTCGTTCATCCCAGGAGCTTTCGCTTTGAACCAAGGTGGCCCTGGCGGAATCGGCTTCGGCGCGCAGGGACGAAGATTCGCTCTTCAGCTGATTGTACTCGGTGCGCAGCTGCTGGACCATTTTCGCGGCTTCTGCGTGCTTGACCAACTCTTTTTCGTAGTCCTGTTGGGCCTTCGTCGCGATGTCCGCCTGAGCACGGAGGTCCTGTTGATGGTATCGGGCAGTCTCCAGATGTCTGGTGCTCTCATCTTTGAGCCTCTTGACCTCCTCCTCCAGGATGGCCTTCTCGTCTTCAAACTTTCGGGCAATTTGGCCTTGAGAATCTCTAAGACCCGACAACTCGGTGTTCGATCGAGAAAGTTCCGCAGAGACGTCATCGATCTTTTGCCCGAGCTCCTTGATCTTGGCATCTTTCTCCTCAATCAGGACATTGACCTCGTCTCTGTATTCCTGCTCGGACGTGCGAAGGTACTCGAGGGCCTCCTCGTTGCTTCGGCTCAACTCCTTGAACTGCTCGACCTGAAGCTCTGCATTGTGGAGCTGCGTCTTGGCCAGCTGGAGATCGCGTTGAAGCTCGCGGACCTCATCGCTGAGCTCCGAGTTCTCGGCCTCCAGCTCTTGGAGACGCTCATTGTTCTCGCCGCTCGCGCCGCCCGGTCGGGGAGTAGGGCGAGGCTGCAGTCGTCCGACACGCTCTTCAGCACTGCGCAACTCGACGATGAGCTCGTCGACGCGGGCTTGAAGATGGTCTCGGCTTGTCTTGGCGCCAACGAGCTCCTCCCGGATCGAGCCGAGGCTCGTCATCAAATCGTCGATTCGTTTCTGAGCCTCCTTGGCTTCAAACTCCTTTCGCTGCTGCAGTCGCTGGCTCTCCTCGACAGCCTGAGAGAGTCTCTTCTGAGCAGTGCTCAACTCGAGTTCCAGGCTCTCTATCTTTGCCGATGACTTACGGCGAAGCTCCGACTCGGAAAGATTTCGTTCGTTCTCTAGGGATTGGTGAGCTGCGAGAAGGTTCCCAAGCCTGTTCTTCTCCTCAATCAGAGAGTCATTGTCCTTGCTCATGCGCTCTTGGATGTCCTTCCAGAGTTTCTTCTCCGCCTTCAGGTTTGCAGTCTCACTGCGCATGCTGTCGAGGAGCCCCTTTGTCTCTATCAGCTCCTCGGCAACCTGCTGCGTTCTCACGTCTTGCTTCGCGGCGATCTCCGAGAGGGCCTGGTTCCGCTTCTGGAGTGCGTTGTTCTCCTGTTGGAGAGCCGCGAAATTGCCCTGCAGCATCTCTCGTCGCTCGAACTCGAGCTTTGCTTCGCCCTGCACCTTGATGTTAGAGGTTTGTAGAGAGTTCTTCTCGGCCGTCAAATGATCGATCTGTTCCTTGAAGTCCTTTCTCACTCCGTCCTGGGCGTCGCGATAGCTGTCGTACTCGGATTGCAGTCTGCGCAATGCTTCGCTGAGCGTCTCGGTCTGCTCTCCACTCTCGATGCTAGCAAGAGGGAGCCTGCCGTCGAGGGAGCTGCGCAACACTGATACATCGTCAGGGACACCACGTTGCTGGAGGAGACGCCGAAAGATGTCGCGCTCTGTCTTGTAGCTTTCCATTGTGATCTTGGCGGACTTGATTTCTTCCGTCATGTGCGTGAGGTCTAACTGGAGCCTCTCGACCATGTCGTGATCCTCCTTCGCTTTGTGTTTGGCGGCCAGGGCCTCCTCGCTCTCGAGTTGCTCGGCGAGCTCACGAGTGATCCGCAAGAGATCTTCATTCTTAGCCTGCAGGGATTTGACGTCCTTGAAGACGACGAGTTTCTGGGTGATGAATTGGTGTGTGTCGGACATGTCGGACAGGGCCTCCTCTGAGATCTCGCCCTTCTCCAGCTGCTTCAGGCGGAGCTTCTCTTGCTCGGTCAGCTGGTCCTCGCCCTTCTCGATGGCGTAGAGGTTGAAGACGAGCATCTGGATCTGGGTGCCCAGGTCGCGGAGTTGGGTGCGCAGAATCTTCGTCTCGGATTGCGACGTGGTGAGAGCGCTCTCTGCCTTCCTGGCGGCCTTCCTCGCGCTGTCACGCTCTTCGTAGCTCTGCTGAGAGAGCTCCGACATGCGCGTGATTTGGGTGCGGAGGGTGTCGGATTCGGACTGAAGCTCCTGGATCTCGGGCGCCTTGGCCTCCAAAGCGGTCATCATGCTATCCAGCTCTTCAGACAGCTGCTGGTTCCTCCGGCGCTCGCTTGCCAATTGGCCCTTGACCTGGTACAGCTGCTCGATGGCCTGGGTGGCGGTGATGGCCGACTTGTTTCGAACGGAGCCGGGCGTCGCGAATGGTGATCCTGCCCGGCCCGGTGCCGTAGATCCGTTTGGTCTGGGTGTCTGTGGAGCGGATGGCGCTGGGGCATGTTCGATCCGGGCCTGCGCCTCGTCGAGCTCGGTCTCGAGCTGTCGGATGCGTTCTTCCATATCATGAGTGACCCGGCGTTCGGATTCGAGTTCAAGGCGGACACGGCGCAGCTCGTTTTCGTAGTTGTCTTTCAGGCGCTCCTTCTCGCTGTCAAGCTCTCGGACACGTTCCTGATGCTTCTTGCTCAGCTGATTGGACATATCGACGAGGCGTCTCTGGTCCTCTAGCTCCTGCTTGTAGCTCTCGACGGTCGACGCAAATGAGCCCTCCTGCTTCTGCAGCTTGACGAGGGCGTCGTCGGCCTTTGTCTGAATTGTGGTGAGCCGGTCGCGGAGCTGCTGCTCGGTCTTCTTGGACACATCGATCTGGGACTTGAGGTCTTCATTCTGACGCTGGAGCTCGGCAATTCGGGCGCCTTTTTCCTTGCGATACTTGAGACCCTCGTCGCTCTTCGTCTTCAGCTCATTCTCGAGCCACTCGGCGTTCTGGCGGGCCAGGTCAAGTTGCTGCTGCAAGGCCTCTTGGCGGAACTTGGCGCTGTTGAGCTGTCCTTTTGCGTTCTGTTCAGATTGCTGCAACGTCGTCACCTCGCGCGAGAGCTCGACGTTTCGCTGATGCTGCTTTGTCAACTCATCGGTGAGGGTTTGATCACGCTTGTTATTGGCTTCGATGATGCCGAGATTGGTGCGATTCGAGGACTGAAGAGTCTCGATCTTGTCGCTGAGAGCCTTGACCTCGGCGTCATAGTCGGAGTACTTTGCTTTCAGGACTTGCAGCTCGTTCTCGAGAGATTGACGCTTGGTCTCTATTCGAAGGGGGGGAAAAAGCGGAGACTTTGGTTAGAAGGCCACGAAGAGGCGACAAACAAACACAGGAGGCGACCCCATCCACGCGACACCGATCACGTACCTTCTTCCTTCAATCGCTGCCGCGCTTCTCCCACATCGTGGAGGGCCTTGTCTGCGGTGGTCTTGAACGTCTGCGACTTTGACTCGGAACTGCGGACCGCGTTCTCGAGCTCGATGTCGGTCTGGAGCTTCTCGGCGTACAACGTCTCGAACTCGTGCGCCTTTGTCGTGACCGCTCGCAAGAGTGCCGATACGAGATCGACAGTGGGCTCCGTGGTCAGGGACACGACGACGGGCTGGTCGAGGCCAAGGTGGCCGGCGATGTAGCCAACATCGACACCGGCGGCCGCCATTGTGGGGGTTCGTTCAGGGCGTCGATGGGAGCCTCGCAGGCATTACTCAGGGCGGGGGATGTGCTTCGAGGCGAGACAGGAACAATTAGACACGACGCCAGGCGAGAATTGCGATGGCTTTCATGGACGCGCGGCGGCCAAGACAGAGTCTTCGAGTCGAACGATGGTAGGTCCACGCTCGACGAGGGGATGATGGGCACGGCGATGCTGTACTCCGTATGATTTTTTGGGGGGGGATCAAAAAGAGATGGAACCGAATGGAGATGCTCTGGGCGGCTCAGATCTGGCTCAGAATCCGCCTGGTGCAGCAGCTCGAGGAGATGTTGAAGAGTCGGAGCTTGAGAGCTTCGCGCTCGTGTCACATCCGAAACAGCAAAAATCCTCTTCTCAGTCTCGGTAGCCACGGCAGGAAAGCGCGACTCGAGTGCTTGCCAATTGCCTGGCAGCTGCTGGCACTTGCCAATCGCCAAAAGTCGCCGGTCGCTGCAGCCAGCTGCTCGGGCTCCCAGTTTAACTGGGCAGGAGCGCTGGATCGGGTCCCGCTTTTATTGTGCACGTGCCCAAGTGTCTCTGTGCCCAACTCTGAGTCCCCTAGACTTGCCCGAGGAGCTGTTCGCCACGCAAGTATGCCGAGGACGAAGGGGTCTGGTAAGTATACGCCACTTCAGCCTGGGCAGCGTTGACCCCCGGGCACCTCGGCGCCGCAATGGTGGAAGCTCGGGCTATACTTTCTGCGCGCTGCCCCAAAGATTGACCCATATATACCAAACTAAGGTTCAATTAGACATGAATTACATGGGCTCGTGGTCTAGGGGTATGATTTTCGCTTCGCATGTGAAAGGTCAGGGGTTCAATTCCCCTCGGGTCCATCTTTTTGCTCTTCAATCCTTTTTTTCGAGATCAGTCAGGTCTGCTCATCACTTTCCCATCCTCTCCTCCTTAAAAGTTCCGGGTTGTCATTTGCATCTACAGTTCAACTTCTTCCGTGTCATGACTGCAGCCTGTGGAAAGAAGATCGATCGTCCTCCAGTTTTCCCCTCTGGCATTTCGCAGCATGCTCTCGTATGCCTCGCGTCGCTGCCGGGAATGTCGCAGCGACACCACAGACTCGAATGAGCGGTCCGTCTCTTGTGAGTGAGTCTGGGAATCTCCTGCCTCTTCAGGCCCAGAGCTGTCAGTGATTGTCTCAGCCTTGCGCTTCCTCGCCATGTGACTTGCTTCCGCGGCAGTATCTTCCAGGTTGTCGCGGTCGGCTTCGGTCTCTACCTCTAGTCCATTGCTCTCCTGTCCGCGCGCGGTCCTATGAGATTCTTCTTCTGTCAGGTCGGCGGCTTTCGGGATTGTCTCTGAGATGACCGGTGAGTCTTCTACCGATCGCTGCGTCTCTGTCGTCTGAGAATCTTCATTTCGCGCAAATCGTTCGGTCTCGCTGATGGTGAGTGCTTCCATCTCCGTATCATGCGAGAAAATATCGCCAGAGCAGAACTCGCCAAATAGAGACTTGATCGTAATAGCTGCCAAGAAAGACGTAAAAAACTACAATTAGTTTTCACTCTGTTGAGAAGAGTCCAGTTGGTAAGTCACTAACATTTTCTCAGCCATTTCTCTCGATCTACAGTGCAGGGCCAGATGTCTTTCGGCTTGAGCGCATTGACAAGATCGCAGAGCTCATTATATGATGAATGTCTCGAGTAGGGGAATCGAATAATATTGGGGAGCGCGAGTCGGCCGGAGCCTTCTGGCACAGGCTGATGGGGATATTTGCTCGTGGTTTTTTGGATCATCGAGGCAAGTCCGTTTAGTAGGTCCTCTGGCGAGTCTTGTTCGGCATTCGACACTCGAATGTTGAGAGAGATGCTGCGACCGCTGGCCATGGCAGGTTTGAGCTTCTTCACGGCCTTTCGTCTCAGCCCATCTGATGGTTCTGACGATGAGCATATCCTGTACGTCCATTAGCATCAACCTAATTCGGGACACAAGAGAAAAAAGGTTGAAACACATTTTGAGCAGGACGTTCAAGTCGCCGGGAGATGTGACACCAAGCTCAATGTCTGGCTCTAGGTCCTCACCTCCTCCACCAATGCCAGCTTCGTGCATTGACTCGCCTCCCGGAAGACGTGCCACGATCGGTTGTATTCGGACGACCGACTTGCCTCTGGCCACTTGACACATATTGCCGCTTTCGCAACTATGAAGGCGGGCGCCCTCATCGAGTGTGAGGCAGCCGGGTCTGGAGGTGTTTCCGCACATGAACCCGACTAGTGAAGCTGCAATTGTTGAATGGTGGACTTCATGGCTGAATCTGCCCCCGTTGATCTGGGCTCTTAATGAGCTATAAACTCGGTACTTGTAATCATCGACGTGGATCTGTCGAGGTCAGTCCATGCCTGAAGATATATCAAACAGCAGCGAGAGGAACAACACAAACTGGTGAATTCAGGGCCCTGGAAAGAGCAATCCAAACGTCTTCATAGCCATACGTCCACGACTGAATGTAGAATATCGTATCCTCTGGGTATTGTGAAACCTGTCGCAGCAAGTCGGCGATCCCCTGGGCTTTTGTCTGGAACGGGACGTCTTTGATGAATGAGGTATCGAGGTACAGCTTGTCCAGCCTTTTCAGGCCATGCGTGTACTCGATTACGTTTGGGTTCCTGGAGAGAGAGTTGACGAACCACGGCTCGCATCTGACGTCTCCAGTGTACAGAATTGCCTTGCCATCTCCTTCGATCACTTTGACAAATCTTCAGCACGAGATCGTCGATTGCCGATGGTATCTTGTACTTTTTGAGAAAAAAAAGGGGCAAGAACCTACGGAACATGACTGCACCAGGGCAGTGGTTGGCATCCAATAAAGTGACCTGGATGTGATGTCCAGGTTGAAGCTCCAGCCTTGTCGGGGTGTCCAGGGGCAAAGGCTTCTGTCGAGGGAGTCAGCCATTCATCGAGCAAACCCAGGTTGATGAGTGACATTGACTCACCAGGACCCTGCTCAGATGCTTGTAGGTCTGCTGCCTTGCCTCGAGGATCCGCTTGGCATGGTTGATTCGGCATTGGCACCTCTCCAAGCGGAGGAGAATCTCTCTCGTGGCGGCCGAGCAGTACACGCTGGCGACAAGACTAGTGGTCAGAATCAGCGTTCCTCGAAGAGCAGCTGTCAGGATGACCGTACAATGGAGACCGGAGCGTCTCTAAGCCGACGAGATGGTCGCTATGGACGTGGCTGAGGAAGCACGCCAGGGGTGGCCGTCGGCTGGGGCGGTTTCGGAAGAAGTCAACTGGAGAGAGGATCATACGTCAGTCGTCTGTCCTGTTCACGCAGATGAGAGGAAGGAGAATGGCCTACTTCGAATTTCCGGGAATTCTGCTACAATTCCATCAAATGTCGACATGGTTTCCCCCCCCTCGCTGAAAGCACAAAGACAAGAAGACGCTGAACCGGTAGAGAGAGCGAAGAGTGGAAGTTGGTCAAATGACGCTGGAGGTTCGAGGAGAGACGACCTCAATTGGAAGTTTGGGGCAAGAGGCGATGCCTAGACACTCTTGCACTGTGACTCTAGGCGCATCAGGGCTTGTCTAGCGCCTTCCTAGACGCAAAATAGACCTCGCTCAGGCGATTATCTCTACAGTACATCATCTTCACTGCAAACTGTGTGAGCTCCTTCCCTTAATTCTCGAGCTTTTCCTCTCCTTTTTTTTTTCTTTCCCCTCCTTTTTCTCTCCATTTTTTCTCTTTCTTCTTCTCTCCTTCACGCTTCTCCATCACCATTCAAGCAGCACCAGTACGGATCGTTACGCCATAGATGATGCGTCAAGTTGAGCCAGTCCTCCTCGACGGAGACTCCCGAGCGCCATCGACCACATACAAAATGTCGGTGGCAGCGCCTCTGACGAGAATGCTCAAACCTGCGGCCGTCGCCGGTATCGTCTCGTTGCTTTCGACATCAATCGGCCTGATTCCCTCTCTCCTCGCCTGATATTTTGAGATAGGTACCCTTCTTCTATCAAGTTTCAACTTTCCGCAGAATTAAGTCTCCCCTTGCGCCGACAACACTGTCCCTCATCTCGGGCTCAATTCAAGTGGATTCGCCAGAGCTCCCGGTCGCTCCCCGAGACGAAGTCGCTTCTTGTGTGGAGCATCAGGATGTTGTCGCTCAGCACCATGTCACCCTTCTCCCAAATATGGTAGTAGGTGACACGCCTGTCGAAAAGCACCGAGGTGATGGCTTCGCACAGCGCGGAGCTGTCCGTCTCCGACTGGCCCTCGATCTTGACATGGGTCGGCTCGAACTTCGTCCTCGACTGCGGCCAGGGCTCGTGGAATCGGAGACAGGGCTTCCCGCTCGTCGGATGCGGAATGACCAGCGGCATATTCCTCAACTCGGTCTTGTTGAAGGACGATGTTGATACGCTGAAAGTCATCGACGAGAGGGCCTCGATGGACAGCCAGCTGGGCAGGCACTTGAAGAACATGGTCGACGATGAGAACAGGGTGAATCCCGTGTCTCTCGGCGACGAGGTCGCGCCAAGAAAAAATTGGAGACTATCGGGGTGAGGAAAATCAGCGTCAGCAGGGCTCGAGCATCAAGAGCAGTGGAGGAGTGTCGGTGTTTGTGAGAGGGCTCACCGAGGTGGCGTGGATACCAGAACCTCCTCGCCCTGCTCGTTCCTTTGCTTCTCGGTCCTGAACAGTCCGTCAAAGTGGAACGGCATCCATTCTGACGAGAGCACGTTGTTCAAGCCGCCAGTCTCTGTCCCAGCATCCTTCACCTTGAGCACCAGCCCAAATATCCAGGGCATAGGTTCGCCAATTTCTGACGACTTGGCAGTGAATCGATCCAGATCCGGCTTCTTCACAAACCCTCGCAACACGACGGGAGAGTTCATCTCGGACAGGGCTCGGGCTTTCTTCCCGTCAACGTCGTCCAAGGACATGGAAAAGGGGCCCTTTGCGGGCTTGATGAGCCAGCCCGAGGGGTACATGGGCTCGCAGACAACGCCTCCCTCTTCGTCACCCCAGGAAAACAACTCGGATCTCTCCCTGAAGTAGGACGGCCGGTCATTCTCATACACAAGCTCCAGCGACGAGTCGTTCTCGAAATCCGATCTCATGCCGGTCGTCGCAGTGCCGTCGAGCTTGTACGCAACCGTGCAGTGCCAAGGCGTCGTGTAGATGGTCGTGACCGGGAGCAGGCTGATGGACAGCTTGGTCGCCTCGGTCGAAGGATGGATCGACAATCGGACGTGGTTTGGGTACTTTTGGCGGACTGCGCTCGCGAATGCCTGGATTCACCGGGGGAAAAAAGACAACAATTAGGTCTGTGCTTGAATGAGCATGTGATGCGCCTCGACTCACATCTCCCCGAGCCATCATTTCTCTGGCAATGTACTCGATGCCCCGTTTATACTTGGTCTTGCTCCGCTCCTCGCCGATGGGGTACACGGTCTCGAGATCTGTCTGCAGAAACTTGAGGTAGCCACGGTAGGTGAGGCAGGCATCCTCGCTCTCTCTGACTTCCTTCCATGCCCAGTCAGGACGGCTGAAGGCGTTCAACAATGCTCGGCGGAAGTTGGACGCGTTGGCCACATATGTCATCTCGTCCAACTGGTCCGGCAGGGGGAGAGACACGAGATCTCGAAGGCGAGAAAAAGCAATGCCGTCGAAACCCCTCGACATGGACAAGGACCGGAGGGTCTCGCCATAGGACCAGACGTCCTTATCCGGGACGCCAAGCAGATCTACCACGACTCAGTTAGCCTGTTATCAAACGACACTTCACTTCAAGATGCGTCACGGGTCTCACCGTTGTACACAAGACCATCTGAAATGATGGTGAGCTTCGCCCCAGGAGGGTAGACGTCCTTGATGGCCAGGCAGAGGCCGTTGAGATGAGCCAAGGCTAGCTCCTCGGCTCTGTCCGGTAGCCTCCCCAGGACTTTCCTTGAGGAGTTTGGAGACTTGAAAGGAAAGGCTGGCAAGCACATGGGGACTTGAGCCCCAGACTTTACATGACTGTATATGAGAGCCAGGAACTTGAGAGCACCTTCATCAGCTTTGACGGTCGAGTTTCCGGAGCGCTTCAACCTATATCGGTCGATGAGCGAGAGAATTCTGGAGGCCGTCTCCAGTGCCGGCGCGTCAACAGCAGCAGTCAACGGAACTGAGGGGACGGCCAACGGGGGTGGCGTGAGCGGTCTCAGGCTCTGCTTCGCCAGCAGGCCTTGACGATCAACCTCGGACATCGGGGCCAACGAGTTCTCAGTGAGGACTGGAGACGGCATGGTTCGCAGAGGGACAAGGCTCTCGTCAAAATTTCGTCTATGAGGAGAACCCTGGAGGAGGAAACACGAAGACGGGAAAAGACTGTTGGACTCGAACCTTGGATCGGCCTCAAGTCACAGGAGCCTTTGGTGCATATATACACGGGATCGGCCATCCATGATTGATTAGATCAAGACAGAGGCATCCGCCCACCTCTCGTCGCGTCATGTGGCGCCGGACCTTCTCCATTCGGGAGTCTGTGCTCCTCCGAGATTTGCTTTCGGAAACCGGGCAAGGAGGGTCAGAACCAGATGAAACAATCCAACAGCCCACCTTGTCACGGCGCCATTTGTCAGAGGACACGGGTATGTATGAGTACTCGTGCTCGTCAATCGACTTGCCGTCCCACGTGTACTTTGAAGTAGCCTCGACGTCTTGGCTTCACTGACCATAAGAATCTCGCGTCCTGCCTTCACGAGCTTCCTCAAATTTCGTGTCAAGAATCGGTCCACCTCTGTGTGAAGCTTCCTTCATTACTTGGCAAAACCATCCTGTCAATCGTCGCTGAATATGCACACCGATCCGCAACAAGAAGCCGAGGTGGTTGACGTCGCCATCGTGGGTGGTATGTCACGGATCCTCTCTCATCCATTCTCCGTCAAAGTGGCTGCTTTGCTAGAACTTGCGATTTAAGGTGGCCCAACGGGCCTGTTTTCTGGGATTCTCCTACACAGCCTCGGCGTATCAATCAAGATCATTGGTCAGTATCCCCCAAAACTAGAAAGTCGAGAAAGGTTGGGTAGCAGGATCATTGACAGCAGCGAATCCCCAGATGCGAAGCCCGGCAGCCTTGAGCTCGGCAGGGCAGATGCCTTGAATGCTCGCACCCAACAGTACCTGGAAGTCGCTGGACTTCTCGACAAACTGTTGGAGAAGGGACTCAAGTGCAACAGTATAGGCCAATCCCCTTCCCGTTCTCGTTGAGCAGTGAGCGCACATGCTGATTGACAACTACTCGTTTTTGCAGCCAGCTCGACATTCGGCGATGGGGATTTCATTTCTCGACAAAACCAATGGTGGGTCAGTCTCGAGCACACCTTTCACAAGAACTTCCTCATGATCGGCCAGCCCGTCGTCGAGGCGATGCTGAGCAGCCGGCTCGAGGGCCTGATCCACTACGGCGAGAA
This sequence comes from Escovopsis sp. AC, assembly GCA_003055955.1. Taxonomy (NCBI): domain Eukaryota; kingdom Fungi; phylum Ascomycota; class Sordariomycetes; order Hypocreales; family Hypocreaceae; genus Escovopsis; species Escovopsis sp. AC. The sequence continues at coordinate 6,281,947 of NQYS01000001.1, read as the reverse complement.
GGTCGACTCGATCCGCGAGGAGGAAGGCTGCGTCGAGATCCTCACCAGCGCCGGCCGGAGGGTGCGCAGCCAATATGCCATCGGGGCTGACGGCGCTCGATCCATGGTGAGGGGGGCCATCGGGGCGAGTTTCACGGGCAAGAAGCCGGAGATGCTGTGGGCTGTGCTGGACACCTTCATCGATACCGACTTCCCCGCATGCCCGGAGATCATCACATTCCAACTGGACGGCCAGAGCCGCGTGTCGTGGATCCCGCGGGAGAGAGGCCTCTGCCGGTTCTACGTCCTCCTCGATGGAGAGGTGAACCTGGAGCGCGCGCAGGAATCCATCAAGAAGCACATGGCGCCGTATCGGGCCGATTTTCTCAAGACTGAATGGTACAGCACGTTTGATGGTGAGTAGGATCACTCTCAATCTCCTTTTCTTTCTTTCGCTTTTGTCGTCGCCGTCAGGGATCTACAAGTTTGTCCCGCGGTCAGCCGCGAGGAAAGAGCTATTGCGCTTGGCAACTCCAGGGGGCCCCCGGTCCTCGCACGTTTGTTCCGTGCTTTAATCACTTGCTCCTTGGTAGTTGATTGTCAATGATGGTTGTCGAATGCAACGCTTTCGCAGTGCTGATTGGCTTCCTACTAGTCAAAGAAAGGATTGCCTCGACCTTCGTGTCGAAGGATGGCTCAGGGCGCATCCTCCTTGGAGGGGATGCCGCACACGTCCACTCCGTCAATGGCGGACAGGGTCTCAACACGGGCATGGCCGACGCCTTCAGTGTCGCCTGGCGACTGGCGCTGGCCGTGAGAAGCCCCTTGCTTGGGGCCGACGCACGCAAGACGCTGATCCGCAGCTACGACATCGAGCGCAGGAGGACGGCGCAAGGCGTGATCGATGTTGCGGCTGCCCTGGTCAGAGACACGGTCCAGGAGGCGAAGCAGTATGTCGGCACGATCCAGCGCAACGCGGGCTACATCACTGGTGAGTCCTCGCGTGATAGCTTCCTGGCGCATTCAAACCCGATGCTCACGGATCCCATACTTGAACAGGCATGGGCGTATCGTATCGAGACTTGGGGTCGCCAATTGTGGACTCCTCAGAGCACGGCATCTGGAAGGCTGGTGATCGTTGCCCAGACGTAACGCTTCGCAAGTCCGCGTTCGCCGACGGCGTCCACGAAGATGCAGCCCCAGAGACAAGGCTCTACAGCCAGGTCTCTTACGGAAAGTTCCTGATCCTCGTGGTCGGGAAGCACGATGGCGTTCATGCAGTCCCCCCAGAAACGTACCACGACATCGCCAGACACATCACCATCCTCCCCGCGCAGGAAAGCGGCTCGGGCGTCTCGAACGGGCAGATGAGCAGCGGCGAGGCCTTTACGGCGGAGTGGGCGAAGCGCGGGGAGTCGTTCGCGGTGGTCGTTCGTCCGGACATGTACATCGGCCACGTGGGGTGCGCTGTCGGGAGCTGCGAGCGATACCTGGACAGCCTGTTCTCCCGTGCGAGTCTGGGAAGCAGCTAGTTGGGCTCCAATGCGCCGACGGGGTCCCTGTCATGCCAGCCTTCATCTAGACAGCCAGTGTCCGTAGAACCCAAGGCAGGATTCTAGATTTGTCTGAATCTAGCACCGACAAGGGACCCTTTCTGCAGCTTCGCCGAAGTCTTGGATCTTGGAGGATGGAACGCCGAAGGCCACAGACCCGGCATCTACCCTGGCACAGACACCACACCACCCCCGGAACCATGATATTCCAATTGAATATCATGCAGACAAGGCTCCAAGTATGTTTCCCTTTACAGACAGCAAGGCGTCGTGAGTGCTCGTGCGATGGAGTACGATCGATGTCGGGGGCCGTGTAGACGGCCGACACGCATGTCTCAACACCCTGACCCTGATTCCGCAGGGCGACGGCGATCAGCCAGCCATTTTCAGAAGGAAAAAAAAAACAAGATAGAAAAGGTCGTGATCAGCACGCCCCATGGAACGGCGAGGATCCGAGGGATCGCCTCAAGAAATTTCAAACAATAGTGAAGGGACATGGTCGGAGGGGTAACACCGAACGAACCGCTCGCACGGGCTCGAAAGGGTAGGTCGCACTCGGCGCGGCGTTGGCCTACTGCATGAAGCCCGCGACAGGGCAGCCATTCCGGGCATGGCGACTCTGCGTGGTCCACTCGAGCTTCGGCTCGACCGCGTCTTCGTGTGGGTCTCTAAGGATTCACCGTGGGACAGGATTCTGCTCTTCCCATGGAGGTCTGGACGAGGAGGATGGAAAGGCTGACTAATCCGGCTGTCGCTCGGCAGATGAACCGGACGCGCAGGATGGGAAGGCGCGTCCCCCAGCGGGGCTACGATGAAGACCTTGAGGACAAAAGTTTTCTCTCCTCGGAGCCCGAATCAAGACTCGAGAACGCCGATGTACTCCGTGCGGCAAGGAAGGCACCGTACTCGTACTCCGTATTTCCTCGCTTGATTTGGACGATCTCCAGCGAGTCTACTCCGTACTCCGTACTCCGCATCGGCGGCCTTGGCACACGACATAAATCGCCGGCGCGGGCGTCTTAGCCGGGACCGGGAGTCGACTCTTGCTCGGCGGGCCTCCGGTGGTCGATATCACGTGACCATCCCGCATGCCGTTTCCCGTCGGCTCGCTCCACGAGGCTCCGCCCGCCCGGACAGGTAGCCGGTTGCACGACAGCGCGCGCCCGAGACGGAACAGGGCGGGCATGGAACGCATCCGTGTTGATCTGGGCGATGAGACTTGAGTGTGGGAACCGCGAGGGGGGGGCTTGTTGACTGCCTTTTGCCGCGCGTCTTCAGTCTAGGAACAGATACACCCTGCGAGCTTCGTCAGTCCAGACCGCGACAAAGAGGGGCAGTTGATAGGTTCGGAAAAAAAAAAGGGGGGGGCGAGCGCACCATGCTACCTCCCAGGACAGCACGCCGTTCAGGGCCTTGCATATGCCCCTGCTCGCGTGGTTGGAGGAGGCCACGTCGGACGACATGCGCGCGCCCTGGGCATATCTGTGCGCGTTGTCGCGCAAGAGCTTTGCGGCGAGCTTCTTGGACAGCCCGCGCCCTCGGTAAGCCTCCTGTGGCATGTCAGGGATTGAGGACATTCGCCTATGGACTCGCGTGGGAATCTTGGACTTACCTCGCAGAACAGGCTGCAGAGAGCGCCATCGAGCCCTGCGCGGTGATGGGGGGGGTCAGCGTTCGTCTCGTATGTGCTTCTTTCTCCATGATGACAGGCGCGCGACCCGACGACGTACCCAGTAGGGCCCACGCAATGGGCGTCTTGTCCTCCAGCTTGATCACCAGGCTGGGCAGGCGCACCATCGTGTCTCTTCACGCAAGACGAGCCCGGCACCAGTCAGTCCAGAAATCTCAAACACTCCTAGGGCGTTCCCTCATGGCAGGTAAAATTCATGAAAGAGAGAGAGAGAGAGAGAGAGAGAGAGAGAGAGAGAGAGAGAGAGAGAGAGAGAGCGCATCTAGGCAACATGGACATGTCGGCAACCCACATGGAGCGCGGGATGTTGCCGCGGGCCAGGAACACGCGCAGGTCCTCGCGCGAGGCCTCGTCCCAGAACATGCCCTCCGGCAGCGCATCGCCCAGGTCCGGCAGCCGCTGCTCCTCGAAGAGCCACTTGTCCCAGGTCCCAAACGGCCTGATCTCGCAGCGCCGCATGCCCTCGAGGACGCGCCGCGTGGCCGTGTTGAGGCTGCCCAGCAGGGCCTTGTTGCCGAAGCGCGAGCCGCCGGGCTGCGCGGCCTGCACGCGCGCCGCGGCGTCGATGAGCGCCTGGAGCTGCGCCGCGTACATGTCCGTGTCTGTGTCTGCGTCCGTGCCTGCGTCTGTGGCGCACGGCGGGGCGCCGTCCTCGAGCGTCGAGTACAGGAACATCTCGGTCTCGGGCGCCTCCCCGAAGTCGAGGTACGCGGCGGTAAAGGCCGCCGGGGCGCGGGAGGCGTCGCTGAGCGCCGCCAGGTCCGGCACAGGCGAGGCGAAGAGCACGCGCGCGGTGGCGGTCCTGCCGTTTGGAAGCTGCGAGAGCTGGAGGCGCGTGAGGAGGGTCGCCGAGTGAGGGAGGTGCTGGCCCAGCAAGGCGATGAGCCAGGCCGGCGGCGCGTCGAGGGTGAAGGCGTGCTGCGACATCTTCTCTGCTGCCACGACCCCAATTGCGTCGAGGAGGAGGCTGAGATGAGGACCCAGAGTGAGATGTCAACGACAAGACTTGGCAATGTAAGCCGCTAGCACCGGGGCATAAGGAAGAAGGCCAACGTCGGAATAAGCGCACCGGCGTCACGCAGTTGGGATTGGATAAGTCAAGTTGAAGGTTGGAAGTCGTTAATTTGTCTGGCTTCACCCGGCAGTGAGATTCATCTTTAGCCGTCCCCCCTCATCAGGCCCGGCATCCGATTTCGGTGGAGACGGGCCCCCCAAAAAAAGCCTCAAAAGATGTAAGACCGAGCGATCAGCACCATCTCAGAGGCTGCCTTGTCTTTTCGTGCTTGCGTCGGTGAAGATGTTTGTGAGACTCATTCAAGTATTCAGCATTGTGTCTGAAAAAAAAAAAAAAAGAGAGAGAGAGAGAGAGGGAGAGAGAGAGAGAGAGAAAAGTGTAAAGGAATGGGAGGAGGGTGAGGGAGATCGATCATTGCCTTCATTTCGCCCTCCTTTCTATAGATCCTGCTCACCACGCCACTCCTTCAGCCACGCCCGCACAAATTCCACCATCGACTCCTGCGCCGCGGCGACGCTCGTCGGCGGCAGCCCCTGGCCCTGCTCGTCGTCGCGCACGCCGTACTCGTCCCAGTGGTGCACGCCCTGCTCGATCAGGATGAAGGGCTGCGACGTGGTCGACTCGCGCGCGGGCGCGGCGGCCGCGTGCGGCGTGGCCTCGCGCCAGGGGTCCGACTCGCCATCGACAATGGCCAGGCGCGGGTAGCTGATGTTGAAGCCGCCGTGCCTGTTGATGCGGGAGACGTCGGGCCGCGCGGTGATGTTGAACTGCGCCCGGCACACGGCCGAGGACGCCTCGAGGCTGATGGCGCGCGAGACCATGGCGGGCTGCGACGCGGGCGTGCCGGAGCCCGTCTGGAAGTAGCCCCACTGGGTGCAGACCTGGTACATCCAGCTGCGGAAGTCCGGGTTGGAGAGGCCCGTGTCGACGGGCGGGGGGCCCACGCAGTCCGGGATGGGCCGCTTGCCGCAGATCTCCTTGGTCAGGAAGCGGATGTAGGCGATGTAGTTGAGCATCTGGTTCGGGTTGAAGCCGTCGCCGACGCCGGCCCGGCGGACGAGCCCCTCCACGGCGGGCCGGATGTGCTCGAGGCTCGAGTACAGCGGGATCTTGGCGGTCACGGACGCGCAGTACCGGCCGAACATGGAGCTGTCCTGCTCCGGGTCCCAGTTGGTGCTCTGGAGCCCCGTGACGCCGAAGCTGAGGGCCGTGGCGAAGTCGAAGTCGCTCTCGACGTCCCGCATCCCGAAGAGGCCCTTGAGCTCCGCCACGGCCGTCCGGTTGCCGCCGAGGAGCACGCTGTCGACGACCGCGGTGACCTGCTGCGAGGCGCGCCCGCACTCGCCGCCGCGCCAGTCGCGCGCCGCGCTGAAGTACTCCCAGTAGTCGTCGATGGCCTGCGTCACGCCCGAGGAGGAGATGGCGCCCCAGAAAACGTCCGGGTACAGGACGCGCGCGAAGGCGGCGAAGGCGCCGGCGTACGAGCCGCCGTAGATGAGCCACGGCGCATTCCGGGCCGTCAAGTCAACGTCCTCGTCCTCGAGGCCCGCGAACTTGACGTGCCGGGCGAAGTAGGCCGTGTCCGCGAGCGCCTGGTCCGTGGTCAGGAAGCGCATGTTGTCCGTCTCGAGGTTGGGCACGGGGAAGCTGGTCCCGTAGTAGCGGTGCTCGAGGATGACGCCGACCCCGCCGGTGGCCCGGGTGAGGATCGACAGGATGCCGTACTGCATGTAGGGCAGACGCGCCTCGATGCCCGTCTCGCCTGAGGCCAGCACGATGACCGGGCCACCGGGCTTGTAGCTGGACGTGTCGAGGTAATAGCGGAGCGGGAACGTGCCGTCCGAGTGCGGCTCGTACAAAGAATCGTTGTGGAAATGGTCAATGGGCACCGAGAGGTTGAAGGCCCTGATGTGGGCATATTTGTCATTGCCGTGGTCGTCGTCTCTGACTGCAGAGAGACGGACCTGCTCGGTGGAGTGTCTCTTGAGGACATGCAGGTTCTGGATCGCCATGGCCTGGCCAGCAAGAAGCAGGCCGGCTGCGCAAAGGCGAAGCACGCTGAGCCGAGGCATTGGGAGCGAAAATAGTGATGCAGTCGAAATTCGATGCTGCTGTGGATGGGTGGATGAAGGGCTTGGATGTCGGCTATGTGCTTGCTGTCAGCGGCGCGCACCAACAGGAGGCAAGAGAGGGAGAGGGAGAAGAGAGAAGGGGGGGGGCTATATATCCAGCTCCTTGACGTCGTCGCGCCGTTCAATCCGGCAAAAATGGCAAGCCACGGCTCATCTCGTCATCAAGCATGCATGGCTCGGTGTAGCTATAGCTGCTGATGGCGCAGACTTGGGGTGACACAAGTAGGCGCGTGTCGTAGGCCGCGGGCAGCAGATCGTTGAGGAGAGACATGAGCCGATGACAGAAGCCAGGCCTAGCCCAGCCCACTTTCGTCTCGTCCCATCTTATCTTGTCTCGCAATGTCTCGTCAGGCCATCTCGTCATCGATGAAGCCATCATGATGCGATTTCTGATTGGCTCACGATGTTGTTGGACTTCATGCAATTAAGCGAGTAACAAACCCCCTTTAATTGCATGTATCCTATAGAGGCATATCTTTCTGTATTACGGAGTAGTATTTGGATATATTCAATTATGCGATCAGATGCCCGACCGGCGCCGGGGCTCAGCCAGCTCAAGAGTTTCAACACTTTTCACATGAGATCAACAAAGCACCAGGTAATCTGAGTGTTGCCGACAGAAGCGCCAGCGCTGGGCAGTTCCATTCATCTTGTCTATCCAAGGTCCATCTCGTGCACAGGAGATCAGAATCCAGCGCCGTCCAGGGCGTCTCTCCTGCAGGTTCCAGACCAGACTTTTCCTTGCACACGTGAGTCCCCAAAACAAAGGTCCAAGTCTATACTGTATATACAAGAAGGAGAAAGAAGTGGGAAACAGAATCTATCAATGTACATGAAAAACCTCATCAAAGAGTGATCATGAGGGAATGATGAAAATATGGTGAGGGAAGCGCGCGCCTGTCGCTTAGCAGGTCTGGCCGCTGGTGAGGATCTTCTTCGCCTCCTGGGCGTAGGTGCAGCCGTTGTTGGTGTTGGCGTCGGAGAAGCCGGCGGCCCACATCATGACGCCGCCAAAGGCGGAGTCGTCCTTGTGCTGGCCGACGAGGGTGTTGAGGTCGGCGGGCGCGAGGTAGTACTTGGAGCCGCTGGCGGTGCCCGTAGCGCCGAGCGGGGAGGCCGGGACGCCGAGGAAGAGCTTGGCGTCGGCGGACGGGGTGTTGGCGATGTTCTTCTTCCAGTCGTCCCAGTTGATCGTGCCGCCGACGGAGCAGCCCGGGTTGTTGTAGAACTGGATAAAGAGGTAGTCGAACTGCGACTTGGTGATGATCTCGTTCATGTTGGGCTCCGGGATGGGGCACTGCGGGGCGCCCGTGATGTAGTACTTGCCGCTGCCGAAGTTGGAGCGCAGCTTGGCGATGAGGTACTGGTAGTTCTCGTTGCCGCTGTTGCTCTCAATATCAAAGTCCCAGCCGTCGACCGAGACGTCGCCAAAGGGGCGGGGCACGCTGCCGCCGGAGCCGCCGCCGTAGGCGTCCCACAGGTTCTGGCCGATGGTCTCGGCCTCCTGCTGCGAGGTCAGGGAGTAGGCGCCCGCGGCGCCGCCGAGGGACATGATGACCTTGACGCCGTTGGCCTTGCAGGTGGAGATGGCCTTGGCGAGGTCGTCGCAGTTCTGGGGCTTGCCCGAGGTGTCGATGGAGCACGACTGGCCGATGGTGCCCGAGGGGATCAGGACGCCGTTGCCGTACTCGTAGAGGAAGGCGAGCACGACGATGTCGATGCCGGCCTCCTTGGTGCAGTACTGGGCTAGGTCATTGTTCTCGACAGTCCCGCCGCCGTTCTGGCCCCAGTAGACGACGTTCTGGGCGCCGCTGGATCCCGAGGAGGGCGCAGTCGTGGTGGAGTTGGAGGGGGCAGTCGAGTTGGACAGGTGAGCAACGGGCGCAGACGGCTGCTCGACGGTCATGTTTGTCGAGCAGGCCATCTGGCGGGCAGTGTGGCGGTAGGGGCTGGCGAGGGCCGTGCTGGCCATGAGCCCGAGGCTGGCAATACCGGTGAAGATCATCTTGGCAGATCTCAGATCAGACCAAAAAAGAAACCTGATCAAATAGAAGCGAAGAAAAGAGCTGTGCTCTGGATGAAAAGAAACGGAATATGTAAAGTGAAGGGAATCAAAGTATCCGTCAAGGAACTCTGAATATAGAGATGAACTGAGTGAAGGAAAGTATAGAAGGATCAAGTTTGAAAGGAGAGTCAGTCGGTCAGGAAGACAGCAGACATCTCGGGGGAGAGCGAGTCCCCCCTTTTTATGCCTCGAGAGCAGCCCATCTTGAGGCCGCCGCGGACACACCTCATGCGGAAGCCACACCATCAACTCTCGGACGATCTCTGGCACAGACGAGCGCTAGATGCTGCAGCCTCAAGACGAGTTGTCACATTAGCGGCCCTCGACGGGGAGGGCATTCGTAAGTCCTCGCAGTCAACCAGGCATCCACGAGGGCCGCCTCATGGTCAGAGCCCGTCGCAGTCGCGCACCGCCGGCCTGAGGCTGTGGTGTCAACAGCATATGACTAGCACTCTGATAGGCCGATGGAGGACGGGACACCAAGGGTCAAGAGGAGGAACGGCCAGTTGCTGCCGTCAATGGGTTCCCCCTGCCGGCAAATGCGAGATGGTTCCTGAGCTAGTGGCGGACCTAGCACGGAGTAGTCGATCGGGATCTCTGATCCGCGAGGGACCGCACGTTTGATCTGGCAGCCTGGCGGCGAGTGAGAAAATATCTCAGACTCGGATGGGCAGAGGAGTGGAGGCAGCGAGCGTCTAGGCGATGGTGTCCGCACATCCTCCGCATCTGGGAGAGGGCCATTGTTTCATGGGTCCTAGGTCTCTCACGCAAACGCTGCACTGTGAGAAGCTCAATGTTTCAACGACCAAGGTTGGCAATCCCCCGGACGGAACGGTTAAGGGTGAGGATGCCGATTCATCTAGGTACCCATCATCAAGACTGCGGGCGATGATCGATCTTGTCTCCATGTCCTCGAATGCTGGAGGAGAGACTCAGCAGGCTGGTAGCATTGAGGCCAACAGCACCGCCAGGAAGGCAGTCGCCGAAGAGGCCAAGATCCCTCGGATCATCGAGCAAGCCAAGGCCATCAAGGAAGCCAAGCCTATCTCCACGCTATCAAGGCGATGAGCATCCATTGTCCAATAAGGCGATTCCTCAGCCATCCCCCACCTACCTCCTAACAGAAAGCACAACGTCCAAGACCGCATATCGCAAGGCCAACTTGAACGCGAGTCCAGGCCTTCCAAGACAAGGCGCGAACCCCAGTGTGGTTATGGTGGCTGTTTCAGCACCATAAATGGTCAGACGGATCCGCCGCCAAGTCGTGCCGGACAAGTGGCCAGCCGCAACAGGATATTGAGCGTTTCGTGAAGTCGTCGCGTTGGTCTCCGTCTCGCCGTTTCGTCGGTTGATGCCTGGCCCTCCAGAGGGAACATCTGTTGTTCCGTTCCGGATGGCAAAGAGACCTGATCCCTTAGTCATCAAGGCCTCGAATCACGGCCACTGGAAGGATTCCCACTGAAAATTTTCATGAACAACGTTCCGCGCGGGTCAGTATGGTGAGTCCACTTGGATCTGGAAGAGCCTTCAATTCAATGCTCTGGTCTGTTGGGTGGGAGTCCTCGGACTCCTCGGACTCCTCGTTTCGGGAATTCCTTTGAATTGCACCCGCAGTCAAGAATCAATCACGTGATGGAGGGCAGTCGATTGAATTTTCCGAAGATTCAAGTTGGCGTTCTCGCGGACCCAGCCACTGGGAGCTGAGCCACAGATGTCCAAGCCACTCCGTCATTCACAACAGGCACTCGTTTCTGTGCCTGAGAGAGCCGGAACGCGACGCAAACGTCCTTGGTCGAGCGTCCTAACAAGGCTTGGAATGTATGAAAGAACTTCGTCTTCATGAGAACTTGAGAAGAAGCGGTTCAGGAAATCTCAAGAGTCTCATCTTTTGACCACATCTGGGAGAGAGATTCGCTTACCACTCATATACGGAGTACGGAGTACATACAACATAATTGACATGAACTGATGTATGATCCAGGCCGTCGGCTACCCTAAACACACTCCACGACAGGAGCAATTGATGACATATTCTATATACAATAATGTGCCCGATGATGATTGTTGAAAGACGCGCAGTCCCAAGCCGTCAAGCATCGCTTGTCCCTGAGACATTTTACATTCATCAGACAAAGTTCACCCTGCCCATATAGGGTGTCATGTGAAAGTTGGCCTGGCTGGGCGGGCTCCAGGCGCCGAGGCCCTGGTCGGGATACGTCTCCGGGCTGACCGTCGTCCGGAAGAAGTTCATCCTCCACTGCGTGCCGCACGCCCTGCCGGCGTCGACGTTGAAGAGGCCGAGTGGGATCTGCACCTTGCTCTGCCACGTGTGCGCCCTCCTGTCGAGCGTCGTCTCCGCGCTGAAGCCGTCGGCGGGCGGGTCCGAGACGAAGAAGTGGTCGAACGGCGCGCCGGCCGCGCGCACCTTGGACGGGTTGTACACGAACGCCTGGTACGTGACGTTGTTGGGGTTGACCTCGAACTCGAGGTACGTCTGCGGGTCGTCGGTGCCCTTGTAGATGAAGGCCTCCATGACCTCGTACTCCCAGATGTCGTCGTTGGTGCCCTGCGAGGCGTTGAAGAAGAAGTTGGTCTCGCCGCGCGCGACGAAGTCGATGACGATGCTCTTGTCCGTGTAGCACAGGCTGACCTGCGTCGGCGGGAAGGGCTGCAGGTCCGGTACGGACTTGCTGTATGTGACGGTGCCGACGTGAGGGCACTTAGGGACGTTGACGCTGGGCACCTTGGGGCCGCTCGTGCTCGGGGTCGCCACGGCGAGGCCCGTCAGGGCCGCGGCCGCGGTCATGGTGGGGAGGTAGAGCATCTTGGGTGGGTTTGGACGAAGTCTTTTTTTTCTCTTTTTTTTTGGGGAGCTCGAGTCTGAGACGGAGACCACGATTCGAGAGATCAGCTTGGGGGCCACAAGTACCACAACTTCCGAGAAGCAAGAGGATATTTGCAATCGAGCTCTGAGAGGACGGGAGCAGGAGATGACCACGACGAAGGGCGCCCTATGTATTTACATCATTCTGTCCAAGAGTCAATCAATCTCTTGCGTCTGATGAGATGCGACGTTACGCCAGCCCGCGCGGACTCAGCAGCTCAGCTCGATCGTCGACGGCTAGGTGAGTTCGGCTCGAAATGGGTCGAATGCTGCGTGGCACAGCGTGTCATCCTGGCCGAACCGAAGACGGCCCAAGTGAGGAGGCCGTCGAAATGAAGCCATCGATAGATCGGTCCTTTCAAGCAGCTAAACCGCTGCGGTTGCAAGGGTCCGGGGCTCAGCCCGCGTGCCAGCCCCGGGTCAGCATCGCGATCCTGGGAGAGCTGCAGGCGCGACGACTTGCCCGCTTGGAACTTGCGCCGGGGAGGATGGCGTCGATTCCCTCCCCCTCCCTTCTCCCTCTTCGTGCTTGAATCTTTCCGTCACCGAGCCAATGGGGATTGGGGTGCCGTTCGGATGTGCGCGGCTGAGATCGGGGCCCGCAGCTCGAGGTACCTGAAGAGGCGTGGTGAATTCCATGAATCTCGCGCGACTGCGTTCCGGCGTGGAGTGGAGCTCGCCCGGACGCCGTGTTCGCCTTTGCCGACGTCGTTTCATGAAGGACCGCGTGGAGAAGGATGGGTCGAGTACTCGTACAGGTAGCTAGCTGGGCGGCCGGCGCATGGCCGAGACAGGTATGTGCTCGTAGCTGCCGGATGCGGTCCCTGTCGCTCCGTCAAGGCCTGCCATCTGTCCAAACAGGTCGTGAGGTCGTCGCAAGAGTGGCCCGCGGTCCCCATCCCCAGGTCCACGGGGCACATGGGCGGCAATACTGAGTACATACTGAGTCCGAACTCGTAGATCGCATGAATTGCTCCGGGGAGGGCAAACGTTGACCAATTCGATCGAATTCGCCATGATGGAGCCAGCGAGAAGCTCCGTATGTACCCCGAAGAGCGCAATTCTATTCGCCCATCGGAAGACCTGCTGCACATCCCCACACGAATTCTGTACATTATACGGAGTATGCGCAGACAGGTGGTAAGCTGCGAGCACCGGATCAGCTCCAATGCAGCACTGGGCCCCGCGCCCCGCGCCCTCCGACCCGGGCCTGTATCCACGAACCGCACCAGCGTCAGCCACCGTCAAGCACACATACGAGTACGGAGTAACCAGCAGCGCCTCGCGCCAAGTCCAACGTACCTGCACGAATAGAGACTGCACCCGCTGAAGAATCGACCGACGCGAACGGCACAAAGAGCGCGGAGTGTCCAGCTTAAGGGAGCAGGCAGCCTCGTAGAGAGATCACCTGTAGTCGTAGTTGGCAAGTATGCAGTAGTGATATGATAGTAGGGGGACTCGGAGGCAGTACGGAGTACGGAGTAGATTATTCCAGGAAATATTCTCAGTCACAATACGGAGTACTCCGTACCTGAGGTCCAAATGGAGGTTTGCCTAAGGCGCACCTTCCCTTCCCGTCTCTCCTCTTTCCCTCTCCCCCCGCCGCCGCCCACCGGGTCGCCCCTTCCCCGTCCTGACGCGCTGACTAATCTTACCCCGGACGTACCTTCCCAAGTTCCCCCTCCCCCCACCCCGCAAACCCCCCCCCCCCGAAAGGCAAGGCTGTGCTAAAGCCTAAGCGAGCATAAAACCCGGGCATCTCGATCGACGCCCTGAAAATTCTCCTCCTCCATCCTGATCCCGGAAGAAGGAAAAAAAAAAAAGCACAAAAGGTTGCGAAAATTCACAACCACACCCGCTGATTCAATCGATCCGAGCTCCTCGGCCTCTGCTACTCCTCTTCTCTCTGCGCCAACGAGCAGCGACTGCGAGAGGTTCAACCAAGTGCGTCTATCTCAGCGCGCGATGGGCCCTGACTTCCTCTCTCTCTGTCTCTCTCCGTCTCTCTCCGTCTCTCTCCGTCTCTCCTCGCTTCCCCTCCACCTCCTCTCTCCCTCCTCTCTCCCCCCATCTCTACCCTTCCTCTGCGCCGTCTTTAACTACTCTACTACTCTCGCTACTTTTACCGTTTGAAAAGAACCTGAAATATATTGATATAGCTTAGATTACCTCCCCACATCAAAGACAAAGAATTGAATCCTTTTGAAACCTCCCCCCTCCACAAAACCTACCATTCGCCATGAGTGAACGACAGAACGGCGTCGTCAAGTGGTTCAACGACGAGAAGGGCTACGGGTTCATCACCCCCGAGACTGGCGCCGACCTTTTCGTGCACTTCCGCGCCATCGAGGGCAGCGGCTTCAAGTCGCTCAAGGAGGGCCAGGCCGTCACGTTCGAGGTCGTCCAGGGCCCGAAGGGCATGCAGGCGGACAAGGTCCAAGTCTCTCAGTAATGGCCGGGCCATGCTGTGTGGCGATGCGTTTGGAACGTCGGGAAAAAAATTTGCGCAGAACAATGAATGGCCGATCGTGAAATGAGGAGGAGCAGAGGAGGAGGAGGAGGGAAAATAGGAACATGAAGGCTGGGAGGTCGACGACGGCGACGACCTGATGATGGAGGAGGAAAAGGAGGAAAAGGAGGAAGGGGAAGGAGGAGGAGGAGAAGCTGGACCTGTTGATCTGATTGCGCTTCTGCTTTCTGCTCTACTTAATCGCCTGTCCATGTGCCCTGAGCACGGCTTGTCTTTGTTGAGGCACGCTCTCTTTCTCTCACATTCTGTCTGTCTGTCTGTCTCTTCCCCCGCCCCCATCCCCCTCCTCATCTGTTGCATACTGTCTCCCAACGAGTGTCAATACTACTCGTAGCATCTCGACACCATCGAGCAATACTGAGCTGGGGAATTTGATTCCAAGAGTCCGCGACTGTCCGGAGTTTCTGGCCCTCGCAACCGCTCGCCCCGACCTGGGACGCGCTCAATCGCTGTCACCTTCAAATGCGGGGTCGTTTCTGTGAGGGGGCCCTGTAATCTGCATTGCATTGCTATGCGGAGTCCACTTCATGCCCAGCGTCCAGCGGTCCAGCGTCCAGGTCCCTTGGGCCGGGTCCGCTCGATATCTGGATGACGGTACTCGTATTGGCGGATTGTCCAGCAGTAATCCGTGTGCGTCGGGTATTATTCAGATCAGCGGCAGGCGGCTGTTCAATCCGTCGTCGTGTTTCATGCAATCGTCAGGTCGGGACATCAAGGTCTCGCTTGCTTCCCCGTCCGCGCACAATGGACCCTGCAGGCTTACTCGCTCGCATGCGCTACGCCTCCGGCGCTTACTAAAGCGGCCGGCCTCCTCGAGCCTATAGGCCGTCCCCCGGAGCCCACACATCCGGAGCAGAGGCGTCGAAGAAGTGAGCTGACCAGGTGATCGTGTTCAGGATCTCCATCGGCCAATTATGCTCGGTGCCTGCGAATTGAAGTTGTTGAAGTGCGCTGGCCTCTCTCCGCAACGCTTGCCCAGGTGCACTGTGTGTCGTGCCTGGAAGCTCGGTCTCCGTGTCTGCAGTTGAACGTTGATTTCTCGCATCTGGGCCGCATGCATCATCGTGGAGTGCTTTCGCGGGGGCCATTCCGTTCTCTCCCGAAGTCACTGGGTGTTGGCCGAGTCAGCCACAAGGAAAGGAGTTAACAACAGTAGACAGATGGGGTCACTTGCTCCAAGATATCCCCATGTCTGCCAAAGCCCTCATCATATCCCGCGCCGTCTTCGCGCCGTCTGAATGAATGCTCAAGACCTCAAACACCTTGAGGCACATCGCGGCGTCGTCTCTGAGCTCCGCCGTATCTTGAGCTGTCAGGTCCTGTGAAAGATAACGTCGCTGCTGCTGCTGCTGCTGCACTGAATCGGCGAAGATGCTTGAGACTAAGAGAATGGAGCCCGCGCACACCAAGCAGGAAATCATCTGCCACCAGGGAAAACTGTGCACGAGATCCTGCTCGTTGACGATGCCATGAAGCAGACGTGCCGTTTCGCGCGCCTCGGCGGTGCACGTCTTCTCGTAGAGGTGAACCAGGGCCCAGTCCGAAGGCGTGAAGGGCTGGCAGGCATCTTCGCGTTTGAGGAGAGGAAGGCAGAGATACGGCCGGTGAATGAGCGCCCTGAGATGATGGAATTTGATGGCCAGCATGTTTCGCTTCCCATTCGTCAGTCTTGCTTCTTCCATTATGCAGGAGCACCAAAAGCAACGGTAAGGCAAGGGGCTTTACCTGGCGCTGGTAGATATACGACTTCTCGAAGGCATGGCTCAAGTCGAAGCGCAGGACCCTTTGAAGCCCATGTTTCCAACGCAGGAGCTGCGAGTCCAGATTTCTTGTCTGGATCAGGTCCTCCGGAGCAAGTCTCCCGCTCACGGGACAATTAAGGCTCCGCAGGACGGTACCGATGATCCCCGAAAATGCAATCATGGCAATGAAGTAATCGCCGGAAGAGGGGTCTTGACCGGGGCTATCGAGGTTCTCGACTATGTCCCAATCGATGTCTGCATCGCCCAAGCGAGACGGCAAAGGCCCGTGGCAGTCATCGTCGTGGATGGCTGGTGGCCTGCCCAGTTGCAGAGCGAGCAGGCGGTCCAGGACGTAGATGGAGAACCAGACACGCCTCCGTTGCTCGGTTTCTAGACGCAGTCCGGGCTTCGTTGGATGGATCTGAGTCTCCACATGGAGGCCAATGCTCTGGGCTGCGCGGGCAGCCTGACCAAGTGTTGTCCAGCAGCTGAACGGGTAAGCTGGAGGAATCGATACCGAGAGTCGGGGACAACAGCCTACATACCTGTCGATTCTTGAAACAGCAAGAAGATAGAAGCATTGGGCCAGGAGGAGGGAGACAAAGGTCAAGGAGCGATCTGTGCCAGCTAGCGGCGACAGCGCCAGCGCTCGGGAGAAGTATCTTTCGTGATCATCGCGGGCCTTCGCGCCCTCTGTTTGCCCCGGGAATGAGGTATAGTAAGAGCCAATCGCAAATATCGTGTCTAGCAATGGACAAGATGGTTAGGAATGGTCAGGAATCATGTCAAGCTTCCAGCTGAAACAGAAGAGCACTTACACGTCAAAGCTAGTTGAGCATCTTTGGTCCCTCTTTCAGGGCTCTTGTTCCGGATCTTCTGATGCTCCCTCAAAAACACTGACTTGGGAATGAACGGATACGCCAGATGGATCGTAGAGAAGTAGGAGTCCATGTACTTTGCGGCGGTGTCTTGATCCGGAAGATCGATCACCGTGCTTGGACCTATTGCCGGTTGGGACGGCGCGCGGCTGTCATCTTGGCCGTAGTCATCGAATGCATTGCGGGAGTCGCCAGAACCGCCATGCGTTTGCAAGACCCGCTTCACGAGGTTGAAGAAATAGACGTCACTCACTTCGCCCAGATAAGGCGGAGGCTCAGGCGAGAGACGCGCGCGGCGCTGCTGGTGGTGGTAGTCGATGTGGTTTTCCTCGACATCGTCTGAGCCACGGTCGGCAGTAGCAGTATCACCGGGCAGGGCGCCAGCTCCGAGGGAAGAAAAGGCACGATCAATCTGGACCCTGATCAGGGCGTGCTTCCTCAGCGCGTCCTCCCGCTCGGCCAGATCGGCGATCGAAGCAATTGCCCGCTCAAGCAGCGCGCCTTGCTGGCCGATGGCCTCGCACAGCTCCGGCAGCTTCTCGGCCATGCCGCCGTACTCGGGCGGCGAGGCCCCTCTCCTGGCGCCGCCGAGCCGAGGCCGGTGCGCGCGGTACACACACGTAGAGCCATAGGCGATGCATCTCCCGCATTCGGGCCATTGCCCGTCGCACTAATCGGAGGACCGGTCAGAGACATGCCGGTGGGGTCCCCCCCCCCGGGGGGGGGGGGGTTCGAACTGTGTTACCTTGGCCTTCATCGACCTGCATGACTGACAAGCCTTGGCGACCCTCCTCCGCCTGTATGCGCCATTGCTGGTGCTCGAGCTCAAGGGCGCCTCCGCGGGGGTCGGGCCCGTCGCCATTGGGCTGAATACGAGTAGTAGTCGTATGTATGTATGTCTGTATGTACGAGTACTCCGTGCGCACGTCAGGGTTGCCCCAAGTGCGCCGTCGTCCCTCGGGGGTTTCGAGTCTCCGACTTTGCGATGAGCTGCCTAGGACCTAGAAGTCCGACCCGAATGGTGCGTACCGGTATGTACGGGCATGTACGAGCAGCAGTCCCCAACAGCTCAAGGCGATCGCACCCACGTTCCAAGCATCAATGATCAATGCCACGGTCGAGAGAGGTGGTCCGGAAGCGTGACATTGCTTTGTTGCTCCCACCTGGATGAGAGGCCCTCGCAGCGAAACGGTGGTTTGGGCTCATTCAAGTGCCTGTACCGGTACTCGTACTGTTACTTGAACACGGCGGCGGCTTTGTTGGGGACCGACCGGCGACTCGATCATGACTGCAAAGGGGAGAGATTGATGGACTGATCTGTGCGGGATCGTGAGACACGACGAGGCGAGCGACGGTTTCGGGAGCGACGCGAGAGAGGGATCGAGGTATGAAGTAGGTTCAAGTTCAAGGCACCGAGTCGAGGAGGAGGTTGGAGGTTAGTAGGTCTAGAGGTAGTTGCCTTAGAAGGCCGTCGTGCCCTGGATCGTGCCTTCCGAGTCGGCAGCCTGTGCGAGTCGAGGAAGGGGCACCCGGACAACAAAGACGCCGCCTTCCTGTCCGGTCACCGCCCCCCACGCTAGTACAGAAGCGGCATTTCTGCCGTCATGGGAGTGTGCATGTTTTTCACTCAACGTCACTCCATCCCGCACGCCTTTCCTCCTCCTCCTCCTCCTCCTCGTCCGTCTCTTGTCTCTTTGTGCTCCATCAAGTTGATCTCTGCGAACGTCATTCTCCCCCTCGTTGCTACGAGTACACACCCTCGTGGAGACAGAGACACCATGACAACGCCGCCTCTGAGTATGTGTTGGGTGGTCCGGCTTTGTCATGGACAGGACAGGACTGCCACATACCAGTCGAACAAATTGACGTCTGTTGGTCGGTTGGGCGGACTCGGCGTCGAGAAACCATCTATGCCCTGCGAACTCCGTGAAACAAGGATCCGTTGCCCCTCCCAATTGATTGCCAACAACATCTGTCTTGTCTGAACCGCGGATGCATCGTTCTTTGTCTATGTATGTACAGGCAACCGAATCAAGCCGCACAAATGGGGGTCGGAAGGGGATGGAGGTGGAAGGGGTGGAGCCACATTCCCAGTAACACAATAGCGGACAATAAGTCAGGTCGATCCTATTGAGGGCTCTCAGACCGTCCAGAGGCACGGGCGCACGAGGCTCATGCCGGCGCTTCGGATGGGATACCATGGGGAGGGGAGGGGAGGGGGCAAAGATGAGAACAGTCGCCATTCCCCGGGTGTTATAAGAGCAGCACAGATCCCACGCCAGTGTCGTCTCTCCATCCCCCTTTTCCTTTTGAAAAAAAAAAGAGAAACTTATTTATTTTTGCTCCCCTTCCCTTCAATCATCAAGACAAGAACGAACACCCAACTGCCCAAGATGAAGCTCAACATCCTCACCACCGCCGTCGTCCTGGCCCTTACGCCCCTAGCCTCCGCCTGCAAGTGCGTCGGCAATGATTATCAACTGCAGTGGGAGTCCACGAGGACATGCTGCCGCACCGCCCGCGGCACTTTTGCCGGAGACGACTGCAGCGCCCACTCGCTGAGCAAGAGGATGCGCCAATTCTCCGCCTGCTGCATGCGCGTTTGGGATGGCAGTCTCAAGTCCGACTGCTTCGACGGTGTCTAACCACTACGCGGGTACGGAGTACTCGTCTACACGACATGGCCGGGTCAGAAGAGAGGAAAAAAAGGGGGGCAAGGACCAATGAGTTCTGGAATGCGGATGCGCTGAGGTGGTTCTCCCCCCGCCCTCCTTCCCTTCAATGATTTAGGGGTGGGGGCCATAGATACTACCTTTGGTGATTTTGGACGGATTTCACAACTTTTGGTGGGAGTTGTCTCCCGATTCATCTCGTGTCAATTGAAGATGGAGGATTGCTGCTTTCGATTTCGGGTAGACGGATACCAGAAGACATACATCAACCAAATGCAATCGCCATCGCGAGGCTGGACGCCTTACATGGTGATGTGGTACGTCTCGCCCTTGACGGCCTTGATGGGACCATTGTAAGGAGTCCCGTTCACCTTGAAACCCTGCAGGCCCTTGAAGTTCTCCTCCAGCGCCCCGTTACCGTTGTTGCCGATCACGACCGACATCGGCGCATTGCGTGTCGCCGTGATGTTGGCCCCCTGGAACACTCCGTTCGCCCAGGACACGCCCACAACGAACCCGCTACGGGTCCGGATGCCTCGGATGCTGCCCGTGGGCATGCCCTGGGTCATGAGGGCGGGGAGCAGGTGGATCAAGCTGCCCTTGCTCTGGACGAGCGTCTCCGTGACGCCGGCGTTGAAGCCCATGTTGCCGTCCATCTGGAACGTGTCCGCGCCCAGCGAGTCGAACAGGTTGGGCATGACGAAGTTCTGGACGTATGTCTTGGTGTGCGTCCAGGCGGCGTCGCCGTCGAAGAAGTGGGCGTACATGGACATCAACCATGACTGGCCCCACCCGGAGCCCGAGCCGCCGGAAGACACGCGGTGGTCTGCCAGGGCCTTGGCAGCGGCGATGAGCGTTTGGTTGGTCAGGGGCGAGATCTGCTGGAGCGGGTAGACGAAGATGAGCGGCGAGATATGGGGGTTGCCGGGGTTGTTTTCCTCGTAGTCCTGCCTCCATTCCATCAAACGGCCCGTCGTCTCGCTGATGGCCGAGCCGCGAATCTTGGGTAAAAAGTCCCTCGCGGCCTGCGCCTCAGCCGAGTCGGACAAGCCCAGCACGTCTGCGGCCTCCAGGATGTCTTCCATGATCTGCTGCATGAACCGGTTGTCGGACTGGATGTCGATATCCATGGCAACCGAAGCGCCCGCGGTCGTCTCGTTGTCCGGCACGACGAACGTGTTCTCTGCGGAGAGGGAAGGTCCCATGACCATGTGTCCGTTGTACTCGAAGGTGTAACACTGCAAGAAGGTCGAGATGTCGGTCAGGTAGGGCCAGGCGACGTCTCGGAGGAAGTCCTCGTCGCCGGAGAAGCGGTAGTATTCCGTCATCATCGACGCCAGCCACGACATCCCGCTTGGCCACATGGTCGAGCTCGTGAACATGTCCGTCGGCGCGCCATCTCCGTAGATGTCGAGGTTGTGGAAGTAGACCAGCCCCGGGCAGTTGTACATGGACCAGGCGAGTCCCTCGCCCTTGGTCTTGGCCAGATCCATGAGGTCAAAGAGAGGCAGCATGGTCTCGAGGAGGTTCCCGCTCATGGCCGGCCAGTAAATCATTTCGATGTTGATGTTGATGGTGTACTTGGAGCCAAAGGGGGCTTGCGTGTAGTTGTTCCACTTGCCCTGCAGGTTGGCCGGCATGCTGAGGTCTGTGAACGGGGACTTGCGGGACGAGGAGACGAGCAGGTAGCGAGCGAAATGCCAGAGAAGGGCCAGAAGCTCGGGATCGTCCAGGTTGCTGCGCGCTTGAGCGACTCGCTGATCCGTGGGCAGGTTGGCCACGCCGTTAGGCGAGGATCCAAAGTCGACGGATGCTCGGGTCGTCAGATTCTGGACATCCTCAACGGTCGCGGATCGGACCGAGGCGTATCCCTTGGCCACGGCGGCCGCCAGATTGCGATCAATCTCAGCCTCCAGGTCTGCCCTGGTGTCGAAGCGGTAGTTGGTCTGGATATCGGCGTAGAAGGTGATGGTCGATGCGCCAGTGATGGACAGAGTGTCGCCGGAGGCCGTGGCAGCTTGGACGGGTCAGCCATAATGTACACAATGGAGCCTGAAGCCTCGAAAGGGGCAGGCAACGACCGTATCGACCGAGATTCCGAGAGGGGCTTTCACGACTCACTTCCATCAGTCACGAATCGAAGCTTGGCAGAAAAGATGACGGGCTTGTTCGGGTCTCCGTTCTGGCCTCGCAGGAGGATCTCATTGACGCCTCCCGATGCAGAAGCAGTGCTTGATACGACGCCTTCCGGCAGAGACCAAGATGCATCGAGAGTCAGAGCACCCGACTGGTTGGAGGTGAACTGGCCACCAACCACATTCTGCGGGAAGCTGGCCCAGTATTCACGGCTGTAGATTGAGGTCTTCGTCAGCAAAATGTCAAAAGGGAGGATTCGGAGGGCATGGCCCAAGAGCCACTCACGTGAACTCGGTGTCTCCAACAGTGTAAGAGACTCCCGAAATACCTGTCTGGGTGTCCAACCAACGGACGTAGCCCCCGACGGAAGAAACGTCACCGTGATGGAAATCAATGTCGACGATTCCAGCGGTGCTGTAGGATCCCTCGAAAGGGATGACGGTGGGAGTCATCTCATTGAGAGCCCGGTCGCCGCCCTCAGACAAATGGCCATCGACGAAAAGTTGACGGACTTCAGGCAGAGCCGCAATCGACCCAGGACTGGTACGATTGGCGAAGACGACGGACCACACAGTCTCCTCGTTGAAGTATAATTGCTCGGTGATGGAACCGAAGATGGTGGTTGCCAGTCGGCCGCTGCCGATGGGGTAGGAGTTACGTTCATACTCCGCGGCCGGCTTGTTGTCCCACACATATCGATCGCCCTGGAAGGTCTGGGCCGTGGCGCTGGTGGCCAGGCAGCTCAGGAGAGCTACCTTGAGGGAGGAGGGCATCTTGGGCATGCAATGATGCTGCTGAGCCCTTGCTGTTCCGTCGAGGGGGTACGGAGTAGTCGGGTTGTATGAAGGGGGCGACGGGACTGCCATCACGGCGAAGAGTTATGGGCCTTTTATAGTCCTTGTTCTCCCCCCTTCCCCTCTTCCCCCCTCCCCCTTCCCCCCCCTTCATCCCCTCCCCCTCTGACCCGAATCAAGGACAAGAGTTCCCCTCTGGAGATGAGGGCCCCCGCTCGCAGACCATGACGAGAAGGTCGGGACTGATGGAAGCTCTGATGGGCAAGAAAGCGTATAGAGTTCGGACCGGCGAAGCAAATCTGTGGCCGGATATCTCACCGGTCGACTGGATGTGATGATGTGTGCGAGGTCATCGAGGCGAGATGTGAAGTGGGCGTGCCGCATCATCACTGAGCGAGCGAATGCTCGCCAGCAAACCCCCGCCTGCGTGCTAACAGGAAGAACCTTTTAGGGGCACCGAGCTCTATTCCCCGAACACCCGAGTGAGACATCCGTGCTCCGTACGGAGTGGTCCATGCCTGCATGCAGTCATCGTCCCAATATCGAAAGTATACGGAGTACGGAGTACTGGTATCTTGCTTAAGTGAAACGCTAGCAAGGAGCAAAGGCGAACAGAGCGACCGCGGGATGCCTTTTTCCATAGGATCATCCTTGCTATCCCCCCATATCGGGATAAAGACGGCACGCAGAACCGCAGCAGAGTGACTCCCGGGGGGAGTTTGGGGGGGGGGGGGGGGCCGGGGGGGGGGGGGCCGGGAGTTCCGGG
>NQYS01000001.1:6224547-6238163 GCA_003055955.1 Escovopsis sp. AC | reverse complement strand
TGTGTAAGCTAGGCTAGTGATGAGCATGGTGTAGTGACAGGTAAGAGTGGAGGGAGAGGGGGAGAGAAAGGGGGGAGTGGGATATGAGGGGAATAGGAGGTGTTATTTCCGGGACCTAGTAATGGTCAACTCCTCGATGTCCAGAGTTCAGTGGGCTGACATTGGATTGACCAAAGCACCACCAAGCGAGCTGCCGACTGAGTCTGAGCCGCTTCTTAGAGAAATTCGGCCCCGGGTCGACATGGCTGCTGCCGGCGTCGCTGCAAGCTCTGGGAACGGACACGATAGCTTCTTCCACACCTCTTTCTACGACATTGGTAAGAAGCTGAAAGCCTGCAATGACACTCTCGGCGAGCTCCAGCAGCTTGGCGTCTCGCACGATGTCCAGCTCCCGGAGCTGGTCCTCGTCGGCGATCAGAGCGCTGGCAAATCCAGCCTCATGTCTGGCCTCGCAAACCTGGAGCTGCCGAGGAGCGAGGGGACATGCACGCGGTGCCCCCTCCACATCCGGGTGTCGAGGAACTCGGACTGGTCTTGCCGAGTCTGGCTCCGTAAGGAGTACACGTATCGCCCCCCGAATCGGCCCATCAGCGAGAAGGACGTGACGGAGCAGGACCCATTTTTTCCCTGGCGGAAGATGGGCAGCACCAAGGTTCACGAGTTCAAGACGATGCAAGAAAAGAGTGAGATCGAGGAGGTCCTCCGCTGGGCCCAGATTGCCATTCTCAACGACGACAAGCCCCACAGCCTCTTTGTGCCGGGCTCCGGTGCCATCGCCATGAACAAAGATATCGACAAGGCCGCCGAGGAGACCTTTGCCAAGTTCTCGCCCAACGTCGTCGCCCTCGAGATCAAGGGTCCCGCACTGCCGGATCTCTCCTTCTACGACATGCCCGGCGTCTTCACGAACCCGGCCGATGCCAAGGATCAGTACTTGGTCAATGTTGTGCAGAACCTTTCGAGGACTTACATTAAGCACCCGTCAGCCATCATCCTTGTCTCTATGCCAATGAACAGCGACGCCGAGAACTCCTGCACTTTTGGTATCACGCGTAGGCTTGGCGCTCTGAATCGAACCATCGGCGTTCTGACAAAGGCCGATCTGCTCCCAGAGGCCGGCAACATCACTCCATGGCTGGATATCATGAAAGGGAATGCGCACAATACCAGGCTGGGCTATTTCATCACATCCAGACGCCAGGGCAAAGATCTCGATGAACTCACCGAATGGGAGGCAATGATGTTTGGGGGAAAATACGAGCGATGGCCAAGCAGTTTCCAGGAGTTCCAACATCGTTGTGGAGTGGAGAGACTCAAAGCTTTTCTCTCCGAGCGCTTGGGTGAGGAATTCGCCAAAAGGTAGCCATTTGCATTCCTTTCCCCCTCTTCCCCCCCCTTTCGATTACCTTTGATGAGATAGCACTACCAGGTGCTGACTCCGGATTTAGTTTGCCCAATATCAAGCTCAACGTCAAGTCCCATCTCGACAGAATCGTCAGGTCGCTGGCAGCCTTACCTGAGCTTCCTCACAACGTGGAGCTGGAAATTCAGACTTGCCTGAATCACTTTGCGGACAGCTCCCGGACCCGGATCGACGAATTTGCGGCCCGAATCAATGACGTCCCCGCTAACTTCCGGGACTGTCTGTTGGAGATCAAGCCCAAGTTCGTACTCAGGGATAAGAGCGACATTGAAGTTCTTGAAGTGTCTGACGATGAGTCGGACGTGGGCTCGATGGCAAATTTTGGCCAGGCCACGCCGACCTCCAAGCGGCGATCGATGATGATGCATGGAACGCCCTCCAAGCGGATGCGTTCCGATCTTACTTCCCATCACGTTGCGCCCTCGCCGAACACCATCAAGCCCGAAGACACTGGCGGTGGAAGCGATGTCGCATCCCAGCCACTTGCGTCCCAGCCTCATCAAACACTGTTGGCCGAGCCGTTCAGCGAATTCAGCAAGATAGGACGCGGATTCCGGACGCTCCGCCAAGTGCAAGATGAGATCCAGGCCAAGATGAAGGCGGGCATGCCGAATATCATTCCGCCAGAAGTGTACAACGACCTCGCCATGGAGTCCATCCGGCCCTGGAACGGTCCGACGGACGCCTTCTTGGCACACATTGTTGAGCGTCTTCAAGGCGAGCTTGAGTCGGCCCTGGACAATTCACTGCAAAGCCTCAAGAAGCGGTTCATATACACCGAGGCCAAGCGACACCTGAAGGCCTGCCTCAAGGAGCACCATGCGGTGACCCGCAAGGCTCTCGAGGAGCTCTACGGTGACGAGACGGAGCGCCTCATGACCTTCAACGAGGGCGCGCTGAAACAGTGCATCAGGGAGGAGGAGGATGTGTTGTTTCGGTTCCGGCACCAGATGAGAATGCAGGGCGCCGGCTTCGCGGTCAAACCGCTCCCCCCCTGGGAGAGCCTCACCGAGGAGAAGCAGGCGCAGGACGTCAAGAGGCGCCAGGTCGAGGAAGCGAGGCTCAAGCCCGACCAGTTCATAAGGGAGGTCAAGGTGGTGGCATACGTTAGGGGCTATTACCGCCTCGCCGCCCTTCGATATGCGGACGCCGCATCCCAGCGCATCATCTGCCGCATGATCCCCGCGATCCGCCGGCAGCTCCGGAACTACCTGGATACGAAGCTCGGCGTACAGGGGCCGGATGCGATGAGTGTTTACGAGAGGCTCATGGCCGAGGACGCAGCGACGGCGCAGCGGAGGGACACGCTCAAGTCGGAGAAGCAGAAGTTTGAGCTCGCTCTTGCGAGCATTGAGACCCTGGAGCAGGGCGCGTCGGCCGCCAGCGAGCCCCAAGTGGACGGGAGCTTCTCGGTCGGGCCCATGGCAGCGGGTCGGAATCCCAGGAGGGGCTCCGATGTCACCATGGTGAATGACGACGCGGAGTGCGAGGCCTAGACCGCTCAGGCGTTCATCTTTCCTCCGCTTGTTGTTGATGGGGATGTTCGGTTCACTCCGTGATTTGGCATGTGCCTACCGAACATGTCGTTTTTTTTTCTTCTGGAGACTAATCTTTCAACAATGTTTGCCGCACGCAAGGCCGGATGCGGTATGCTGGGGGACAAAAATTTGTGTACGATATCTGCATTGCTGCGATCTGTTTCCTTCTGCTGAGCTTTTCTTCCCTTTTCTTTTGTTTTGATGTTTCTTGGGGGGACAGGATGGTTGGACTATTGTTCACGCGTTTGGATGACGGTAGGTACACAAAGAAACAGAGATTAGACTCAGAGACGAGATATGAGACGCATCGGACATGCTTGCGGGGCCGAAATCTCTCGTAAAGGAGCGGTTGAGCTTTGCATGGTTGAATTTACTAGATTGCTTTTCCAATGCTGGTGACATTCCCTCCAGTGAGACTCTAGAAGTCTCATACTTGATCGTTGTCTGCTATTCATAAAAATTTGTGTGATCTGTGGCGGTCATCGGCCAAGGCTCATTGTCAAGATGAAGCAGTACCCTTTGTTCGTCATACTTGTGCTCCTTGAAGTCCTTTGGTTCTTGCTAGCGATAACCAGATCAGAAACTCATATAGTGAGTTGGTGCCTCCACTTCGGGGCGCGCATTCTGCGCTGAGCAAATGAGCTAGAAACGGCCGGCACGAAAGTGTGCTTGGCACTTCCACCCTTAGAAACAAGTGCACCTCGGTTAGGCGCCGCCCGGGTCCTCGCCGGCCGCCACCCTCTTCGAGCTCATCCAGCCCTCGAGCCGGTGCGCCCACGCGCCCCCCGAAGCCCCTGGCGCCGCGCCGCCGCGTCGACGGCGCGCCGGCGCGCCGATGCTCCGGCCCAGCATGCGCTCCTTCTAGGCGAACAGCACATCCGTCGCGGCCCACACATCGGCCTCGCGGCGCAGCCTCAGCTCGGCGATCCGCGCGTCCCCACCCGCCGCCGCCGCCGCCGCCGCGGCGCCCTCGCCGCCGCCGTCGTACAGGCTCGCGATGGGCAGGCTGCCGAGGCCCTCGAGCACGCGGCGGGCCTTTTCGACCTGGGAGCGGATGGCGATGGTCTCAGCCTGCGTCTTTTCGAGGTGGCTCTGCATCATCTCGATGGCGGACTCGCGGGCCTGGTGGGGGCGGTACTCGTTGAGGATGTGGTGCATGTTGATGAAGACGGTGCGAATGTCGGCGATCTTGGCCTCGGCGTCGGGCGGGTTGTGCGCGAGCACGCCCGCGAGCTCGAGGAAGTTGAGCAGGATGGACTTGGCCATGCGCTTGAGCTCGAAAGCGCGGTCGTAGTTGGTCGGGTCCTTGGCGCCCGAGGGGCCCGACGCCGGGAGGTTCTGGATGCCCTGCTCCTCGAGGGTGGGCAGTTGGTCGTTGAGCTGCGAGGAAGCCAGGCGCAGAGTCAGCAATCAAGATTTCCGGGCGGCGGGGGCATCATGAGTTGCTGGGAAGGCACGCACCATGTAGTGATCGCCAAAGACCCTCCATTTCCCGTCTGCGGGCTCGGCGGGCGGCTGGAGACAGGCCAAGTCCTCCGGGACGTCGGGCACCCGCAGCGGAGCGGCGTCGAGCGCGAGGCCCGGGTGGCTCCTCAGGTAGGCGGCATGCAGCCCCTCCATCTTGGCGACATTTTCGGGCGTGAAGTCCTGCCAGAACGGAGGCGGGTTGGGGAACGTCGACGCCAGTCCATGCGGCTCCTGCTCGGCCATCTTTCCGGAGAAGGGAGGGGGGTGCCCAAGCAGCGGCGACCCTATCCCAATGGCCTCATTCAATTAAGGTCGTTGTGACGGAGGGTCCCAGGAAGACACGGCATGTGGGGATGCTGAAAGCCGCTCGCCCTGCAATACGAGCAAGATGTCCGGGGGAACGCGCCAGGGTCGAGCGTCCAAGGGCCGAGAAACGAGGCGCGACGAGCCTCGAGCTCGAGCACATCGAGGAGAAGGTGCCTGGACGTTTGCGCCGGGTGAATCTCGGCAGATGCGGCAGATGATGTCAGCGAGGGCTAGTACAGATCAGGACTAGCTCACCTGCCGCTCGAGCCTGCCCGATACGGAAAGTCGAGGTGCCAGGGCAAAAGCGCAGGAGCGACCCCGTGGAGCTCGTTGACGGCCTCTTCGAGTTCCAACTTGAACTTGAGCGGGACTCGAACGTCGCATCACCAACACGCATTGATCCATTCCAGTCCCAGCCCATCAAGTCGCGTTCATTGGGACGCCGTGCGAGACATCAACGCCGAGCCACTATCTGAACGGGGAATCATCCCGTCCGCGAAGACGCCCAATTGACTTTCACGTCCTGATGCAATTCATCGCCCGGTCCGGTCTAACAAGTCTGCCGGAGGCATAGGAGCATCCGCAACTCACATCTCATCAACCCGCTTTGGGCCCGGGATCGAACATTGACACCGGTACTTGGATGCTCGCATCCATCCGCATTCACCTCTCGCCATAAGACGAACGCGTTTTCAGTCAGTGTTCATCGTCTATCGTCTGGAGAACCGGATCTTGGACAAGCGAGATCCGAAGCAAGGCCCATCAGCGCCCAGCATGGCCGACGCCCGCGCGCTCCTCCGGCAGCAGCGCGAGGCCCGCCGCATCGACCACCCGCACGCGGCCTACTCCGGCGCCGGCAAGCTCATCTGCGTCCTCTGCAGGGAGCACATACGCGCCGAGCCCCTCTGGGAGGCGCACACCCGCAGCCCCGCGCACAGGAAACGAGAGGCCGCGACGCCCCTCGGCACCAACAGCCCCTCGGGCGAGGACCCGGAGCTGCCCCCCGCCCCGGCGTTCCCCAAGCGTAGGCTCGAGGATGACAACGACGGCGACGGCGACGGCGGCGATGACGGCGGCTACGGCGAGGGCGAGGCGGCAGCTTGGCGCAAGCGCGCCAGGGCGGCCGCCGCGGAGGGCGGCGAGGCGGGCCACGCGCGCAGGAAGTCGGTGACGCCGGCGCAGGGCGTCGAGATCCAGATCCCCTCGCGCCAGACATCCAAGCCCGCGTCGTCGGGCTCGTCCATGTCGGCGACGCCGCAGCCGGGCGTGCCCATGACGCTGCCCGTGCAGGCGGGCAACGGCGCGGGGCATCCTCATCATCATCACCCCCCTCCTCCTCCTGCTGCTGCTTCTGCTGCTTCTGCTTCTTCTACTCCTGCCCCTGCTGCCGCACCGCAGGTAGACGAGTCCGAGTGGGCCGCGTTCGAGGCGGACATCGCCGCCGCGTCGGCGCCGTACGACGAGGACGCGGTGATCTCGCGCCCCGCGATGACGGCGGACGAATCCGCCGCCGCCGCCGAAGCCGCGGCGCAGGAGGCGCAGGATGCGGGCGCGGGCGGGCGCAGGGCCAAGGCGGACGCGGACATCGAGGACGAGCGGGAGGAGGCGACGCGCGCGCTGGAGGAGGAGTTTGACGAGATGCAGGAGCTCGAGGCGCGGGTGCGCCGGCTCAAGGAGAAGCGGGAGGCGCTGCTGCTGCGGAAGAGAGATGCGTCGTCCGAGGCTGCGGCGGACATGCCCGATCCGGGCCTGGCGACAAGAAGGGGGGCTCTGGGTATGGCGGGTGGGGACGGACACCATCCGCAAGCAGACGACGATGACGAAGAAGACGAAGACGAAGACGAGGATGACGACTGGAATGGGTTCAGGTTCCGGACCGGTCGATGAGGGGGGGACCGAGGGAAGCAAGGCATTCCCGAGATGGAGACGGGGTAGACAAATCCCGGCACTCATCCGGTCATCATATCATGTGCATGTAGGCAAGCCTGGCCATCAGAGCATAGCACTCGAATCTTCAATTCATAGCGCTGCGAGGGCATCTCAGCCGTTACAGACATTGATCAGTACTGTTCGTCACGGTCGCAGTCAAGAACCATTGATCGATTCATCATCGGAATCATCTCCGTCATCGTCAATTCGTGGGTCGTGTAAATCAGTACTATAGAATGAGGGAGGTCCCAACTGTGGCAAGGCCTTCTATAGCAGGCCGTGAACAATTTGTGCCAATGTGAATGAGACCAACCAGTGTGATATGCCAGCAGAACAGTGCCGGAGAAATTCAAACCCAAGCCAAGACAGGTCAAACGAAAGAAAGTTGTGAAGAGTTGAAAGCAGATATGGTGGAGCGCAGATCCAGGCGAAATGTCATCAAAGGCAGGGGCTTCACGAATTTCAAAGAAGATGAAGAAGAGGGAACCGCAGGCAGAGCCATTCCGACAGGTGAACAAAAAAAAAAAAAAAAAACCTCATTGGGCCGCCGCCTCGCCCCGGCTGACCTTCTCCCAGAAGCGGCGGAGCCTCCAGACGCGCCCGACGCCGTGGGCCTCGTGGTAGCGCCGCACGTCGGCCTCGCGCTCCTGGACCTCGCCCCTCCACTTGCCGGCGATCCAGCGCCTTAGGCTGTCCTTGAGGCGCTCCTTCTCGATGGCCTTGCGCTTGGCGACGAGGGCCGGCGCGACGAGCACGGGGCCCATGCCGGGGACGCACTCGCGGGGCAGGACGGCCCTCTGGACGAGGGAGTCGGCCGAGGGGCGCAGGGCGAGGCGGCGGGAGAGGCGGATGGAGACGAGGGAGCGGGCAAGGCGGCGGGAGATGACGGTGTTGTTGGTCATGAAGATGAAGCGCGAGATGAGGTCAGAGAGGGTAGGGCGGGACGGGGACGAGAGGAGCAAGTCCAAAGTGAGGCGGGCGTCGCGGAGGCGGTATAGCTTGATGATGGGATCGAGGCACAGCCTGCGCAGGCGATGACAGGTCTACATGCAGGCGTTGTCAGTCAGCAGCTTGAAAAGAGGTCCGGTAAGAGAATGGTGGGGAAGCATTGTCTGCGGACTCGGGAAACACAGAATGAAATAAAATAGAAATAAGGTGAAATATATCATGAAAAATAAATAAATGTAAACTGGAATAAGAAATGAAGATAATATAGCGATTGAAGCATAGGCAAGTCGAGGCAGCGGACCGAGGCAGCTCCTTGCGTCACTTACACGAGACAAGTGGAAGACATCGTCAACATCGAGGAAGCTGACGACGAGAATGAGCATCTCGCTTGGCAGAGTCTCGAGGCATGGCGGTGACGAGGACACGGCATTGTACGTGGGAACAAGGCGAGCAGACGTGGACGATGAGGGCGAAGGGATCCGGGGGGGCGAGGGAAACGAGGGAGACGAGGGAGACGAGGACGAGGACGAAGACGGGCGAGAGACGACCGGACCAGCACCCGGGGGCGACGAGAGAATCAGGATGCCATGCTCGTCGAGGGCGGCGGCGGCAGCAGCAGCAGCGTCAGGTTGGGCATCTAAGACCCTGCACACGGCACCCCTCGAAGCAGACGCAGGACAAGCAGTATCCGGAGGAGGAGGAGGAGGATGAGCAGCAGCAGCAGCAGCAGCAGCAGC
Organism: Escovopsis sp. AC; assembly: GCA_003055955.1. Taxonomy (NCBI): domain Eukaryota; kingdom Fungi; phylum Ascomycota; class Sordariomycetes; order Hypocreales; family Hypocreaceae; genus Escovopsis; species Escovopsis sp. AC. The sequence continues at coordinate 6,229,815 of NQYS01000001.1, read as the reverse complement.
AGCAGAGCCAGAGCCAGAGCCAGAGCCAGAGCCAGACGAAGTAGCGGAAAGTGGAAAAGGCGAGTCAACGGAAGAGGAAGCAGACAGGGCAGGGTCCACAGGAGGGCCCTCGGATGCTGGAGGCGAAGAGGATGGTGCAAGTGGCCGGCGGGTCGCAGTGATGAGGTGGCCGTGGGCTGCTGCGGCCGAGGTGGTCGCCGCGGGATCCATGGTGAGGGCTGAAAATGACCACAAAACACGTCTTCCTTGTTCGCTTTCTTTTTCCTTTTTGTTTTTTCCCTTTTCCTTTCCGCGCCGGCTGCCATGCGTCCGGCCGGGAATAGAGTCGACGCAAAGTCGGTATACGGAGCAAACGTACGGACTAGGTAGGTATACGGGTCATGAAGCGCGTAGGAGTAGGAGTAGGAGTACGGATAGTAGACAAGGATGTAGGCGTGTAGGCGTGTAGGCGTATAGGCGTGTAGCGCGTAACGTGTATGTGGTATGGAGGGCGATGGGGTCCCGAGGCTGAGCGGCGCTGGTGACGATGTGTGCGTCTGCTGTTTGTCGAACGGCTCCAACGACGACGATGAGGGGCCGATGCCGAGTGACGATCGAGATGCGGGTGAGCGCATGAAACCCACCCCCTCTCCTCTCTCTCTCTCTCTCTCTCTCTCTCTCTCTCCACAGATCAGCCAGTTTCTGCCAATCCTGTCCGGGCCCTGCCTTGCGCCAGCACGCCTTTGGCTGTCTTTTTCTTTTCTCTCCTGCACCTCTTGATTTTCCTTTTCCTTCTTTTTTTTTTATTTCCCTCTTCCCGAGTGGTTGGCTGCCTGTCTGGTCAAATGCCCTATCAGCATCGGTTGGCTTGCGGACGTGAACAGGTCGAAGAAGGATGGATAAGCGAAGGCACAGCCGGCCCCCGGTCTTGTTGATCACCTCTCAACCTTCAGGTTCTAGCCCGAAGCACGTTGGAGGATCACGAGGACAACCGCGGTCAAAGAGATGCGGGTATCGGTAAGCGTACGTGCTGTACGTTTGGAGTCGTGCAGCCTCTGTTTCTGTTGTTGTCCTGGGTGGTCTTGTTCTTTGCTCTTGTCCCTGCTGTTGGGTTTGGTCTCTTTTCGTGAGGAAGAATCTTGCTTTTCCCACTAGTTTGTCGAGATTCCTCTTCCCCCCCCCCCTCCTTTTCCCTCTCTCTTCTTGAATATCTTTCTTTCCTTTCCTGCACTGTCTTCGGCTTTCTTTCCCTTGCCCTTCTTCTTCTTCTTCTTCTTCTTCTTCTTCTTCTTCTTCTTCTTCTTCTTCGCTGTCGTCTTCTTCGTCTCTGAGACTCTCACTCTCTGAGTGGTCGCGACACGTCGTGTGCCTTGTCCCTGCAGCCCTTCACTCCACTCTTGATGTCGCGCTGCGCCCGCGGGTGGATTGGAGTCCTAGACGCGCAGATGGGGCGACGTGACCTGGGTATCCCGTGGCCAAACGGTTTCTTGATCCAGTATGACGCGTCGGAGGATGCAGGGAGGCAGCGACCATGCAAGAGCAGGGCAGGATCCGCCGGCCCCTCTTTATGCCGAGAAAAGAGCGACGAGTCGCGCGGCTAAGTGGAAGTACTTGGATGTATGCTCCGTACTCCTCGTATGAGGTACTCGTACGGAGTAGACTTCGCTTCTGATCGGATGCCCTGCTTGGCGGACCGGGGGTGTCGGTGAAGCGGCGAGAGAATGAGAAGGGAGAACGGACGGCCGAATACGGTGGCTCTGCGAGCCCTGTGCGCTGTGCTCCGTGCTCCGTGCAAGACGTCTGCCAAGGAGGTCGAGAGGGCGGGAAATCTTCCGTTAATAAACGCCGAAGGAGCCCGATGCCGTCAAAGTACCGTAAGTATGTACGGAGTACGGAGCACGGAGTTTTTCGTCCCTGTGATGATTTTGCAGGGGAAGGGGATGTTGCTCAAGATATGAAGGTGGCCGAGGTGATGAGACCTGAGGCTCGCTGTCTGGCTGTGGCACGCAGGGAACGAGGCACGGCCGAGTGCGAGACCTGGACGCTAGATGGGACGGGACGGGACGGGAAGGGATGGGATTGGATTGGATCTGGAGGCGTTTTGACCCGTGTGGGAGGTGGTCGTCGGCGATAATAGACAGAGGCGGGAATGATGAATCGAGCCGCTATTCCAGGTTTTGTTGATTTGATCGCGAGACTGGCCGTCTCCGTGCGAGGATGAGCATCTGATGCGAGCCGGCTTGCTCCAATACCAGTATTCCGTACGGAATACGGAGTACTCCGTACTTCGTATCAATAATCAAGGGCCGGGGTCGGGAGGAAGAGCCTGGTCGATATGGACAAGCAGGGTCGTCGGTCTTGTCGTGTCGTGTCGGCTTCCTTACGACGAGAGCGACGCCGTTTCCCCCATCCTTTGTCTTCTTCTTCCTCCTCCTCTTCTTCTTCTTCCTCCTCCTCTTCTTCTTCTTCTTCTTCTTGTTCTTCTTCTTCTTCTTCTTCTTCTTCTTCTTCTTCTTCTTGTTTATCCTCCGCTTCTTTCTATGCTTCTTCTCTTCTCCACTTGATGTTTATGTTCCTTCATTCGAATTAGTGGCGACGATGCATCGAGATGCCTGCGCGCTAGGCGAGGACGAGGAATTGCATTATTATTCGTAAGCCGATCACCTCAGCCGCGTGCATGCCTGTACTCGTACCCGTACTAGAGGACTCCGTACGAGTATGTACAGGCAGAGAGATGCTGCGTGTGCCTGGGCGAGGCTGGCAGAGACAAGAGGAAAGGGGGGGGGGGGGAGGAAGGAATTCCTGGACTCCTCACGTCTGTCTCAGTTCTCGAGATGGAGTGCCAGTGGCTCCGTACCAGCAGGCTGTGATGCGTGATTTGTATGGCGACGTCTGCTTTTGCTCGAGGAGGAGGAGGGGAATCCGGCGGCGATGCTGTGGATGATGTTGCTCGAAGGAGGCTTTGATTTTCCCGTAATATTTTTTTTTCTTGAGGTGGTCACGGTCACCCGAGGTTCCTGCTTTGGTCTTTGGCTTTGGTATTGAGTTCAATGTCATGGCGCCTTCCTCGAGTTACCGGCGCTCCTGCCTTTCGAAGATCCATAGACCCATTGCTCTTGCCGGAGCGGGAAACAGCCCTACGGGTGCACGCCGGTCCGCACCTGCCTCTCGTCCTTGGAGGACGAGTACGAAGTGCTCCGTACTCCGTACTCCGCACGGAGAACAACTTCTTTGCCTTCCTGCCTTACGTCATGTGCGGAGTCGTTGTCGCCGCCCTCCCTTTTAGGTAAGACGCCGTGTGTGGGTGAGGTGCAATTTTGATCATGGTGGGTGCCAATATGAGTACTCCGTAGTCGTCCGCATGCATTCTCATCACAGTGACTCATCTCTCATGAGCTCTTCTGTAACCGATGATGGACTCAATATGCCGATCCCAGTACTCCGTACCGAGTCCCTACTCCGTACTCCGTACTACCTTCTCAAATATCATACTATCCCGTGCAGACGCATCTCTGCATCCGCGCCTCAGCTCAGCGCCTCGTCTCTCCGGCTCTGGCTTCCGACAGCCAGAGGCCGCCGCCACACTCTCCCCTCTCCCCTCTCCCCTCTCCCCTCTTCCCTCGCGCAGCACGAGCGCCGGCCGCGAGATGAAGTGCATGAGATGAGATGAGATGAGATGAGGCCCTCGGGGAACACGGCTTCAATGTGAAGTTGCATGCCTGGACTCCGTACTCGTTACTCCGAACGAACTCCATATCAATATGTATGTACGGAATACATACATATGTGGCTACCCTAGACACACGATGCACATTCATGTGTTCATGATAGATGAGCATTGAATTCACCTGTTTGACGACTTCTCTCATCCATCTCGCCCGAAATACGCCCAGACCCAATCATCATGAATGTCATCTCATATCTCTACATGGGATTCTGGCATAACTTCAACCCGACTCACCCAAGGCCTCCCGAGAGCGCGTGCAGTCTCACCAAAGCTCATGAGCTCCCCCCCCACCTTTTTTTTTCCCCTCTCAAAATCACGACCCCCTTTTCAACCTCACCTCTTCAGGAGACACAGCAAAAGACTCCATCTCGACAACAATCCCAATTCTCCCATTCTTCGGCCTCCCTCCCCCCGGGATCACGAGAATCAAAATATACCAACACCAAACTAGGCAGCCCCCCCCTGTCCGCTACCCCGCACACGATCCAACCTCCTCCACCTCCTTTATCCCCGTCGACTTTCTTCTTCTACTCTTACTCTGTACATACACACTACCGAGTCCTACTCGCACGAGGCAACTTGTCTCAGCTTCCCTGACTCGCTTCCACCGCAGCCCCATCTCGACCGCCTCCTCTTGGAAGCCACTGATTCATCCAATGGATCTCATCCCCCGTCAACTATGTACGAGAATGTATGTACGAGTGCTCCGTACGAGCGAGTGAGATGCCCGGCCCCTTCTCTCCGCCCCCCCCCCCCCTTTCTCCCACTCCATCCCGTTACAACCACATGCCACTAATGCACTGCAATGCCATGCTACTCTATTTCCCTGTACCCGTACAGGCAGCTGTGTGTATGTATGTACGCAGCCTGTCCGCTTGTACGAGTACCACACGTCGCCGAGTAGGTGTACATACTCGCACTCGTACATATGGACGACTACCATCTACCATCTACCATCGACTACTCGCACTACTCATAGACACCAAGACGAGATGCCATAACCGCTAGATGCTCATATTCAAAAGCCTCACGGCACGATCCCAACTCGACTCCGACGAGCCCATCAAGCCGCCTCGCCGCGCCTCGCCTCGCCAGCCCGCGCTTTGGGCATGCCCGCCCGCCCCGCGCAGGGCTTTGGCCTCCCCCGGCATGGATCATGGCACACGATGCAATGTGCTATGCCATGTTATGCCATGTCATGCCATGCTATGCTATGCACACGTGTCGTTCGCCGTCTGCAGCCCGTCCCCCTGTCAATCCTTGCCCACCTCGCCACCTCTCACAACAACCATTGCCTCGCCTCTTCTCTTCATTTTTTTTTTTTTAATTTTTCAATTTTTCTTTCCCGCTTCATCACCCTCTTCATCACCCTCACCTTTCCCAATTCCCCATTCCGACTTACCTTTCGTATCGTCTCCCTTCCCCTCCATCCCAATTGCTGCTCTTAGACCCGTACCCTGCCATAGGAGGGTTCCCCCCCCCTCCCCCCCACTCCTCTACCCACCCCCCCCCCCTCCCCCCAGTCCCTCCTACCTCCACACCCCCACCCCCCCCCATCCACA
>NQYS01000001.1:6210447-6224522 GCA_003055955.1 Escovopsis sp. AC | reverse complement strand
CAAACAAAAAAAAAACCCTTTGCCCCCCCCCCCCCCCCCCCCTTCTTTGTTTCCGACGACCGGCCGGCTCACCGAATCGAGACCCCGGACCCCTGAACGTCACCCGTCCGTTTTCTCCGGCTCGCTGCGCGTTTGCCTGTCCACTCACCTTGACACAATATCTGCAGCAAGAAATGCAGCAAAAGGCACACAGCACACGGTATATAAAAGATCAAAGCGTATTCAAGCAAGGTAAAAGTAAAAGCAAAACAAAAGCAAAGCAAAAGCAAAGCAAAAGCAAAAGCAAAGCAAAGCAAAGCAAAAGCAAAGCAAAGCAAAGCAAAGCAAAGCAAAGCAAAGCAAAGCAAAGCAAAGCAAAGCAAAGCAAAGCAAAGCAAAGCAAAGCAAAGCAAAGCAAAGCAAGGCAAGGCAAAGCAAGGCAAGGCAAGGCAAGGCAAGGCAAAGCAAGGCAAAGCAAGGCAAGGCAAGGCAAGGCAAGGCAAAGCAAAGCAGCTCAAGGCAGGGTATAACAAGACATGCCGGCAGAGAAAATCAGAAGCAAAGCATGCCTCGACACAGCGCACGCGCGGCAGCACATCTCGTTGTACGGAGTACTTCGTATCAGGAGAGCAGCATCTTGGCGTTTCCCGTGCTTTCCCTGCCGCGCATCGACCTGTCCGTTCGCTCATGTGCCCGTACCGGAGCATCTTCCCGTCCGTGCCATTGATACTCGTACCTGTAGCCTGCGGCTGGCGCTGGGGCCAGCCTGCTGCTCGCCTTGCCTTGCCCTGCCCTGTCTCATCTTCCCTCACCTCGTCTTTGCCTCGAAGGTTAGGGTGCGCGCGTTCGGACCGGTTTTTGAAAAGGAGGGGGGCAAGGAGTCCAGGGCTTTGTGTACTCGTAATGGCGTTGGCAGGCAGTGCGGCCGAGTGGATCCCCTGGTCTGGCCTGCTGCTGCTTTCACCAAGAGTCCTAGTGAATCATTTGAGGCTCATTGTCCCTCCCGTCTATCGCCGGTCGGCCGGGGCGGGTGTTTCGCTTATTCGCAGATACAACCGAGGACGAGGGGAAGACTCGAGTGCGTCCCGGATCTGTTACCTCCTAAGAACACACAATCAGTCCAGTCTCGAGAACACGCTTCCTCTTCAAACCCTCGCCCAAACGCACTGCCATCGTCCAGCTACCTTTCATCGCCACTCCTCGCAGCGTTGCTGCTCTGCGGCTGTCATTTCCGCGGCGGTATGGAGCACTTGTTCCCATCATCATGTGTGCGCCTGAAAGTGTGTCTCGAAGGCACAGCTGTCGGACGGCCAAGGCCCACGGCAGGCGATCGAGGCAAAGCAAAGCAGAGCAAAGCAAAGCAAGGCAGAAAAAGGGAAAGGAAGAATCATCAAGATATACCGAGGAGAAGGAGGAAGCAAAGCAGTGCGAGGCAAGGCAAGGCAACGCAAGGCAGGCGGCGAGGCGGCAGGGCAGCACGACAAACCAGAGCCACCAATGCCATGCAGTCTCCGGCCAGGCAAGGCAAACCAGGGCGGCACGCACGCAACGGCGGAGTGCAAACGGCATCCCAGACCGAGCCGGAAAAGAGGAAAGACCTCCTGCTCCTCCCGACCTCAACCGCTGCGAGGCGGCCAATCAGCCCTCCCCTCCCTCCCCAACCCGCCTCGCCTTGCTTTGCTTTGCTTGCTGTCCCTCGGCAGTCAGCGCAGGCACAGGGCACTGCGCCATCAGACCAACGGATCAATGCTCTAGCAACGCCGCGAAGACTGCCTGCTTGCTGCTCACCTTTCTCAGCCTCCCCTTGCCCCCCCCCCCCCTCCCCCCCCCCCCCCCCCCACCTTCGCATAAGCTCGCCTCATCTTGACCCTGGCAGCCCTCCTTGGGGGTCCGAGTAGCCCCGAGATGGGGCAACTCCCATGACAAGCACCGAGCCCGGCCCCTCGCCCCCCCCTTCTCTCCTTCCCTTCACCCCCTCGGTGGCCACTTCGGTATCCACATCCAATAGCGCCGAGGTCTCCCAAGGCATTCTTGTCCTGTGAGCCCTCGATCCGTCAACACGAGAAGATGCAGCCCACATCCCGAGTCACGGTCAAGTCACAGCGCCTGTGCAACCTTTCCATGTACATCATCTCGGTGTCGAGACATAAGGCTCCAAGGCTTGTATGGTACTCGTACGTACGCGCGAGGACCCCACCCAGTATGGACTCGGAAGGATGCGACTCAGGAGGAGACTGCCGTTGCTCTCCTTGTCGCCGTTATCGTCACCGTCACCACCGTCATGGCCCCAATTGGCGGCCCATTTCTCCTTTGTCGTTTCGTTTGTCGTTGATGTTTCACTCGCTCCCCTGCCTTCCTGGCTTCGTCCTTTCCCCCCTTCTTCTTTCATCGCCATTGGCTTTCCCATCCCTGGCATTGCTCGGCTTTCCCTTCTCGTTTAGGGCGAGCAACGTCCTTAGCCTTCCGGCTTTTCTCGACCCTGCCAACCTCGTACATCGTCTGCTTGTTGGTTGATGGAGAATCTGCCGAGAGATGCCCTTCCGTCCGGTTGTCCGTGTCCCACCTGTGCGCCCCCCCCCCCCCCCCCCCTTTCCTCTCTCTCTCTCTTTCTTCTCCCCCCCTTGGATCCCTGCTCTTCTGCCCTGACCATGATGTGACCTGGATGGGGTGGCTTTTGCTTTTGCGTGGTCCAATTCGGACGGACGGCCCGTCGCGAGGGTCACCGTTCTGTTGTCAGAAGTTGGTAGACCAGGGGTTCCACCATTGGGGCTTGGCGCTGGTTGCCTTGGACCAAAATCTTCTTTCCCATCTCCGCGCGATTGGTCCTTTGCGGGACCCGCAAAACCGTTGCATTCCATTACGGACACGGCCGCCTCGACGGCCGGTCGTCCTTGGACCTGGCTTGACAAATCTCCAGCCACCGCCGCGCGGGAGGGCATCAGAAGAGCAGGGCGGGCGAGAGCGAGCGAGGGCGTGCCGGGGCAGGTGAGGGCGAGAGCGAGAGAGCGCGAGGGGATCAGGCGGCGGCAAGATTCGCGTCTGCTGGAGTCTGTCGTGTACCTGCTGTGCGCGCGTGTATGAATCCCGTCCGCCAAAGGTGTGTGTGTACTATGCGCGTGTGCGTGAGCGCCTCTCCGTCACACTTGTCCTTCCCACATTCTTCGTCGCCCCTGGCCCGAAAGCCTCCGATCATCACCTCGCCACCCCCCTTCCCACCCTTTCTTCTTTCACCAATTGGTCGAGCCGGTCGATAACTTCCTCGATCTGACACCCAGACCAAGGAGCACCCAGTGCTGCTCATGCGACCATCTGGCCAAGTCGTTGCCCCTTTTCTGCTCGAGTGTCTAATTCCACTTTCCAGGCCGGCCCCGGCCAGGCCAGGCCAAGCCGAATCAAATCGAATCGAGTCAGATCAGGTCGAGTCCCTGATGTCCGGGAAGAAGTCGATGCTGCTGCACGCCGCGCCCAAATCGTGTCAAAAAGCCAGCTCATCGCGCACATTGCGTGGATTTCCCTAATCCGGTGCATACAGCATGTATCTCACCGTCGTCTCTCTTCTCTCTATCTCACGCTTCATCGCCACACGCCTGCCCTCGAGGTACCCTGCCGGGCTGCCCAGCTGTCGGCCTGCCTGCCTGCTTGCCTGCCTGCCTGCCTGCCTGCCTGCCTGCCTGCTGGCTTGCTGTTCCTTGTTCGTTCATCCTCGAGCGTGACCTGACCACTGGCCTGTCATACAGTCAGCATCTTGGCTTCTCTGCCCCTGCAGACTACTTGAGTTGGTGCCTCACGACTCGTGGATCATGCTCCATCTCGACGGGTCAACAGTTGAGTAGAAGATCGACACTTCACCAAGCTTCGTACTGACCTCGACGTGGCGTTTTGTGATACCAATGATGCTGCACTGCGGTATGTGCATCGCATCGTGTTGAAGTGACCCCCCCTTCTCCCCCATCCCCCCCCCCTTTTTCATACCCCCTCGCCTTGAATTCTTGCTCGCCTCACCCCTACCCCCATCACGAAGTCCACGTCAAAATGTGCCCATTAGATCATCGGAGTCGTGAACGTCTCTCCCATGGTGCGAATCACTGATCCATCCCTAGCCCTTGCTGAAGGAATCGAGAGGGGGAGGGGGGCTCATGAGAGAGACGGCGTGTGAGAAGCATCAAGAAGGGAGGGGACAAGGAAGGGGGTGGGAGGGGTGGTGGCAGAGAAGGGGACGACAGAACAGAAGGGCAGAAGCTCCGTCACCTCTTGCTGAGCCATGGAGTGGGCGAGAAGTGCCGGAGAGAGGGACGCCTCGCCCCAGGATGCCACCGGCTTCGAGAGGATCTTCTTGTTGTCGTGATGATCAGTCAGTATCGTGCCTCCCCCCCCTCCCTTTTCTCCATGCGGAACAACACGAAGATGACCCGCATCCAATGGGCTATTCATCCGCCCGTGATGCTCATGCGGCCATAACTGATGACGCAAGGTTCCCTGAAAGATTCTCCCGGCCGATCGACTCCTTGTCTCTCCCTCCGGCAAGTCATCACGACCCTTCCAGGGGACCTCTGACACGGTCCTCGTGTGCCTCTCCGGGCTCGCCCTGCCGTGCGACCCCGACCTAGATTTGATATCTTGGCAAGGGCTCCGCGCAGATCCGAACCGCTCGCGAATCGCACCGCTCGAGCACTGGCAAATTCGCACAAGGCTCACTGCGGCACATCATGCATCTCCCTAATCAGCTCTTCATGCAGTTTGCACAGCGAACGCAATGCAATGCCTGGGGAAAGAAATACCGCGTCCAGACGAGTGATGCCACGTCGGCATTGTTAGACAACGGCCCCCAGCCACCCCCGCCATCTCTGTCGTCTCATGAGTCTGTCCAGGTATGGGAAAGGAAGCACGAGCAGAGCACAACTCCCAAAAGCAAGATATCATCGTGCTTATTCCGGGTCCTGGTAGGTGGGATGCAACCAGTTGCCCCTCCCTTGAAGGGGCCGAGGAATTCATGTGAGTCCGAAGGTATGCAAGAGAACAACTCCGCGTGCACCCTCATCTATTCCTGAGATGGCAGCCTCGAGGGAGTCGTGACCCTAACATGAGACGGCTATACCTGGTGTGAAGGCGGCCTGATTTGAAGCGGTCCCTTCTCAAACACGCCTTCAGGAGGCGAGTCTCGTATGCCGAGCAAGAGCACGGCAAGAAGCGAAAGAAAATGGCGAACAAAGAAAAAGCGAATCGGGAGACTGAGCGAGGCTTCAACAGCCAGAGAACCACAAGTCTCGGAAAAAAATGACTGAGTGCATGGGTTGATGAGTGAGGAGGAACGCCCGCTACTCCTGAGTCCGAGGAACAAGCTACTGAGATTGAGTATCCGCCGAGGAGCCGCAACTGCGAATCTGCGAGCACCTAAAGCCTCTGTCTCACCAGGAAGGTCAGCAAGCTCGGGACCTCGGAAGCAGTGGTGGCCCTCCTCGCTCCAGCGAGATTGTGACCGTGCAACCGATGGAGGCAACGTGATCGTACATGGAGTCCGTGATACCCCCTTACCGGGGAGGACGGAGTCAGTAGCGTCAGGGTCGCACCGTCACGCAAGCCGTTATTAGCCTACTAACCGGATAACCGGTGGCGTGGCGATCATTTTTGATGAACGGAGCATCTGATAGACGGATATCGAAATACGGTCCCGATCATCCCCATCATGCCCACCTGTAGGCCGACAGGGGCCCCCCCCCTCCCATCTCTCTCCATCTGAGAAGAGATAGAGAGGGAGAGAGAAAGGGACAGATTGCGCGCGCGCGCGTGTGTGTTTGAGTGGAAATGCGGAGATGATCAAATCCGGCGAAACGGTGCAGGGAATAGAGCGTAGGACCGTCAGAGTTGTCGATGAGCGTAAAGGCCATATCCCAAGGGTCACTGCCGCGAGGGGGAAGAGAAAAAAATTACACACACCAGACACTTCCGGACAACAGCGAAGAGAGGTATCCGCCAAGCCTGTCCAGTTCTGGCAAGGTACCAGTATGAGTCGTTCCAGTGTCGTCTTCCATCCACGAAGAGCCGAAACAGACGAACCACAACCCCAGTCCTCACCGAAATTGGCATTCATAAAGCACCGCTTAAGGCACTTGAGCGGTCAGAATGTCATTGTCTCTTGACAACTGTCCGTCCCCGGGACGAACCATGGCTGAGGACCCACAGGGGCCGCAGGCGAGCCACCATATCCACACTGCGCTGGATGAAGGTCAGAGACATGAGGACGGGTCAAGCCTGCAGCGGGAAGGGGACCAGGCCATCCTGGCAATAGCATGGCCAGCCGGATTTGCCTGCATATTGCATGAAGTGCCGTATGCTGTCGTGACCGGGTCAAGAAAAAAAGGTAGAGCGAAAAGGGACAGAACTGAGTCCCCCTTCAGTGCCCGATGGAGAAAAGGGTCAGGCGCAGCAGAGGGTTAAGAGGAGAAGAAAACGGGGGCCAGCAGGATCCCAGAACGGCACACCCCTCCCCCGGCCCCCCCCCCCCTCTCTTCCCCTTGACCCTTCAAGCCCTTCCCACCGCGCCGCATGGAGACATGTGGATGCCCACCTGCGCGCTCCTGCCTGCAACCAGGCCTGCTCGGCAGAAGCAGAAGCATGCGCTGCGCCGACGTACGTGCGAAAGACGTAAGTCAGTATTGATGTGTGTATGGAGGATTGGATATGTCTCTATCAGCATTGCACTTATCCATTGCAAGCTATGACGCTTCATCAACGTGGCGACCAGCCAGCGGGACTTGTAAAGGCAAACGACTGGGGGACTCTCTCCACAGATGGGGCATTATGGAGGAAGGGGGTGCAGAGACGGACATGGACGATAGCCCGGTTCTAGACTTCTTTGATGCCGAGGATGGTCTTCCTACCTGCCTGTCAGAAAGTATGAGCCATTGTCTCACAACCGCACTTGGTGGTTGAAGGTAGGTTTTGATGGTACTAGCCTTGGTGGCGTGATGGGGATGGGAGAGAGGACTTGGCCGCCTTCCAATCATCGCCAGGCATCTCGAGATTCCCCACCATCCTCTCTGCTTCCTGAGCTCTCCGGCCAGGAACGTGCTACATGGCCCTTCGGCGGCCGCAAGGGGAGGGTGGGAGTCTCTTCTCGTGGCCCGAAAGGGGGCGTGTGGGCGAATAGGGCAATGGCAGAGCTGTACGTGTGTGCAAGAGGTAAGGGTACCCAATCCAGAATCGAAGCATCTCCTCTTCTGGCTCTGCAGGAATCATCACGATAATGACGGGGTTCGTTGGCCCAAGTGGGAAGAGAGGTGTTTGTTGGCTCCTGGAAGTCCCACCGAAGAATGGATTGTCAATCGCCGGAATGCAGGAAAGAAAAAGCTTGGGAGAGGTCGAGAGGGAGAAGCTCTGGTTGCTGGCAGACGAGTATAAGTTAGCTTCTGTATCCCCAAAGCTGATGTCGAGGCTAGCAAGTTGATCTCACAACAAGCCAGACCACGAACCAGCATAGGCCGAGTCAAGACGAAGCAACAAGGGAACATCCAGGGGCATCCATCAGCCAGGGCCCTTCAAGCAGCGCAAACGTACCACGCAACACTCGAGTCCGAGTACTGGACAAGCGAAGGACGAAGAACCCAACCGCAAAGGCCGGGAAGGAACCAGGAAAATCTAGCATTTTGTCGACTGACAAGCCCGGAGTTTGTATCAGCACCAAGAATACCGGTCACGCACTGTTGATTGTAAGTGGAGGCCTTGAAACCCATTAGTGAACTCGCAACGCCTGGTGCTCGACCCGAGGGGGAAAGGGGCTCACTTGGGAAGGGGGGGGGGGAGAAGAGAAGTAGGGGAAGAGAAAGAGAGGGCAAACAAACTCGAAGAAAAGAAAATGGATGCCATTGTTGTCGTGGCTGCTATTGTCAAGAGCCGGCCCTGAGGTGAACGCGAGGCTTTTGGCATGGATGATTCACTGACTTGTCGCTTTCAGTAGCGGCTCCTCCTGCAGCAATCTCTCCTCTCTTTGGCTCCCACTCTTTCATAGAGCCGTTTTTTTCTTTCACCTCGCCCTCTCGCTTCGGAATCCCCTTGTTCCGAACCACTCCTGGATCCTCCTGTTTCCCCATATTATTCGCTCCTCTCCTCCCACCCCTGTCGACTCCCGGCTCCTTGTCAACTCTCGTTTGCAAGCCTTCGCCGAGCGCCATCATGTGCTATTTCGAGCAGACCCGATGGAGATGCGGCTTCTGGCGCTGGGGACACTTCCGCGAGCAGTGCAACAAGGAGTACCGAATGGGCGAGACGTGCGGACTGAAGCTCATCTATGTGACCAAGGAGGAGGCCGACCTATGCAAGCTGTGCCATGACATAGAAAAGAAACAGCGACGATACACCAAGATGTACAAGGATGTCGAGCGGTGGCAACAAGAGGGCAATCGGACAGCAACCATCGAACGCACAACCCAGGACATGAAGGAGGTGAACGACCAGATCAGCAAGATGTTTGAAGAGCACAACCTCAGGCTACAGACTCTTGGACAGGTACGAGTAAGAGAAAATTTTCGAAAATGATTTGCAATAAGGGGGAGGGGGGGAGAGGGGAGAGGGGAAAGGGCCGGCAGGGAGGCCAAATTTTTTGATGAGTTGACGAGGGTATTCTGTTCGACGATCGGCAGATGACGGGAGGGGGGAGAAGGAAAACGCACTTGGTGGCACGACAAGGGGAATCTTGGAAACAGAGTGACTAATTCTTCTTTTCTCCGGCCTTCTAGTCACTTCGATGAACGATGGAAGCAACGAAAAAGGGAAAATAACCACAAGTACCTCCGTGGGGGCTTGGGGGGGTTGAAGGGTCTGGGGACGGCGGGCAAAAAAAATGGGTTGTGGATAAAAGGATCGGGCAAGACGCAGTTCTGAGGTCGAATTTCGGTGTGGGGGGGGTTGTCCTTTCTCTCTCTCTCTCTCTCTCTCTCTCTCTCTCTCTCTCTCTCTCTCTCTCTCTGCTTGTCTGATGAACCTCTTTGATGCCAGACAGTCTTCTCTCATTTCTTGTCGTCGTTTGATGTTCCTATATGTCTCCTCTTCGTGCCTTGTTTCAATGTTGAGATTAGAATCATCGAGATGGACCTGCTGAGCTTGGGGGTGTCATTTCTGGGGCCAGCATAGCGAATGGAACGAAAATTTTGGCTGATTTTTTTCTCCAACTGAGGAAGCGTGAACAAGACAGCGAGAGGGAAAAAGATAGACATAGAGATAGAGAGAGGGTCCCAAGAGGGGCAGAAAGAGGAGGATATTGTGGACTCTCGGCTCGTGTGCATGTGCGTGTGCGTGTGCGTGTGTGCGTGTGATACCCGTATTAGACTGCATGAACTTCCTGGAGAGAACCGAGCAAGCACCAGACTATATTTCCCCACAGGCTGCCCAAGACGGCTGGTTCCAGTAACCCTCTCCTTGATTGGGGCGGCCACCTTCCGAATTGCGGTCCTGGAACGGTGACAAGGTTCTTCGACGCCTGACCCTTCTCGTCATTGCTTTCTAGTCATGCGGATGGACCCAATTGGAACCCGCCGGCACGTGCTTCACGCTGGACGCACACCGAGGATCGGCTTTCCCACAGTCAAACAGACCTCGTACTAGCCATCGCCAGCCGTTCTCCGAAGACGCGAAGGTGGGCGGCTGGCCAGGCGTGTTTCTAGGCCACCATCCGTCTTGAGCACAGCGATGGGCCGGGGGCAGGAGGGAGTAGAGGAGGTTTGGGGGGGGGGGGAAGGGGGAAGGGGGGTTTGCAACTTGTGAAGCGAGAGCGTCCTGGTGGGGAATACGGGTAAGCGGCGAGCGCGGCCTGTCGCCAGTCTCGTTGTTGTGCCTTGCGCGATGAAGATCAGCACAGACGGGCAACCTCGTGTCTCTTGAAGAGAGAGAGTGTGCCTCCAATGGAGATATGCCGTATGCCGGTGTTGAGGGGGGACCCAGATGACACCCTTCGCATGCAGCAACGAGTATGAGGTACAGGATTGTCTCATGATTGGCGAAGAGTTGCGGCCGGGAAGCGACGGGAACCCTCGGAGGCGTTACCAACACGGCGGTTGATCGGATGGGACTGCTGCTTCCTTTGCGTCCGTGGCCGAGCTAGGGCCATGTCGTGGACCCGAAATTCACGAGCCGGAGGTTGGCTTGACGTCCAGGGATCGATGAAAGTCGGTGCGAAGGAATGGGACATGTGCGGAGCCTCGGATGTGTCGATGCGTCTTGGGCCTCCTCTCGCTTGTTTCATCGTGTTCGAAGTATCGACGGGACGACACATGGGCGTTTCGGCGGCGGAGGATTACAAGACGCGCGGTCGTGGGGGGTCAAAGAGAGAGTGGAGCTGTCGACGTTCATCATCACCACCCGTCTCTCGTTGCGGGAAATATGCACCTGCTCCTCGATCCACGAGTGGGGGCTGAGAAGCCTGATGCTGTTCTCGTGCCCTGTGGGCACGGTCAGCCTGGAAATGCCGACACTTTGGGGGTATGTGCCGTGGGAGCGCGAGCGAGAAGACGATAGCCGAGCAAACCCATGTTCCCGTGCTTCCGGCTGCCATGATGATCCCCGATGGGTTCCTAACGAGCCGAACCTGAACATCTCCTATTCGACAACTCCCTGGGAGTGTGGCGGTCCGGTGTGGCTGCGTCGCAAGGCTTTCCCCCCCCTCTTCTTGAGCACCCTGTGCAGAGACGGAGAACTCCGCACACGCTTATATTGGACTTGTCCGCGTATGCAATCGCTCTTGCGAGACCGAGACCGAGACCGAGACCGAGACCGAGACCGAGAACGGATGGCGACGGCTGTACTCGCATGTACTGGTAATCGCATGTACGAGTACGAGCACTCGTTTGGACCGTGGAGAAGGGTCCTCCACTGTGCCCCCCCTCGCCGATTCGTTCGGGACGTTTCGGTTGCGTGGCCCTGTCCATACCCCCCCCCCAAATAAAACGGGAACGTAGTCGATAGGACTAAAAGAGCGGTGCGAGCCGAGGCGGACACAGGACAGGGCCAGGCTAAAATAGCAGTTCCGTCGGCTAGCAAGGAAGACAGCTCCAGCTTTGGACCCTAAAAGTTCCCCACATACTCGCGCCGCGCACGTGTCTGCTCCGTCCATGCCCCCCCCCATGGGCATGGATGCGCAATGCAGCGAGGAATTCTTCCAGAAAAATCGAGATCTCCTGCGATGCTGAGACCTGCGGCTTTCACCGACGTCGCGGGTCCCTCGGACGATGACGGCGGCCTGCACTTTGGCGGGTGGTTGCTGGTGGACGGTTGCAGGCGGGTATGACATGGAAAATCATCAACACGTCACGGTTTCCCTGGCGCTGCGTCAATGCTTCGGCTCAGATCGGTAGGCTGCTTGGGCGTCCCATTGCGAGCGCAATATCTGGAGTTTCCAGGGACCTGAAGGAGGGCGTCTCTTCGTCTTCTTGGTGCTAATTGTTTTTGGGTTCACTTCTTCTTGATTTTGGTGCTTTCCTCGTTGACTGGGTACAAGAAATGGCTGCCACTCATCATGCGCATAAAGGAGACCGGGGAAAGGGGAAGAGTTTGTTGTCCTCGACACTGGCAAAGCTTGGCTTGAATGATCCACCGGAGCCCTCATCTCTTCTTGGGTCGATGAAGCTGCAGACAAATCCTGTGCTCTCTTTGTTTTGAATCTGAAATTGGGTATCAAGAGAAACGAAATCATCGACTGCGAATTTTTCCATCTAGCCCATATCGTGGCGCTGTCTTCCGCCAAAAGAAAAAGCACCTTTTGAAGCCGCAGCGAGGAAAAAAAATGCAAAGAAAAGAAGAACAAAAGGCGTGACCAGGCAGCAAAAGGCAGGTTATCATCAGACAAGGTACGAAGAGAACAGGGAACATTGGAAAAGCTGGAATGAACTAAGCAAAATTATGTGAGAGAAGCGGAGGGAAAAAGACGGCAGATCAAGAGGAAAGGGAAAAAAAAGAAGGAAAAACATATTGTCGCTGAAATTGAAGGCTGAAGACTGAATCGCTCATTTCATGGCTGCGGCGGCATCGGCAAATGTCCCCACGAGGGTGCTCCCTTCTCCGTCGAGCGTCCGCAGGCTCATGACGGGTTCGGTATATGACTCGGGCGTCTCATCGTCGGCGAGCCAGTCAACCCTGACACCGACAGGCGGACTCGCGCCTCCGGTGCCCAGTCTAGAGACGAGGTGATGATAGCGGGCTACCCGGTCACCCTGGCCGGCAAAGTTAAACGGCACTTTGAATGACCGATTATTGGCGTCTTGGGGTGCGATTTCGAAGATGTCGACCATGTTGCTACAAAAGAGGTCAGCAAGTGCGCCCTCTCGCGATCGGGTTGGGTTGACTCATACTTGGACGTCTTGGCTAGCACCCTTTGCAGGGCCTCGCTTTCGCGCTGGATGTCCGCCGTGTCGCCGTCGCCGGCCATGGCGGAGTCTCCAAAGCTCCCGTAATGCATGCCATTCCCATCGTCGTAGAGAAGCCGGCCGTCTTCGTTCTGCGGTCGCCGTCAGAAACCACTGCAGCCGCCAGAGCACCAACGATAGCAGTGATTGGGGGGGGACAGGTAGCGCACCTCCTCGGAAACGTCCTTGTCGCGCCGTCCTAGGCACGACTGGCAGAGCCCCATCCTGCCGTCGATCGAGAGTGACGCGCGCGCACACACGAGAGAGAGAGAGAGAGAGAGAGAGAGAGAGAGAGAGAGAGAGAGAGAGAGAGAGAGAGAGAGAGAGGGCGAGGGCGAGAGAGGGCGATGGTGAGCTTGTCGCCGTCGTCAAGGGGGAGGGGCACTATATCATAGTGTTTTGAAGGCTTCGAGAAGCGTTCCGGAGAGGCGGATCGGGCGGGCGAAGCGAGGGATCAAAGTTCGTGGGCTTGGGTCGTTGTTGGCTTGGGTGGGTTGGGTCGGGTTGGGCCGGATGAATGTGGATGATGAAGTTGGATGAAGTTGGATTGAGGATTGTTCTCGGTATGTGGGAACTTGGAAAGTGCTTCGCGGGGAGTTTCGAGGCCGCGGTTTCCAAATCCGAATTTCCCAATTTCCAAAGGGCAGGAGCGTCGGGATCCACCCGCTCTTTCCGGGAGAACATCGGACCGCAGGGGGTCTCTGCGCCGGTTCTGCGTCTCAGGGGGAAGGCGCAGGCCAGCAGCCGGCTTCCGTGCAGGCGCGACCCACCGCGCCTGCCCCCCATTCCAAGGCACGGGGTACGGAGTACATGTGCTCCGTACCTCGATATGGGACAGCCCGCCCGTCCAGGTGCCCCTTTAGCGCTCTTACAGGGCTCGGCCTTTAATTACAGGGGACATCGCTGCACTGTGCAGGCCCGCCTTCAGGCCGTGATGGCCGAAATGAAGCCCTGCGGCTCGCCTGAATCCATTGAGAGCTGCTCCACGTGCTCCGTTTGAAGGTCGGGTGCTCCATCGCGATGTGCCGGCATCACCCAAATCGATCAATCAATTGATGGATCAATGGGCTCCCTCGCCAACATTCATTGATCCACCGTCCACCCATTACGACGTCGGAGGCACACCATCTATGCATGGAGCCGGCATCAGAGTGTCTCGTTCTGATACATTCATGTATGTATCAATATGTGCCTCTCGTCTTGTGCAGATCTCCTCGTGGGTCGCGCGGAGCTTTCCGAGCCAATGAGCGACCCATCGACGACGACACGCTCCCCTCGCGAACCGCGTTCCCGAGAAGCATTGCCATCTCCCATGGGGGGTCCCTTTTGTTTCTTCGAGAAAGATGACACTGCTTTCTATCTGGACATTGATTGCTGATGCTCCGTGCAGATCCCCGTCGCTCGAGGCCGCCGCCCAACTCGCATAGAGGTCGACGATCGGACCATGGCCACCAGGAGCCAAGGCTGTCTTGGAGAGGCTCGAGGCGACTGGGGACTCCCGAGACCTGTCTTGGCCAGATCTAATTTCCGGAAAGATCATGACGCCATCGCAGCTGCTCCGACCACATGGAACTTGGTCTAGCTCGATGGTATGGGGAGCTTCGATACCCCTCCTTTTCCAAAATCTCACTATTGGAGAAAGACTTGAGACCGAGGAAAAGGGGAAGGGGGAAGGGGAAGGAAGGGGGAGGGCGGGGGGGGGGGGGG
>NQYS01000001.1:6198942-6210422 GCA_003055955.1 Escovopsis sp. AC | reverse complement strand
GGGGGACAATGCGCTTCGGTACTACTCCCAGTTCTCCCGAATCACCTCGGCAATCACCCCATGGTCCTCGCCCTGCTTCAGCCCGCTCACGACAACCACGCCCACGACGCCCTCCACGCCCTCCACCCGGATCGGCACCGCCCCGCCATGGATCGCATACTGCCCGGCCTCGCTCGGCCCCAGCCCAAACTTGGCCGCGAACGCAGCCTCGTCCCCGCGGTGCTTGCGCCCCAGATACCACGAGCTCACACCGAACCTTAGTGCCGCCGCCCGCTTGCGCCGCACCCAGCTCTCGTTGTCCGGCGTCGTCCCGGGTCCCGTCGCCATCTGGAAGAGCACCTGCGCCCCGCCCGCGCCGCAGATGGAGATGAGCGCCGGCCGGCCCTGCGCGGCGGTGAACGGAAGCAGCCGCGCGTACAGCAGGTGGCCCAGCTCCACGGCGTCATGGGCCGTGAAGGACGAGAGCGTGAAGCCCTCGCCGCCGACGTCTGCGTTGGCAAGCTCCCCGAGCTGGGTGGTTGGAGGTCGCCTGGCGTCAGTGCTTTGATCCCGCAAGTTGCAGATATCGGGTGCGTACCTCGGATGGGGGGTCGGAGATCGGGTGAGGCTGGCTCGGGTTGCGCGCCGCAGCGAGCGCCTTCTCAAGCCCATGGCCCGCTGGGAACTCGCGACGCCAGACCTTTTGAACCATCCTGGGATCCTTGGTGGCGATGTCGGATGTTGGATTTCTCGGGTAAAGTTGGGCGAGGTACAGAGCGATGTTCGCCGACTTGGTCTTTTCGTAGTGCCACGGATTGGTGAAGCGCTACAACCGCAAATGTCGCGATAGTATCAGGACCGACGGATAAAACACAAACCTGGACGTGATATTCGGAATCGAGCCCTGGAGGTATATATCTCACCGGCAATCTCAGGATGTCAAGGTCGAGGTTCGCGTTGAGGCATTTTGTCAGCATTTGGATCCATGATGATTGATGAATAATACATCCCAGCCATTCCGAGACTGATAAAAGCCTCCTGACACATCAATGACCCCAAGCATGATGTCCACAAACGGGCTTCATATGTCAGCGGCTCTCTTCACATCATAAGAGTCAACTTTTTGTTTGCGTCGATTCGACTTCAGAATGCTGCCAGACCATTCACAGAAGCATCACAAGGAACATATACGGTATCGCCGCTGGCAGCATTACCCTCTCCAACGGCGGCATTACTCGATATCAACACGACGCAGCCCATTCAATCCCCCCTGCCTTCCGTGGTCCGCCATTGCCATCCGTACTTTCAGGGTGAGGTGGTGGGTCTTACGGTATTTTCGTAGATTAATGTGGAGGGTGGCTGTGAGCCGATGTGAGCTGGCATCATGTCTTCTTTTCCGTGACCCAATTGACAATTGCCGTCCTCGAATCTGATCCCCTTTCTCTGCTTTTCTGTTCCCCTCTCTCTTCTCTCTCTCTCCCTCTCCCCCTATCCCAACCTCTCTCCTCTTCCCTCCGTCTTCTTCCTTTCCTTCCCTTTTGATGGCTTCTCTCGTAGATCTTGAACTGATCCCCCCATACGTATCCCCACTCAAGCACTCCTTGGGGGACTTGAAGCCCGGATCGGCGGCGAGACGGCGCCAGAGGCCTCGCTCTTAATGTTGCCCTCCGCGCCCTCCTTCTCCAGGAGATCAGACAGATACTTGAGGTCCTCCCGCGCGCGCGTGTCGCTCTCGAAGATGCGTCTGATGACCTCCCACTCGCGCCGCGTCATCTGGAACGCCTGCGGCAGCAAGAACTGCACCGTGGGCACCGTGATGAGCCCCTTTAGGACCTCCATCGCCACAGCCTGCCCGACCTCCTGCATCTGCCGCTTGTCGTTGGGGATAGCAGCAGCAGCAGCAGCACCGCCAGCACCAGCACCAGCACCAGCAGGAGGAGGGGGTGGATGGGGGATAGGCGGGTTCATGCTGCTGTGGGGTGGGACGGGGCCTGTCGACGGCTGTGCGGCCTGGCCTTGGCCATGAGGGGGCCGCGAGGGGGGTGGATTGGGCGTTGTCGCCTGACTCTGGCCGTTTGAGGGCACGCTCGGCGAGATTCCCGCAGATGTTGTCGAGGGCGTGGCGGGAGAGAACGCCGGCCCGGACAGCGAGGCGCTCCGGCCGCCGAACGGTGGCGGCAAAGAGCTGAGACTGGTCGCCGTCGTCGTTGCTACTACTGCTGCCGCTGCTGCTGCTGAGGGCGCCTGTGATGTGGCCTGGCCCGCTGAAACCGCCGAAGCCGCCGCCGCCGCCGCCGCCTCCTGGTTAAGCATTTGCCTGAGCTGCTCGGGCTCGTTGCGGTAGACGAAGACTGCCAGCAGGAGAGGCTCGGTCCTGACCTTGGGGATATAGTTGTCCACGAGGTTGAGCATGAACTCTGGGTGGCCGTCCTCCCCAGGGGGCACAGGGACAAGGTAGGTATCGCGCACGTTGCCGGCCACCTTGTTGCCCACGACGCCGTACCGCTTCTTTCCGATGAAGTAGTTGATGAGGTTGTTGAACTCCCTCTTGGACTCTGGCGACACGGGCCGAACGTTGACGACGATGATATCAGTGAGGTTGCTGTACCGCAGGCTGCACAGGTACTCGATGGCGCTCTGCTGGGTGATGCGCCCGGCGACAATCATCTGGCGCGGGATCAGCTTGGTCCACGGGCCGAAGGAGGAGAAGTTGGCCCCGCCGATGTACTTGGCCGTGGCTTGGAAGTCCGCGATGGAGCTCATGGCCAGCGAACCCCTCCATATGATGTCCGGGTCCTCGGAGTCCTCGGTCGGCGAGTAGGGCGGCGACTCGGTTTCGTCCTGCAGCATACGGTCCACGTCCGGGTCGATGCCGGGCCCGCTGGTCTTGAGCGTCGGCGCCGACGGTCGGCGGTGGTGGGCAGCCGTCGGGGTCCTCACAGCAGAAAACACCTTGCCGATATCAAAGTGCGACTGGCTGGGGGAGCGCTGCTGGCCCTCAGCCCGCGACGTGGGCATGTCCGGCTGCTGGTCCCTCGAGACGTGCTCGCGCTTCACTCTCGGGGTCTGGTCGCCGCCGGCGTGCCGGGGCCCTCCGGCGGTCGGCATGGGCGCCTCGCTCGTGAGGAGGCTCTCGTCCTCGACGATCTCCTCGCCCTTATGCGTTCGTCGGACGCGGGGCCCCGTGTCTGAGGTGTAGAGGATGGATTGCTTCTCGGCGCGGGCCTTCATCTCGGCGTTCTGCCGCTGCAGCTCGGCAGTGGCCAGCTGCTCCGATGTCATGACCGCCAGGGTCATCGGGGAGTGCACCCTCCGGATGAGGCCGTGCGTCAGCTCGGGGTTGTTCTTGAGGTTGAAGGCCAGGGACTTGATCTGCTGGCTGTACTCCTTCTGGCCCCGGCCAGGAGGGTGGGTGTCGAAGACGGCGCGCTCGATCTGAAGGGCGTACATGTCCGCCATGGACCCGACGGTGTTGCTGTCTGGGAGATCCACTTGGTTGTTCTTGGCCAGGATGGCGATGACGTGGGAGAGCGACTTCTTGAGCGCCTTTGCCGGGCCTAGTCTTGCCCCGGGCAGGGAGGTGATGGAGGTGGCGATGTCTTCTGGAGGCGAATACTTGGTGGAGGTGGAGGGGGCGGCCTCGGAGATGCGGCGGACCTTGGGGGCCTTGCCCTCGGCGTCCTGCGAGTCCTCTCTCGTCTTGCGTTTGCCCTGTTTGGCGGCGGCGGCGTCGGGCGTGGGGGAGCCCTTTGCGCCGAGGCTGTCCCTGTCGATCTCGTCCCTGACGTCGCTGGTGCGCTTGCCCTTCTTCCTGCCGCCCTTTCTCTTTTTCCTCTCGGCCTCCTCCTCGTGCGCCTTGCGCCTGGCCTCCCAAGGCCTCTCGCCCCTGGCGATGCCGTCCAGCAGCTCGCGGTGGCTCTCGGGCTTGCACTGCTCGCACCAGTAGTAGTCCGGGATCTCGTCCTCGAAGGAACTGACGCCGACGCAGACGTTATGCTGCCACACGAAGCACGTCTCGCACGAGATCCAGGCCTCGCCCGAGTCCTCGTCCTGCTCGGTGGCCCCGCAGACGCAGCGGATGATCTCCTCCGGATCCTGCGACTGCTCCTTCTCCTTTTCCTGGGCCTTCTTGGTCTTCTTGGTCTGTCTGCGCTTCGGCATTGCGAGCTCGAGGTCGTCGAACGCCTTGGTGTGCTGGCCCTTGGTGGCCCTGACGGAGCGTCGAGGTTCAGGTTCGCCTGCAGACACACATGCCTTGTCAGTCGGGGCTCCAGCTACTCGTAATGATCTCTCAGCGGCCGCCAGCCTTGTCCGCGACTCGAGCTAGCCGGGGGGGGGGAAGGGATCTGGGAGGGAAGATTCCGATGCAAGACATTGATGTCTGCCGGCCGGGCTCTAGGCCTGCATCGTGCAGAGAGCAAGCAGCATTCCGTCTTGCCTGGGATCGGAGCAAAAGCAGAATAAAAAATTGAATAATTCAAAGTAAAAAGAAAAAAGAAAAAAAAAGAAAAAAAGAAAAAAGAAAAAAGAAAAGAAAAGAGAAGAAAAGAAAAGAACAGCAAAGAGGAGGAAAAAAAGAACCGTTTGAAGCTTACCTGACATGGTCATCAAGTGCGCGCGAGGCGTCGCTACAGCTCAGGGGAAAACGAATGCTGGTATAACGGTGCTTGGCGATTGCTCTTCTCTTCTCTTCTCTTCTCTTCTCTTCTCTTCTTTTGAAGAGAAGGAGGAGAAGGGGTTGAAGCCTTGCTTGGAGTCTACTGTTGCCGTAACTTGGGAGACCGGGAGGAGGGAAATAGTAGGTGGTGGTGGTAGTAGTAGATGCCGTCGTGTCGTCCTCAGATGGGCACTGGGATAGAGTCTTTTACGGAGCAAACAGCAGCACACAAGAGACAGCTAGTAGTAGTAGGTAGAGACGATGGATGGCAACGGCGAGAGAGAGACGAGAAGACGAGAAGACGAGCGACGAAATCCCCCCTCAACGATCCCAAAGACCCCGTTCGAGCTCTATTCCAGCAACGCTCTTTCCTCTCGCTATTATCGATGCCGCGGCGCGACAATATCGAAGCCTCAATGCCGAGCCGAGCCTCCTCTGCGATGATGTAGCTGGAGGAGTTGTAGGCTTTCTGCGGTAGAGTGATCGAGCGTCTGGACCGATGATGCCAAGCCTCGCAATGGGCCGTCGAATTCTTTTTCTCTTCTGGATTTTTCTGGATTCTCTTTGGCCCTTGAGAAACACTCCGCCGCGGCGTTACTGGTGGCGCGTCGGATGGCTGGTTGTCGTCGGGCGCTGTCCCGCGGCACGCCCCTCAATGGAGTAGAGGAGGAGAGAGGTAAATTGAGATCACGAGTCGAATCAAGGATGAATGTACGGAGTATGTCGAAAGCGCGAGTGCTCGTAACGAGACGGAGGGCGGCGTCGAGATGCGATAGTAGGTATTGAGGCAATTGATGACGATGACGGTCGATCGGCCGAAGAGTTTGCCGGAGGAAAAGTCGACACGCTCCAAAACAACCCTCTCTGCCTCTGCCTCTGTGTCTCTTGTCTAGTCCTCGTAAATCACTCGTCCGCCCTCTTTTTTTCTCTCCCTCGATGCGGGCGGGCACTTGTCCGGGTAGTGGCACACCTGATTATCCAATTCGCGGGCGATAACGACGATGAAATGGCAGCGCACGGCATCCGTATGTACTCCGTAGGGTCGGTCGCCTTGAAGTTGAGAGGTTCGCGGGGCTGGAGACTGGAGCTACCCGTAGCTCGTCGACGGTGGTGGTGGCGGCGGCGGCGGATGGTCTCAAATCGTCTTCCTCGTTGGCCTTTCACACCGAAGCCGTTGATTGATGGATTTGATGGATTGATGGATGGTAGATCTGAAGCTTGGTCAACCCTCTTCTCTCCTCTTCTCTGATCTTCTACTCCGTACGGAGTACTTTTCTTTTCTTTGAGCGGCGTCATTCGACATTTGGCTTAGTAAGCAAGACGCACGCTGCCT
The DNA here is from genome assembly GCA_003055955.1 of Escovopsis sp. AC. Lineage (NCBI taxonomy): Eukaryota > Fungi > Ascomycota > Sordariomycetes > Hypocreales > Hypocreaceae > Escovopsis > Escovopsis sp. AC. Next base: position 6,204,453 of record NQYS01000001.1, on the reverse strand, counting down.
TCGATGAATCATGGATTCCTCTCTGCCTTGCTTTTCAGGCACAGAAAGGCCGGCTCATCCCCGGGTCGAAGCTCGCCTGGCGCCCTTCCTCAGCCTTGCCCGATCCGGCTCTAGCCTCGTCCTCCTCGGGATTAGCGCCATCTGGCCCCGTCCGACCCCAGCAGCAACGCGGCGACGTCGTGCCTGGAGCTCCATCGATTGCGTCCGCAGCGGATGATCTTGGTACTCGTACTGCAGTGGTGTTGAAGCCATCAATCCGTCATCCGTCTTGTTGATCCATGCTCAAATGATCAGTGAGATGCTGTTGTTGCCGCCGCCGCATTGAAGCCCGCCTCGCACTGCTCCGCACAACAGACCGACCTTTCTTTCGATCCTGCCAGGCCGGCGCACATCATCGGGCTCGAGCTCCTCTCAACCTCTCTGCCGATTGCATCGTCTCCGGGTTCTGCGCCTTCACCATGTCTCGCCGCTACGATTCTCGAGTATGCCCACCATGCCGCTATGGATTTCCTCTGCTGTGCAGCCAAATGTTTGGCGGCTCTCCAGGCTGACTTGTTCCTCCCAATGTTTTAGACCACCATCTTCTCGCCCGAGGGCCGCCTCTACCAGGTCGAGTACGCCCTCGAGGCCATCTCCCACGCCGGCACCGCGATCGGTATCCTCGCCAAGGACGGCATCGTCCTGGCCGCAGAGCGTAAGGTCACATCTAAGCTCTTGGAGCAGGACACATCGGCCGAGAAGCTCTATGTCCTCAACGAGTAAGGGAAACAACCGAGATAAACCACATTGCGCTCCCTCTCTGACTACTCCGCCCCGCATCCAGCAACATGATCTGCGCCGTCGCCGGCATGACGGCAGACGCAAACATCCTCATCAACTACGCCCGCCAGGCCGCCCAGCGGTACCTCCTCACCTACAACGAAGACATCCCCTGCGAGCAGCTCGTGCGCCGGCTCTGCGACCTCAAGCAGGGCTACACGCAGCACGGCGGGCTCCGGCCCTTTGGCGTCTCCTTCATCTACGCCGGCTGGGACCCCAAGCGCCAGTTCCAGCTCTACCTCAGCAACCCGTCGGGCAATTACGGCGGCTGGAAGGCCACGAGCGCCGGCGCCAACAATGCCAGCGCGCAGAGCCTGCTCAAGCAGGACTACACAGAGGACTGCACCCTGGCCGAGGCGTGCGGGGTCGCCGTCAAGGTCCTCAGCAAGACCATGGACTCGACCAAGCTGAGCAGCGAGAAGAGTGAGCCACTCCATATCCTCTTCCCCCCCTCTACTTCTTGTCTTTTCTTCTTTCTTTCTTTCTTCCCCTTCCCCTTGGATTGTAGGTTTACTGACATCTCGGTGTACCGGTAGTCGAATTCGCGACAGTGGGGCAGACGCCGGAGGGCAAGATCTACCACCGACTTTGGAGCGCCGAGGAGATCACGGCGTTACTGAACGAGCATGGCCTGGCCAAGACCGAGGATGCAGAAGAGAAATAGAGGACGAGAATCAAGACGAAATGATGCATGAAAGAAAGGAAAACCACCAAAGAGGAAAAAAAACCGAGAAAAAAAACAGAAGACGGATGCCGCGACAAGTGGCCCCCTGATAATTTCTCAGATACGAGTTCACATGTCTAAATTAATGTGTCCCATGACTCACGAGTCGCACCCAAGCCCTTGCGTGATCACATTCGGGATCGAAGTCTATGCATCTCCATCGAGCGTGTTGAGAAATTCGAGACGGATCGCCTGGGCCATTGTCCCCCATCCGAGGAAAAAAACAGAAAGAGGAAAACGTCAAGGATCCACCTGCATTCATCCCAGGCGAGCGTTCAGGGGATAGCCATTGCCGGCAGCGCCCACCCCAGCCTCGATGCCAGCCTCCTCCTCGTCCCTGACGCGCTGCCAGCCCGGCGCGGCGTCGAGGCCCGGCGGGGGGCCCCGCGGCTCGTCGCAGACGGGGCTCGACAGCGGGGGCCAGTGCCGCCTGTAGCTCCAGTAAGCGACGGCCATGCCGATGGCGCAGCCGACGGTGACGTCGTAGACGTCATGCCTGTAGTCCTGGCAGCGCGAGATGGCGATGAGCAGGGCGCCGAGGAGGGGCGCGAGGCAGACGAGATCGCGGCCGAGGTCGCGGCGGGCGGTGGCGTGGTTGAAGACGTGCAGCTGGCCGGCGAGGAAGAGGCTAAGGAAGCCGAGCCCCGCGAAGGAGAAGGACGAGTGGCCCGAGGGAAAAGAGCGCCAGCCGTCCTCGAGGACGCGGTCGCGGGGCGCCGTGCAGGCCGCGATGGTGACGAGCGCGCGCGGGTCGGCGGCGTTGGGCGAGGGCCGGCAGCGGGCGAGCAGGTCCGGGCGGGGGCGGCCGACGGCGTTCTTGACCACGTCGACGAGGACCTGCGTCAGGGTGATGGCGACGAGGAAGCAGAGGTACGTGGCCTCGTGCTTGCGGACGGAGGCGCGGGCGAGGATGTTGAACGTGACGAGGCAGCCAAGCGGGACGAAGAGGGCGTACACAAAGTTCCAGGCTGGACGGGCGTGAGCTTGGAGGGACGCAAGAATGGGCCTAGGAAGCCGGGGCAGACGCACACACGGAGACCCTCTCGTGCTCGGCAAAGGGAAAGGAGAGGCGGAGGTCCTGCGTGGAGAACATGCGGTGGAAGGGCGTCACGAACATGTCGATCTGCCGTGGATCATCAGCATCCGACTTGAACCGTGAATAGTAGAATCTTGATTTCGAAGCAACTCACCATGACCCATGCCGTTAATAAGATGACGAGGCCGACATAGTCTGGCGCATGCGACGTCTGGAGCTCACCACACCTTGATCAGCGCTTGTTTCTCCAAGATCCGAAGCCCCGTAGGAGAGAGAGTCCCCCGGCTTTACCTGACACAGCCGCTTGAACGGCGACGGCGAGCCATTTGCCTCGTTCGTCATGGCTCGTCCAGGCATGACGACAGCCTGAAAAACGGTCGATGCGATCTTGAAGCGTCGATGACGAGAGAGAGAGAGAGAGAGAGAGAGAGAGAGAGAGAGAGAGAGAGAGTCGCAGAGTCTGGATCCAGAGATCAATTCCTTCAAGCCAAAGTATCGGTTCTCTCGCCAAAATGCTCAGCGAGTCGACCCTGGTGAGGACAGTGCGACGTCAATGCTCACGATATCGACGACAATCGTAGGAGGAGACGCGAGAGGAGACGACTCGGACGGCGGATCGGCGTCGAGGCACGAGGCAGCAGAAACCCTCATCACGAGGATGTAGTCGTATCTTGCTGCGTGTAACGTCCGCCGTCACCAGCAGACGGTCATCCTCACAAGCGTCGCAATTCGATGAGGCGGATCAATATAGTAGTAGTAGCAGATGAAATGCACGTCGTCATGCGGCCGCCTCGAGATGATGGATTGATGGAAGTCGGTGATGCGAGCCGCAGCTCCGAGTCGGTGGGTATGTTTCTGTCGAGGTAGCACCCGCGTGCCTCCCATGTACCTCCAGCCAGTTCTACCAGGCAACAAGTACCTGATTCTCACCGAAGGAGACTTGCGCGGCACCTGCACGCCAACCAGCAGCGGGCAGCCACACCAAAAACACCAGCTTCGACGCTTCAACCGCATCACCAACTTTTTCCCAAGCATCACCAAAAGAGGGAGCAAGACAAGTGGCATTACGACGAAAGAAAGGAGAAAAAAAAATCACCGAAAATCCCGAGACTCGCGATGCGACATGTCCGCCCTCAGATCGACCCATAAGCCCTCCCCAGCAGCCCTCGCCGCAGCAGCAGCAGCCCCCCTCCCGCCCGGCTGGACTGAACACAAGGCTCCCACGGGACACACATACTACTTCAACGCCGCGACAAACGAGTCGACATACAAGCGGCCCGGGGCGCCCGTGGTCGCGGCCCCCGTCGCGCCGCCGCCGCCGCCGCAGCCGTACGCGCACCTCCCGTCGCTCGCAGACCCGCGCGTCGCCAATGCCTTCCTCGCGCAGTTCAACAGGCCGCCGCCGACGCAGCAGCAGCAGCAGCAGCGGAGGGGCGAGGGACGGCCGCCGCCGCCACAACCAGTGGACAGGCCGCGAAGGAGGGAGCCGATCCCCGGATGCGAGCCGTGGGTGCTTGTGTACACCAAGTACTCGCGCCGGTTCGTGTACAACCCGGCGAAGAACGCGAGCTTCTGGCGCATCCCCGAGAAGCTGATGCCCGCGATCCTCGAGATGGACAAGAGGCGGGTGCAGGGCAAGGCGGGCGGGGACAAGGAGCACGGCGGTGAAGAGGCGGGCGGGGCGGGGAACAAGGCTGCGGGAACGGCCAAGACCTCTTTGAAGGACCTTGCCTTTTATGAAAATAATGCTGGCGGGCTGGGACAGGCACGAGACGAGGAGCCCTTCGAGAGCGACGAGTATGAGGAGGTCGAGGTCACAGACGACGAGGAGGAGGATCACGGCGACGCGGGAGAAGCAGGGTCGGAGGCAGGCGAAGACGGGCATCCGGCGAAGCGGCGGCGGACAGCAGGGGACGAGCAGCAGCAGCAGGGCGGGGAGGGCGAGGGCCCCGTGGAGTTCACCGAGGCCGACATCGCGATGCAGCTGCAGGCCATGGGCGAGCAGTACGACCTCGAGCCAGGCGACTACGACGACGGCAACATGGAGGACTGGCCCGAGGGCACCGAGGGGCTCGAGTTCACCGAGGAGGACGGGCGGTTCCTCTTCCGGGACATGCTGGCGGACCTGCGCGTCAGCCCCTACAGCCCCTGGGACCAGCTGCTCGAGGACGGCAAGATGGTCGACGACGTGCGGTACACGGCGCTCAGCACGACCAAGGCGCGCAAGGACTGCTTCGATGAGTGGGCGCGCGAGCGCATTGCCGAGCAGCGCGAGCAGCGCGCGCGGCAGGAGAAGAAGGACCCGCGCGTCGCGTACCTGGCCTTCCTCCAGGAAAAGGCCACGCCCAAGCTCTACTGGCCCGAGTTCAAGCGCAAGTACAAGAAGGAGGATGCCATGCGCGACCCGGGCCTCGCCGACAGGGACCGCGAGAAGGCCTACCGCGAGCACGTCGGCCGGCTCAAGATGCCCCTGGCCGGCCGCAAGGCGGATCTGACGGCCCTTCTGCGGGCGCAGCCGGCGCGCCTGCTGCACAGCCGGTCGCTCGCCGACGGCGGCGTCGGCGGCGGCCTGCCCGCGGCGGTCCTGGCCGACCTGCGCTACATCTCGCTCGAGCCGCAGATCAGGGACCCGCTGATCGAGGCGTACGTGCAGACGCTGCCGCCGCCGCCCGAGGACGCCAAGGCCGCCGTCGACGACGAGGAGAGGGCGCGGGCCAGGGAGGCGCGCGAGCGGAGGGAGCGCGCGCTGGCCGAGAGGAACCAGGCCGTCGAGGAGCAGAGGCGGCAGAGGGAGAGGGGTGTGGCTGCCAGCAAGGCGAGGCTGCTGGACGAGGAGCGGGAGCTGGAGATGGCCATGAGGGTCGGCAAGAGGGGCCTGCAGAGCCAGCTGGCCGGTGGCATGCCGAGGGAGCCTTCAGAAGAGTAATAGGAA
>NQYS01000001.1:6113058-6198917 GCA_003055955.1 Escovopsis sp. AC | reverse complement strand
GGGGTGTGGGGAGGGATGAAGCATGAGGACCACTCTGAACAAGCTGCATTGGAGAGCTATCAGAGCTTTCTGTACAAAACCAACCATTTTTCATCAACTAGATATCCACGAAGAAGCGATCCGCCCCCTGTTTGATCTCATCGGCCCTCTGCGAGATCTCCGCCGCCGTCAGAACCCCACGCTCCGTGGCGAAGTGATCCACCAGCGCGGCGTCGACCCACTCAAACAGGATGCTCTCCACGGCGAAGCCCCGCTCGCCGTCGGGCTCCTGCCAGCTGCTCGCCATCTCCTCGACATTGCTCCGCTCCTCGTCCGGCGCGTCAAACGGCAGCACCTTGGCCATCTCGGATACGACGACGACCCTGCCCCCCGGGGCGACATGCCGCGCGGCGAGCACCGCGGGCAGCGAGCCCGTCTTGTTGCTCACGTTGGCGGACCCGTCGATGGCGTCGGCGCCCAGCAGGACGAGGTGCACGCCCCGCGCGGCCACAGCGGCGCTCGCGTCCGTGTACACCGTCACCGTGCTCCGCGACGGCGGCTTGCACAGCGCCGCCAGGACCCGCGCCGCCTTGACGCCCTCGAAGAGCGGCCGCGACTCGAGGACGCGGATGTCGAGCGGGCGGCCGCCCAGCGGGTCGGCGAGCGCGTCGGCTAGGCACGCTCTCACCATCGAGCTCGACGACAGCGTGAGGATCCGGATCTCGGCAGGGCCCTGCGGCGGCGCGGGCGGCACCTGCCCGAGCACGGCGTGGAAGGACTCCCGGATGCGCCGGCCCGAGAGCTCGCTCGCCCCGCAGACGCGGGCGATGGCGCCGCGCGCGCACTCCGCCAGCGACGGCGCGGCGCGGAACTCGCCCTCGAGCACCGCCAGGACGGCCAGCACGAGGTTCGCGACCGCCGCGCCCATGCTCTCGCGCCCGTTCTTCCACAGGTGCCACCCGGCCAGCCTGACGCCGCGCCACCACGCGTCCCTGCGGGCCTCATCGTTCTGCTCCTCGTCCCCAGACCCATGCTCGCGCTCGGCCAGCGCCGCCGCCGTCGCCGCGTAGATCCGCATCGCCTTGGCCGCGAGCTCCCGCGCCCCGCTCTCGTAGTCCCCGCGCAGCTCGCGCAGCCCCGCAGCGAGCACGCCGCCCGCGCGCGCGCCGAGCTCCATCTCGAACCACACGCTGCGCACGCTCTGCGCGAGCCGGGGCACGCCCTCGAGGCCATCATCACCGTCACCTTCACCGTCACCACCACGTCCAGCAGCATCGGCGGGGTCGAACCACGCGTACCCGGAGTGCTCCCAGTCGATCGTGATGTCACCCGCGCGCGCGGCCTCGAGCTTGAACATGAACGGGTGGACGGTCCATTCGCGCCCGACGCTCTCGTCCCGGAAGCTGAAGGGCCTGCCGCGCCGGAGGAGGCGCAGCGGCGGGCTGGCGAGGCCCGTCTCCTCGCGGAGCTCGCGCCACGCGCACGACAGCGGCGTGGGGTCCGAGGGCTCTATGCTGCCGGAGATGAGGCCATACTTGTTCCTTGGGCAGCAGGCAGGCCTGTCAGCCGAGCCTTCTTGCCTTCTCACGAGTGAATGAGGTCATCACGGTGGATGCCCGGGCTGCAGTGCTCACTGGTATGTGCGGACTTTGTCGCTGCGGCGGAAGAGTGCCAGCTGCGGTCTCTGGGACTCGTCGTCGTCGGGGAACTTGAAGATCAGGCTGCTCGTCACAGAGCGCTTCTCCAGGGCAGACATGGCGAGTTTCGTTAGACCGCAGTGCTCAACCGACGACTCGAAAAGCGGCAGAGCGTGATGCCGATTCATGGTCAAGTTGGCGGTGGTGATACTCTGTGTATATCGAGGGGGGTGATGACGTCATGGCTGGTGGTTTAAGTAGCCGAGCAATTCGGCAAAACAACAAACGAAATACGGCAGATCAGATTTGATCGCACGCGTCGGCCGCGTTGAATTGCTTGTGTGAAGGGGCGGGATCAAATGATAAATGTATTAAATGCGCCGTGGAACAGTATCCTCATAAGGAATACTCCGTACTCCGTACACTGTATGACGCCGATGGTATGATTATTTGTCTCTCGTTCAGGCGTGAGATCGCACTCGCACGCCTCGCGGTTGTTTCCCGTGTTCCTTCGCCATTTCTTCCTACGGCCATGGTCCAATTATGACTGCTTGTCCAAAGGTTTCTAATGCGTCATCAATCGTTTCTCTCTCTCAGCTCCCATTTCAATGACCGAAAATAGACTTCACCATCTCTCCTGATCGTGTCGCCAGGACAGACAGTAGGGAGTCGCTCAGCTGTGAGAAAAGGGATCAGCCACAAAATCTACTCCGCACTCCGTATGTAGTTCCACGGGGGTAAGCCAACTTTCTTTTATAGAATGGCTGTGTGAGACTTACACCGTGCGTTCCCTCGCAGCATCCCTGGAGCCAGACGCCGGACCCGCTATCAACAGCATCCGGCGTAAATTTGACCCTGTAGTCTCGCCCGACGGCCATCTCGCGCTTGCCCTTCTCGGTCTGCACATCCCAGCCCTGGACGCCGCGACTGGAATCCTCCTTGCCGGAACGGGCTTCGGGGAGCATGTCCCAGGTGTCCCTGAGCATCTTGACGTGAGCGTCGCGGCGGTAACCCGTGGCGGCAATGAGCAGGTCGACCTCGAGTGTCATCTCGTGCGTTCCATCACCCGATTCGTCACCGTCCTCAGACTGGTCCTGTCGCAGTCGCCGGATCTTGATCTCTAGTGTGCTCGAGCTGCTGGGAGTGATGCTGGTGATCTGGCTTTGACCGAGGATTCTGTAAGGCCACGCGCTCTCGTCGGGGCCGAGGTCCAGTTTCTGGTGATACATGGTCTCGTAGAGCTCCTCGATGAGCTCCAGCCTGACCACGCCGTAGTTTGTGGCCCTGTTGTCGCCAAGGAACTGCTTGCGGTGCTGCGCCGGCTTGGAAAAGTGTAAGTCGATGTAATCAGGGTCGAAGACGGTATTGACGCTGCGAAGACTATTGTGAGACAACTTCTCCCATACATGAAATCAATGTTATTCCTCGCACAGTCCACCCTAACGTGCATCTCGATAGCAAACTCGGAGACAGTTACAGAGTATTCCCCGGAGGTTTTCCTTTGGCTTTTTTTTTTCTTTTTGTTTCTTCTTACCCTTTTAAACCTTTTTGGGGGACGAACGAAGGAAGTGACTTACAAAGGAGAGTCGTCGCTCGGACGCAAGAACTCCTGGCGCATGATGAGATGGGTCTTGGAGTTCGGATACAGCTTCTGGGTATTGCGGAAGATTTCCGCCGCGCTCTGCCCGGCTCCTACGACGGCAACGCGGTACGATGACTGGTTGTTGGGTAGGAGACGAGGCACCATGTGGGCGAATTGAGAGGAGTGGATGATGCTGGAATGGCTGCTGGGATCCGGGAAGTTCTCCGGGAAGCTTGGCTGGCCCCCCGTGGCGAGGAGGACGTTGCGGCCGCGATGCAGACGGACCTGGCCCGTCTCGACGTCGCGCGACCGGACGATGAAGGTGTGCACAGGCTGCTGGGCACCGCCTGCTGAGTTGGGCGAGATGGACAGTACCTCGCTGCCGTACTGGACCTGGCGCTGGAAATGGGAGGCGGACCAGCGCAGGTAGTCCTCGTACTCGACTCGGGCCGGGAGGAAGGTCCCCAGGTTGGTGAAGTCGACCAGCCTGCCGTTGCGCTGGAGGTAGTTGAGGAACGTGAACTCGGAGCGGGGGTCGCGCAGCGTGGCAAGATCCTTGATGAAGGAGATTTGCATCTTGGCCCCTGGGAGAAGCATCCCGGCGTGCCATGCGAACTGGTGCTGCTTCTCGATGAAGAGGACTCTCGGAGCCGAGCCATCGGGGAGCAGCTTCTGGCCGGCGGCAAGGGCATCGTGTAAGGCGACGGCGATGGCGAGACTGGCAGGGCCGAATCCGACGCAGATGAGATCCAAGATCGAAGAGGGGGAATGATCGAGGTCGTCGGATGCTGTATCTGGGAGGAACGGCGATGGAGTTGTGTGATGAACCCTGCGTGGTGGGCCATCTAGCAGAGGGTTGTGCGACGAGAAGGATGATGACGAGGATGGCCGCGCATCGGTATCGCTGGTGGCGGATCGAAAGGATGAATCCGTCGGTGACGGACACGACGTATCGTCGGAGCAGCCATGTCCGGCTCGAGGAGGCTCGATGTGAGGGAGCATCTTGCGTTGCTATATGGCGATGCCTTTGCCTATCCGGACAGACGCACACAGCTATCGCTGCTCACACCAGGCCGTCTCGCCCCCTTGATCTTCTCGCCTTCCCCTCTCACTATTCGGCCTCTGCCTATGGTGTTCGTCGGTTCGTGAAAATGACAGAAGAAAGCTGCGCAATCTCTTGCTTGCTCGTGGGAGAATCCAAATCAGGGCCGCCCCGATGCTGCAATGGATGAACCAAATCCCAGTTGCGTCGACGCTGATGGCAAATGCCCTTGGTTAAGCAATGATTTGAGATGGCGTGACAAGAAGGATTTGGTTGGAAACAGAGATCAGGATATTCTACTCGTAATTGTAGTAATCTCCCGGGCGTCTGGTTAAATGGACGGGGAGGAGTCGATCATGTGTCCTCCTCGTGGATAGTACGGAGTACGGAGCAGTAGAGTTGAAAGAGACGGTCTTCCTCCCGGTGAACAAAACAAATCGATTATCAATTTTATATCCTTGGCCTGTTCTTCTCCGAGGCAACGGCAGCAAACGGTGGAGAGGAAAGCAGGTCCGGTCCCTGTCGTGCAACGAACAAACGACTGGGCGGCGAGAAATGGATTCGAGGATACCGGGAGCTTTGGCCCACCAAAGGTCTCGCTCACGTCTCTGTGCGCAGCGCACCATCAGGTTCTTGGATGCCTTGCCTTGCCAATGTTGCCTTGCTGTCCAGGGATTAGCATAGACGGGGGTTGCCGACGTCGAGCGATCGCGATATACGAGAGGTAGCGTCGGAGAAAATGGCCAGGACCTGATCGAGTCTGGCCTAGCACGCAGCGACCGCTCTGCTTCGGATGGAGAGGCTAGGCGCATCACGGATTCCGAGGCTCCTCATCCCTGCTTGCATCGTTATGATCTATCGACCACGTCGTCATGGGCGGTGGCCCGTTGCGGCCGGTCAGTACTCGTGACTTGCAGGTGGTGGAAGGCGGGTTGAGGCAAGCTCATAACGCACCGATGATCTAATGATGTGCCTCGATGATTGATGGCTCGATCTAGCATCTCGTCGCCCATTGGTTCGAAGGGCGAATCGCGAATCATGTTGGAGATCCATTTTATTCCGTATTTCTAGCGTCCGTGGACGAGCAGAGTTGAGCGAGGGCGATTCGGTGCCTGCAGAGTCGTTAACAAGGGACCGCTTCAAGCTCCAGCGCTGTGATGAACAAGCCGCATTGTGCCTAGCATTTACTCCGTACCGTACCTAATCAATCAATGCGTCGTTCAGCCCTTTTCGCTCGCTCCACACGACTGGCCCGGGCATGTCGTGGGCAGGGCACTAGAAGTCTCCTGCGGGGACGAATCGAAGGCCTCAATACTCCGTACGGAGTAGTATGTCTGCAGCATCGAGTTGGTCCAGCGGCTTGGGAGCATGGATCTTCCTGGCAAAGAGATGACCTGTTCTCCATACTCGTACCTCGTAGTCCGAGCTCGAGCGAGATGCTTCTCGACAAACTCTTGTTTATCTTGTCCATTCTTCTCCGTTCGCTTCTCGTCTCGTCAGCCCTTTTGCAAGCGAACTGCCTGCGGTCTCCAGACTGTCGAAGCCGCAGCAGCACGAGAGGAGTTTGGCGCTCCGAGCGCGAACGGCCTTCCAGAGGCAGGGGCAGGGATCCCAGTGGGTTTCGGATGCAGGGCGGAACTTATCAGATGATCGGATAACGCAGGCAGGAGTCCGATCTGCTCCGAGGCTAGCGGTGATGATGGATCCATCAGATGGATGGAGTAAAGGTACGGAGTACTCCGTACGAGTATGGAGAAGATGGACGCACGAAGGATGCACGAAGGATCAAGGCCCCCTGGCAGGATCTGATAATCGCGAGTTTTACGAATCCAGTCATTGAATTCAAAATGTGCACGGACATTGCACGATGTGGTGCGTGCATGAAACCCCGCACGGCTACCCTAGACGAGGCTTGACCTACCCTATATGAAGAATGAAGACGGTCACGTGCACATAAGCATGCACCTCGAGGCACGCGTCGGCGGGAACGTGATGGCTTCAATCAGGCGCATCACCAGATGGTTCCCGGCGGCTGCCTTTCCTCGCATGATACCTGCGTGTTTCAGGCTGCATTCCGTTGAGGGCCCGATGTTTCATTATTTATCTATCCTGGATGCTTTCTTCCACAAAACACGCAGATCAGGCCACACGAATGATCATGATCTGTCCAAGCAAAGACCATCACGACGCCAACGCAATACTACGCAGGGGTGCGAATCAAGCTCGAGACTGGACTCTCCACCATCCATCAAGGCCCTGATCTGGGACATTGAATCCAATATACTCCGCATACCTCTTGGTGATTGAAGACATCTCGATACTTGGAGTAACATGATGCGGGGCTGAATTTACGAGTACAACTTCAAGGCGCGCTTTGGCGGATGTCCCCTTCAATTCAGGCACGCCCCGCTAGACGCATGACTCCGGTTAACACGATATTGATCAACAGGTCAAATTCCCGTCTACCACGTCCCTCTGCCAGCATGGACGAGTACCTATCTACGGAGTATCACCAACAACCTCATCTTCGAGGCCGTTACGCGGCTCTTTGGCCGCTGCTCCCTGTTCATATACGAGCACACCACGAACAGGGAGGGCAGCCTGAAAATGGGCTTTTGTGCCCGACGGTCGTCCCCTTTTGAGTCCAACGCCTGCTTTGCACAAAGGAAAGTGTTGATGGATCTATCAGATCAATCAAGGATCTGGATGGATCAGTTCGAATTGATCGTCGTGCATCAGGCTCTTCCTGCGAGTCTCCAGCATTGACGGCCACAACGAACAACGCTCATTCAAAACCTCCCCCACCCCCACCACGCGTGGCAGCCCCTCCCGTCGCCGCCATGGTCCAGACGCGAGCGCAGAGTCGGGCACAGAGAGGCCTTGACAGAGAGAACCATCGTGAGAGCCTCCCGATCCATCCATCCCTCGCTCCACGGCCATCCGCAACTGACTTGGCGCAGCCCAGGACGTCGTGACGCGCCGCGCCCCGTCGCGAAAGATCTCAAAGAAGACGGCTCAGGAGCCCCACGCCCCGAAAAGAGGTCGGAAGCGTGGCATCCCCAAGGACCCCGCCCATCTATCCAGTCCCCGCCCCTCTTCTCCTCCTCCTCCTCCTCCTCCTCCACCTCCGAAGCAAGACCCAGTCGAGAAATCGCCTGCCCAGTCTGGTCCCAACAGCTTCATCGACTTCTGGAGGAGAGAAGGGCATTGGCCCAGACAGTTCTTCGAGCCCGGCATGGAGCGCTTGTACGCGCGTAAGAAGGTCTTGTCCGTCTCGGGCGGACGGAAAAGATCGAATTCTTCTGCCTTCTCCACCACGCCGAGCGATCAGAGGCCGCGCGAGGAGAAGGCTGCTCCATACCGAGACTTGCGCTATGAACGCGTCCTGAAGACACAGGGGATCTACATGGGTTGGTCCAACTCGCACCCCTCAGAGAAAAGCCTTCAGGTCTGCCGGGATCTGCTGCATGGCAAACAGCTCCTCCCCCAGGGTTCCATCTTTGACGAAGCCGTCGCGGAGAAGGCCTTTGAGAACCTTCGGGCCAAGAATGAGGCAAGAGTCATCCAAGACCTGTCCAGGCTCCTGGTGCCCTCGGCAGAAACGCTTGCCCTGTACAGCCAGAACAGCCACCTCGTGGTTCTGTCCGAGAGCGTCAACGAAGGCTGGAATAACTCCATCCCCATGTGTGGGAGCCGCCCGCAGCCGGACTACGCCGTTGGCTTCGGAGAGGAGGCATTCACGAAAGAGCAGATGGCCAAGCTGTCGCCATTCATTGGCGAATATCTCCTTGGAGATACATCCTTCTTCATGGCGACGTTCTCCATGTATTTTCCCTTCTTATCCTGCGAGGTCAAGTGCGGGGCCGCAGCGCTGGTGGTCGCTGATCGTCAGAACGCTCACAGCATGGCCCTCGCCGTGCGGGGCGTGGCCGAGCTCTTCCGCCTCCTTGGGCGGGGGGATGAAGTCAATCGGCAGATCCTCGCCTTCTCCATCTCCCATGATCATGAGACAGCAAGGATATACGGCCACTATCCAGTCATCGATGGGCAAGACGTAAAATACTTTCGCCACGCCATCAAGACCTGCAATTTGTCGATGGACCGCGAGGACAGGTGGACGCCTCACCGGTTCACGAGAAACGTCTATGACATTTGGATGCCAGAGCATCTCCACAGACTTCGCTCGGCCATCGACCAGCTGCCGTTGGCCGAGTCCGAGGCCTCCTTGAATGACGAGTCGACCGGCCTCTCACAGAGCCTGGAAGGTCTGGCACGACCGGATGCTGATCCCGCGTTGATTCCTGGGTCGGAGCACAGCCAGTCCGACAGTTCTGGTCGTACAGCAACACCCACGACGTCGGTCTCGAAGTCGGAGTCTGCCAAGAGGAAGAAGATTACGGCCAAGACGTCGAACAAACACACATGATGGCCACATTGGAGTTTTACGAGCGAGGGCCCTTAGGACTTGGTGGGAGCCTTTGTCCGTCCAAGTCCGTCTGCGGACAAGACAAACCGGCGCATGCAAACACGCAAGGTGCTTTGAGGGTGTATGATGATGAGTACTTTTGCAGGCCATGGTCTTTGATTTCTGCATAGCGGCATCCCTATTCTATAGCGTCAGACGTAATTCCATAGAATTGATTAACCATTTGATCCATCATCGCCGAGCGCTGGATTGTCCGTGGCGTTCGGCCTATCCTGACCCCCTGACTCGACTCCGAGTCCAGACCGCGCTTGCATCAAACTGCTCCCAGGTCACTTGGAAGCAAAATTACACAAGATGATATTATCGCAGAATTATTGAACCCCTGCTGTGATCCAACGATCTCTGTCCTTTTCTTCTGCTTTTCTTCCTTACTTTTTTTTGTTCAACCAAGAAAATTGTCGAGGCAATGGATGATGACGTCATCTGATTCCGACTCGTTTATGGAGGCTGCGACCCGCCACGCAGGGAAGGCGCCTTCCGGAGCGCTGCTTCCAAGGGCTGCGCAGCCGGGGGGGAGGATGATGATAACCTCATAAATAGCCTGTTTGACCTCCATCCAACCGATTCCTTCATCTCGCGGGCACGAACAGGACAACTGGCGCCATGGACCTCGAGCAGTTGTCGATCTTGAACCCCCGTCCCGAGAGACTGCCCGGCCCAGATCTCCTGCACCACCTAGTTGCCCCGGCGTCAGACCTGGTTGCTCTACAGCATCTGCACAAGCGCCATGTCACCTCTTTCTCATACCGCGAGATCCACAATCTTTCCGACGTTCTCGCCGGCCGCCTGCTGCTTGCGCGCGGCGATGTCGCAGGCCGGTTCGTCGTCCCGGTCCTCGTGCGCCAATCGCCAGAGCTCTACATCGCCCTCCTCGCTGTCTTGAAGGCCGGGGGAGCCTTCTGCCCTCTGAACCCTGACGACCCCCCGGACAGGATCGGCTTCATCGTCAAGGATGTCGCAGCCTCCGTCGTCGTCGCCACCGAGGAGCTGGCTCATCGCGTGCCACACCATGCTCGGGTCCAGGTCGTGCGCGCGACCGCGGGGGACGCCGCCGCCGCCGGGAGCATCGAGCCCCCGTGCCACCGCCGACTGCCGATGCCAGAACCCCGTGGCCTGGCCTACGTCATGTACACTTCCGGGTCAACAGGAGTCCCCAAGGGCGTCGGCATCTCTCATCTCGCCGCGAGCCAGGCGCTGTTGGCCCACGATGCCCGGCTCCCTTCCTTCTCTCGCTTCCTCCAGTTCGCTGCACCAACCTTTGACATCTCCGTCTTCGAGATATTCTTCACCTGGCATCGGGGTTGCACCCTGGTGAGCGCCGACCGGGACGAGCTGCTCGATGATCTGCCTAGCGTCTTGCGGTTCATGAGGGTAGACGCGTGCGAGCTCACGCCCACGGTCGCAGCAAGCTTGCTGAGGGCTAGGGATCGTGCTCCGGATCTTAAGCTGCTACTCACGATCGGAGAGATGCTCAATGAGTCCGTCGTGAGAGAATTTGGTGGCGATGACATCAAGGAGAGCCTGCTATGGGCCATGTACGGACCAACAGAGGCTACAATTCATTGGTGAGCCATCTCGAGCGACCCTGTTCACATGATGATGATGCTGACAGAACCTACCCTTCCTCCACTTTATTTCTCTCTCTCAAGTACATTACAACCTCACTTCCCCTGCGAAAGATCTGTTCACAACATTGGCACGCCTCTCGATACAGTTTCTTGCTTTGTGATTGAGCCCGCTCAGTCGCCTGAGCAAAGCCACGTCTTCCGAGTCCTTCCGAGAGGGGAGATTGGTGAGCTGGCGGTCGGTGGTTATCAGATTGCCGAGGAGTACCTGAATCGCCCTGATCAGACGTCAACCTCCTTCATTTCCACGCCGCACGGAAGAGTCTACCGCACGGGTGATCGATCCCGCCTCAACCCCGACGGAACCTTGGATTGCCTTGGGCGACTATCCGATGGCCAAGTCAAATTGCGCGGCCAGCGTCTCGAATTAGGAGAGGTCGAGGCCGCGATTCTGCGAGCTCCAGGATGCCATGGTGCTGTGGCTGCGGTCCTGAACTCTTCACTCGTCGTCTTCTGCGCCGTGGACGACGGAGCCGTTGAAGAAGATATCCTAGGCCACTCGAAGAAATGGCTTCCGATGTACATGGTCCCTGGGCTCCTCATTCTCCTCAAGGAGTTCCCTCAGTTACCAAGCGGAAAGGTCGACAAGAAGAAGCTACAGCGTGATTACGAAATTGCTCGCTCTGCTGATGCTGCTGCTGCTGCTGCTGTTGTTATTGTCGCAAAGGAGCCGGACGCCTCAAAAGATCTGACTGAAGATGACGTGAAGATTTTCGGTGTCATCTCACAAGTCTTGAAAGTAGACGTCGCGAAGCAGACGAAACTTGCACATGCTGGATTGGACTCTCTGAAAGCGATATCTCTGGCGGCAACGCTTCGGGCTGCCGGGTTTGAGACAAACGTTGCGCAGCTGCTCGCGCTCGAAACAGTTGGGGATATTTGCTTCTCTGCACGGCCAAAGACAGAAACGCAGAGCGAGGAGATCCGGCATCACCACCTGAGCCGGATGAAGGATCTGCCTCAGTTCATCACCGAAAGCCCTGGCCTAGAGCACATCAAGGACTTGGTTGATGATATTCTGCCATGCCATCCGCTGCAACTTGCGATGCTGGCCGCCACGACACAGTACCATGAAGCTTACTGGAACGATATCGAAGTCGAGGTAGAAGCAGGAATCACCGTGGAGCAGCTATCGAGTGCCATCCATGAGCTCATCAGACAAAATGAGATCCTCAGAACCGGATTTGTCGAACACGGTGATGGTTTTGCCGCGATTGTTTTCAAGACATTTGACCCAGACCTTTTAGAACTTGTCGACTCATTTCATGGCCTTGACGTCTCTAGCTCAGAGGCTCTGCTTTATCCATTGCGACTGCAAATACTCCAAGAACAGCACGGAGGCCGTGGTACAAGAATCCTCCTCCAGATCCATCACGCCATTTACGATGGCTGGTCGATGGACATCATTTTCTCGGACTTATTAAGGCTTCTGAGCGGCAGTACTGCGATCCCTCGGCCAGACTTCCGCCGATTAATTCAGTATTTCTACGAAATCCCCATCAAGCAGTCTGACGACGATCGTGCGTTCTGGAGCGAATACCTACTTGGTTGGAAGAAGCAGCCATTTCCAATGTTGAGGAACAGGCCGGCCGCCCTTCACGACATTGAGATTTGCAGAGAATCGATTCAGATTTCACCTGATATTGTCGATCAGGCGACGAGAAAGTTTGATAGCAGTGCTCAAGTATTCTTCCAAGCTGCATTGGCGATGATTTGGGCCGGTATATCCGGCAGCCCTGATCTTGTGATAGGATCAGTTCTTTCCGGCAGAACTGTTCCTGTCGCTGGCATCGAGGGAATTCTCGGGCCATGTTTGGCGTCCATGCCGCTGAGGATCGATTTGGCGCGGGCAAAGAACTTGTCGGACCTCTTGACGAGTATCAAGTTGAGCAATAGAGCAATCATGGAGCACTCCTCCTTGCCTCTGGTGCAAATCAAGAAGCTCGTACGGGGCCTCGGGATTGAGGCGATCTATGATGTCCTCTTTATCTACCAACAGTCTCTCTTCTCGGACCAGCACGAGCAGAATACTATCAGAGAGACACGACATATGGACCGACTGGAGACGAAGTTGTTGATCGAGGTGGAGCCCGCCAGGGATGGCTACAGATTACAGGCGACATTCCACACTGATGCTTTCGATTCCGAAATTGTTCGTCAGGTACTCCAGCAAATGAAGGGCGCATTCATTTATCTCCTGGGACGAGAGCTTGACACAGCGCCTTCACTCCAATATGGTACCGAGACCCAAAAGTCCATCTTCAATGACACTCCCACAATGACCGCGCACGAGCTGGACTTGGCGCTCCTGTTCGAGGCTGCCGCAACCAAGACCCCGCATGCTGATGCCATTTACTTCAAAACGTCATTCTCGGCAGTAGACTTGGCGGACAATACCACGACAACCTCATACGAAGCCTTGAATCGCCTCTCGAATCGGATTGCGAACCGCTTGCTTCACCAGGGTGCTAGACCCGGTGACGTTATCGCCATCTTCATGGAGAAATCTCACCTTCTCTATGCCTCAATCTTGGGAATCGTCAAAGCGAGATGCGGCTATTTGCCTTTGCTCCCATCCACTCCGCCGTCCAGAGTGCGAGGCATTCTGCTCACGAGTGGTGTCGGGATGTGTATTGGAGACGCCGACTCGCTGAACACTCTCCGAAGTATTGAGGAAGTCAGATATTTGGAGATTGATCCGGATAGCCTCGATTCTTTGCCAGATCACAATCCCGAGATCACCACAGATGGCTCGCGTCTGGCCTATGTGATGTACACTTCCGGAACGACAGGAGCCCCCAAGGGGGTGGCAGTCACTCAGAGAAACATTGTGTCGAACATTCTGCATCTTGGGTCGACATATCCGACGGCCGAGAGGAACCCGCCCCGTCTCCTCCAAGCTTGCTCACAGGCCTTTGACGTCTCCGTATTCGAAATTTTCTTTGCATGGAACATGGGCATGTGTCTCTGCGCAGCCACAAACGATGCCCTGTTTGAAGATATCGAGCACGCCATCCGGCAACTTAGAGTCACCCATCTCAGCCTGACGCCGTCGGCTGCGGCCCTGATCGACCCCAGCAACGTCCCTTATGTGGAGTTTCTCGTCACAGCCGGGGAGCCATTGACTGCTTCTGTATTGGACCGATGGGGAGATCTTCTGTGGCAGGGTTACGGCCCCTCGGAGACTACCAATATTTGCAGCGTCAAGAGGATGACGCGCGGTGAACACGTTGAGCATCTGGGATGGGTCTTTCCGAACACGTCGGTTACGGTGTTGAAGCCCAAGAGCCATGAGGTTGTTCCTGTTGGCTGGGTTGGTGAGCTATGTTTTGGTGGCGATCAAGTGGCCGCCGGATACCTCAATATGCCAGATCTAACGGCGGAGAAATTCATCCATCACCCCGATTTGGGACGGATCTATCGATCAGGAGATTTGGGCAGGATGCTTCCTGATGGATCCTTGATCATCCTGGGCAGGGTTGACGACCAGATCAAACTGAGAGGGCAGCGCATTGAAGCCAAGGAGATCAACAGCGTCATCACGGGGACACAGATGGCTGTCGAAGCTGTGACGATTCCAGTGTCAAGGGGGGACGTCTCCTCATCAGACCAGCTGGTGTCGTTCTACACCACAGACAGAAGGGACGGGGAAATTGAAACCCAGGAGACCAACCCCGAAGTGCATCATGCTCTTTTCGCGTCGCTGACAGGGCGACTACCGGCCTACGAAGTCCCTTCATATCTTGTTCCAGTGTCTCGCTTGCCCCTGACGGCGAATAGCAAGATCGATCGGGAGCGATTGGAGTCATGCTTCACAAACATCCCTCACGGCTACCTTGAGGTCGGCAGCCGAACAACCCGTGAACAGGACGATTCCGAGTGGACAGAGATTGAGAGCTCAATTGCGGATGCCATATCTCAGACTCTCGAGGTGCCCATAGTCGACATTGGCCGTTGGACACCATTTGCGAGCTTGGGGCTGCACTCCATCTCTGCTATTGGCGTGGCTCGAGATCTGAGAACAAGACTTAAAGCTCGCGTTCCTATCTCTGCTATACTGCAAAACCCAACAGTGGCCCAGCTCGGCAGATTCATCACCGCCGCTACGACAGCACGCAACGGGGCAGAGGAGACTCCTAGGTGGTATCTGTCAGAAGCCTCCATGGACGAGATCAAAAAAGACTTCTGCGACCACGGCTATCAACGAGTGAAGATATTCCCCTGCTCCCCGCTCCAGGAGGCCATGCTCTCTCAGGGCCGAGAGGCATATTACAACAGAGTCACCCTTCGATTGCGAATCCGATCCGACGTGATGAGGAAGTGTTGGGATGAAATGGTCAGACGGCATGACATCCTCAGGACCTGTTTTGTTACCACGAGTGACACGAGATACCCGATTGCACAGGTGCTTTTGGACCATTTTGATCTACCGTGGAGAGAAACCAACATCCAAGGAGTTTTCCTCGCTACAGCCGTCCGGGATCACGCCGACACGATGTTGGAGCCTTTGAGTTCGAAAGTCCCTCCCTTCTCCCTGACAGTCTTTCAGGACAAGAACGAGTCGTTTCTCTCATTGATCTGTCACCACGCGCTTTACGATGGAGTAGCGATGGAAATCCTCTACAGGGAGGTGGAAGACCTGGCTCTCGGCGACAGCCTCCCGCCCCCTATCCCTTACCAGCCCTTCCTCCAGGAAATGTTCAATCATCCAGGGGGTACAGAGAGATTCTGGCAAGATCAGCTGCGGCGATTCGCACCGCCCGGAATTTTCACGCGGCCAACTCATGGACGGATCGTCCAGAGCCTTCACACAACACCTCTTCAGTTGCAGTACGACGAGGTTCAAGACAAAGCGCGATCGCTCGGCTTATCGCTTCTGTCCCTCTGCCAGGCCGCCTGGGCACAGGTGCTTTCTCTGTGCTCCAAAAGCACTGATGTCTGCTTTGGTTGCGTTGTGAGTGGCCGAACGCTGGACATTGTTGGCCTCGAACGGCTGGTTGCGCCTTGCTTCAACACGGTCCCCGTACGCAAAGACATCTCACGTCACTCGAATCCCCTCGAGCTTGCAAAAGCCCTTCATCGCCTGAACTCGTCTCTGATCGAGTATCAGTTCACACCTTTGCGGATGATCCAGAACAAGATAGTTGGCACCGAGGGCGCAAAATTGTTCGACACCCTTCTCATTCTGCAGCTACCGCACAGGGAGTTGGATGGCAGGATCTGGAGTCTCGAAGAGGATTTTGGAGTAATGGATCTTCCTATTGTGTGTGAGATCGTTCCGTGTCCTGGCTCGAACTCTGTCAACATTCATCTACACTATCACGAGAATGTGGTTGATGAGCGCACCTCCGTTGCCCTGGCCGATGCATTCAAGCACTTTTTCCGCTCAAACCTGATCCAATTTCCATCGGACAAGGACGTGCTACCACCAGATGCGCTCCAGTTGCTCGTGGAACTGGCAGAGGGGCGGACCGGCAATCAGAGAGAAGCCGCCCCAAGCACCGATATTTCAGACAAAGAGTCCTGGACAGAGATCGAGTTGCAGATCAGGGATGCCTTGTCTGAGCTTTCTGGTGTGCCAGCCCAGAAGATACACCGAGATACCAGTATCTATCGCCTCGGCCTGGACAGCATCAACGCAGTGCAGATAGCCTCGATGCTGCGGCACCAAGGTCGAACCGTCTCGGCGTCGGATGTCATTGAACACCAGACTTGCAAGAAACTGGCGCAGTATCTGCTGCATAATCAGACGTCCTCTTCAGGACCCCGACAGCAGTATGATCTGAGCAAGTTCTCCGAATCGGTCATGCCACAAATCAGCGCACATCTCTCGGGACACGCTGAGTTGGAAGCCCTTTTGCCCTGTACCCCTATTCAGTGTGCAATGCTGGCTTCATTCTCACAATCAGGTGGAGAGTACTATCTCAATATGTTCTCTTTCTCCATTGATGATGGTACATCGAAAGATCAATTGAAGGCAGGCTGGAAATCTCTCCGGAGTCGCCATCCCATGCTCAAGACTGGTTTCGTGCCGATTCATCACAACGACAGCTCCTTTGCAATGGTGCGTTATCGCGACAGCAAAGGAAAAGAATTCGATGGAGCTCAAGTACAAGAATTGGCACAAACCACCGATCTTGCAGACTGGAAGAAGGCCATGGCGTCGCAGATTTTCGGAGCTATGCATCTCCCCACTTGGAGGGTTGCCGTCTCTGAAGGTCCTTCAGGGCTCACGATTCATGTGGTCATTCTCCATGCTCTATATGACGCGCAATCATTGAACTCGATGATGGCCTGCCTGGCAGGCTCATCGCGAGGCCAGACGTTTTCCCTATTCCCGTCAATCGAACCAGCCTTGCAGCGAATGTTGTCTGGCAGCATCGGACCCCAGCCCACAAGTCAGGAATTCTGGGAAGAAAAAGCCGAAACCACGGTTGTGAACAAATTCCCGCTCATGACACCTCTCCGGGAGAGTGAGAGGACTATCCTGTTCCATGAGACCACCTCAACTCTTGCCTTCTCTGTCCTTCAGAGAGCCGCACGAGAGCGAGGAGTCACCGTGCAAGCTGTTCTACAAGCCGCCTGGACGCGCATCCTTTCATCATACCTTGGCGAGGACTCCGTGGTATTCGGCGTGGTCCTCTCTGGTCGAACGCTGGACGAGACCAGAGATGCTCCATTCCCATGCATGGTCACTGTCCCCATAGTTGCCGAGCACCAGCAGAGCAATGAAGGGCTGGTGACTGCGATGATGGAGTACAATCGAGAGCTTCACAAGCACCAGTTTACGCCCCTAGGACAGATTCAGAAGTGGCTCGGCCATCCGGGGGCCAGAATCTTCGACACGCTCCTCGTCTATCAGAAGATCGATAGAGATCTGGCTGCCCCAAGATTATTCTGTAGACTTCTGAGAGATGATGCAAGCGTGGACTATCCCGTGTCTATCGAGGTGGAGCCGAGAGATGACGACACGATCAAGCTCGGAATCACCTTCTTCAGCGACATTCTTCCCATGGAGCAGTCGAAGTTATTGCTGAGCCAGTTTGATGCCATCATTGAGCATCTGGTCATGCGTCCTGACGGTCATGCGGACGAAGCTTACCGAAAGGCACCCGGCATTTTCTCCATCACCCCAGCCTCCGTGGATGCGATCCCGGCCCCCGTCACGTTTCTTCACCAATTTGTTGAAGAGAGAGCTTTATCGCATCCAAACGATCCTGCGCTGGAGTTTGTGAGCGGCTTTGACGGTGAAGCGCCAATCAGCCAGACATGGACTTACGAGGATTTGAATTCGCTGGGGAATAGAGTGGCAAACATGCTCAAGAGCGAGGCATCCGTTGGAAGCATCATAGCTATTCACTTCGAAAAGTGCCCGGAGGCATACGTCTCCATTCTGGGGATACTGAAAGCTGGATGCTCGTTCGTTGCGTTGGATGTAGGGGCGCCAAAGTCAAGAAAGGAGTACATCATCAACGACTCCCAGGCGCCTTGCCTCTTGGTTTCTTCTCACGCCGCTATCGAGATGGAGACAACGTGCAAGGTCATTCGCATTGGCCTTGACGAATTGCACCGGCACTCTCCTGAGCCGCGCGATCTGGGCCCAGAATTTGCTCCCGAGGCTACATGCTACTGTCTCTACACGTCGGGGACGACGGGGCTACCAAAGGGCTGCGAAATCACGCACGCAAACTGCGTCCAGGCGATGATGGCATTCCAGGATCTGTTCAAAGGACACTGGCAGAGTGACTCTCGATGGCTACAGTTTGCGGCCCTCCATTTCGATGTCTCCGTGTTGGAGCAATACTGGAGCTGGTCGGTCGGAATCACAGTCGTGGCGGCATCAAGGGATCTTATCCTCGACGATCTCATCGGGTCTATCAACAGGCTGAGCATCACGCACATCGACCTGACGCCCAGTCTGGCACGCCTCACCCATCCAGATGACGTTCCGGGCCTCTGCAAGGGGGTATTCATCACCGGCGGAGAGGCATTAAAGCAGGAGATCCTGGATGACTGGGGCCCCAAGGAGGTGATTTACAACGCCTATGGCCCTACCGAAGCAACAATTGGTGTGACCATGTACCAGCGAGTACCCGTCAATGGCCGTCCGAGCAACATCGGAAAGCAGTTCTTGAATGTCGGGTCATACGTCTTCCAGCGGGCCACTGAGATCCCTGTTCTGAGGGGCGGCGTTGGCGAGCTCTGTGTCTCGGGCAAGTTGGTCGGCAAAGGATACCTCAACCGCCCGGAGTTGACCGAGGAGAGATTCCCGATGCTTCGCGAATTTGACGACAGGATTTATCGGACCGGAGATCTCGTGAGAATTTTTCACGATGGGAGTTTCGAATTCCTGGGCCGAGCAGACGACCAGGTCAAGCTTCGCGGGCAGCGGCTCGAGATTGGTGAGATCAACCATGTCATACGCACCGAAGCGCCGGACGTGATCGATGTGGCGACTCTGGTTATGCAACGGGATGAAGCAAGCCAAAAGGACATATTGGTGTCATTCCTCGTCGGGCAGCAAACGCAAGAAAAGGGGCGAGCAGCCCTCGACGTGCTGCTTCAGGGGCATGAGGACCTCGTCAACAAAGCTCGGGAGGCGTGCCGAGCAAAGCTACCGAGCTACATGGTTCCCTCATATTTCCTGGTGCTGCCATACATCCCCCTCTCGCCGAACAACAAGGTCGAAGCGAAGGAGCTGAAGCGACTATTTGAGGAACTTTCTGCTGAACAGCTCCTTGCACTGATGGCCGGGACGTTGTCGAGCCGCCAAATGGATGCGGAGTTGACCAGACGAACAATCGAGATCCTGGCGGAATTCTGCCACGTGGACGCAAGCAGCATCACAGCAACGACCAGCATATTCGACCTTGGTGTGGACTCGATTGTGGCCTTGCAATTGTCAACATTCTTCAAGAGTCGTGGCCTGGGATCATGTACGCCTGTACTTCTGCTGCTGAATCCCATCATTGCAGACCTGTCCTTTGCAATCTCGAACCAAGCTTCCTCCACGAAAATCAAGAGTCTTGTGCGGGAGTCGAAGCAGATCATCCGGGCAACTCATCATAGGCATCTGGCCCTAGCGTGTCATGCTCTCGGGGTGATGCCGCGAGACGTGGGATATCTTGCTCCCTGCTCTGCTCTCCAACAGGGGATCATTTCGAAGTCGGTCACCAGTCAGGTGCGAGGACTATATTTCAACAATTTCGAACTTGAACTCGCGGCAGATACCTCAGTGGAGAGATTGGCGTCTGCCTGGTCTGGACTGATCGCAGACGAAGCCATCTTCCGCACCAGATTTGTCAAGACGGTGGATGGCTACGTACAAGTGGCGCTGAAGGGCCAGGATTGTCTTGCATACTGGAGAGAACGTGAGGTGGGAGATGAGCAGGGATTCCGCGCTGCTACGGAGGCAGCCCGTCAGGAATGGGTCGAGCGCAATCTCGAGGACGACAATATCAAGCACCCTTTCGAAGTCTGGCTTGTCAGGGGTCCTTCGAAGACGAAGCTCATGATTCATATCTTTCATGCCCTCTACGATGGGAACAGCTTTGATCTGATGATGAGACAGGTCGAGGAAAGATACCATCATGCTGACGGGTTGTGGTCTCTCGGGCCGTCTTTTCTGGATGCTCTTTGTCATGGCCCCCTTTGGCGACATGATGAATGCCGTGAATTTTGGAGGGCTCACTTACGGCAATGGCAGCCTTCTCCTCTTCCCCTCCTCTCGGAATCTGAGAGATCAGCCGGTGTCGACGGCAATGCCTCGTCATTGATGGGCTTCATCGATGGAAAGATGCTCGAGGCGGTGCGGAAGAAGCACAACGTGACGCTGCAGTCCGTTGTCATGGCGCTCTGGGCCGTCGTTCTTCAAGAGCTCTTGAACTCGCGAGACGGCGTTTCGATCGGCGTCATCGTGTCTGGGAGATCGATCAATCTGGCCAACGCGGAGAACACGATCGGCCCACTCTTCAACACGCTCCCGTTCTTCCACACCTCGGCGTCGGGGCCGAGCTGGACGTCCGTCATTCGCACGTGCCACGACTTCAACACCTCGATCCTGCCATTCCAGCATGTTCCTCTCAAACACATTCAGAGATGGTGCTCCGGGGGGCGGCCATTGTTCGACAATGTCTTTGTCTTTATGGTCGAGCAGGGCAACGCGATCAGCCCACCGGACCTGTGGATAGACAAAGGCGGGCCACTCAATCCGGACTATCCCCTTGCCTTGGAGGTTACGAAACTCAGAAACGGCGACTTGAAGCTCTATCTCGTTTCTCAGAGTCAGGTCGCGGACGTCGCGAGATTGGAAGACATATTGCAGAAGTTGGAGAAGGGCGCCGGAATGATGGTCGCAGAAACGCCATTGTATTCTGACGCCAATGCCGAGTCAAAGGATCAACATCCGCAGGAGTCCTCGGACTCAGCCGTGGCAGTGAACGGGCAGGAAACCCCCGATGAGTTCATTTGGAACGACCAGGCGATTGCAATCCGAAATGCCGTCGCTGCTGTTGCTGATATCTCTCTGGAGGACATCACCGCTACGAGGACGATGCTGGAGTTTGGTCTTGACAGTGTTGATATCATTCAATTGTCAGCCAAGCTTCGATCACAGGGTGTCAGCCTGCCTGCCTCGGCCATGATGCGTCTCCAAACCATCTCGCGAATGTCTACTGAGCTGATCACGCAATCGCACCGGAGCGGTCCTTCGCGAGGAGGAGAAGACGTGGAAGACCGCGATTTCGAGGAGCTCACGCAAACGCTGCGGAGGTATGCAGAGAGCCAAGAATGTATCGAGCCGGGGAACATCGAGGCCGTCTTACCTCCTACTTCTCTTCAAGAATCGATGGTCGCAGGAATGGTGCATTCGAACTTTGAGTGGTACTTCAACCATGATCTCATGGAGGTCGCTTCAGACTTGGATCTTGCGAAGCTGCAATCTGCATGGGACCAGCTGGTTATGAAGTCCCCAATTCTGCGCACCGGATTTCTCGAAGTCGACGACCCGCGTCTGGACATGGGCTATTGCCAGCTGGTCTACAAGGAGAGAGCGGCGGTCATTCAGGAGCTGGAGATACAGAGCCTGTCTGAAGTCCGTCAAATCATGCAGAGCGCCACGGAAGATGCCCGAGAACGGCATGGCAGAGACGGGCTGTTCCAGCTCAGATGCGTGGAGTGTCAAGGACGACGCTTCTTTCTTGTTTCCATGGCGCATGCTTTGTTTGACGGATGGTCCCTCGGCTTGACGTATCACGATCTTGAAGTTGCTTACCATGGAGAGCTGAAGCAGCGTGCGACTCCGCAGACCTTCATTCAGAGGCTGCTTGCGTCACAGACTGACGATGATGCTCGCTTTTGGACCGGATACTTGGATGGAGCGTCGCGATCCTTGATTCCGCTCATCAGTCAGCAAGACCCGGCCGACGACGCGCTTTACAGACGAGAGGAGGTCTCGGAAATACCTCTCGCGGAGATTTCTGAGTTCTGCAAGAAGAGGAACGTGTCCCTGCAGACCTTGGTCCAGGCATGCTGGGCCACGGTCCTCGCGCAGCGAACAGGCAGTCTCGATGTCGTATTCGGCGTTGTCCTGTCTGGTCGAGACTTCGAAGGTGCTGAGGATCTGATGTTCCCTACCATGAACACGGTACTGCTTCGTTGCATCCTGCACGGAACTTCGACGGAGTTCCTCGAGTATCTAGAGGCAGTCATGATGGATGTCCGGGATCATCAGTCGTATCCTCTCAGAAAGGTGCAGACGTCAGCACGACTGCCCGTGTCTGGCCAATTCAATACTCTTTGCATCCTTCAAAAGGCTGTATTTGGAGAGAGATTGTCGAAGCCATTGCTGAGATCCGTTGATGGCTCCTCGGCCGTGGAGTATCCGGTCTGCATCGAGGCCGAAGCGACGAGAGACGGCCTGGTATGGCGAGTTGCCTGTCAGGGCCAGTTCATGACGGAAGATGGAACTAGCCAGCTGGTTCGAGATCTCGATCACGTCTTGGCGTTCGTGACTCGCTCCGAGGCGGCCGCTTTGTTGTCGTTCCATGGCGAGGAGGTCTCGATATGCGGCCTGCCGCGCGTTGTTCTCTCGAGCGCCGATTTGAGCGAGACTAAATCGGTGACAGCAGAGGCGGCGAGCTCCGAGTCCCTGAGCGAGAAAGAGATTGCAGTCCGACGATGCTTGAGCAGGGTTGCAAACATCGCGGAGGACTCCATCCCGACCCATGTCAGCCTCTACCATCTCGGCCTTGACTCGATCAGTGCCCTCAAAGTTTGTTCGTTCTTGCGCAGAGAAGGGTATCATATCAATCCGAGAGATCTGCTCAAGGCCACATCCGTTCCTCAGATGGCTGCCGCAATTCGACGCTTCTCGGATAGTGGTGACGGCCAGAAGATACCAAGCGCCGAGTCATCAGAGCTCTGGAAGATGCCGTGGTCGACTGACGTGGACGTCGAGACGTTACTGGTCGACGCCGGCATCTCGCGACAAGATGTTGAACTTCTGCTGCCTGCGCTCCCCATGCAGGCTTATATGGTCAGCGCGTGGCTGAATTCCCAGGGGGCCGTGTTTTTCCCCGAATTCCGCTATTCGATAGACGGGCCAAGCGACGTCGTGAACCTCGACGGGGTGAAGCTCGCATGGGAGTCATTGGTCGCGGAGTTGCCCATACTGCGAACAATCATTCTGCCGACGCGGTCTCTCAAGCTCCCTTTCTTTCAGGTGGTTTTCAAGTCGATCAAAGGAGCAGTTGCAGATGCCAATCCACGTCCGATGGTGGACTTCTGCGTGTCCAGACCTCTGGGGGGACAGGGAGGAGTTCAAGTTCGCTTGAGGATTCACCATGCGTTGTATGACGGAGTCAGCCTCCCCGCCATGATGAGACGGCTCCTCGTGATTCTGCAAGAGCAGGGCAACAAGCCTGCCACGATTCAGGACATACAGCAATGGTCTGTGCTCGCGAAACAGCCCAACGAGCAGCGCGCCAGGCAGGCCCGCAAGTCCTTCTGGATGGAATACCTCCGCGAGGTGCGTCCCGCATCCAGCGGCAAGCATATCACACCCGAGACCGGGGCCGAGATCGGGACGACCACACGCCAGGCCCGCGTGTCGTACCTGAAGAGGGCCGCCGTGGGGGATCTCCGCGGCCTCCGGGCGCTGACATCGCGGCACGGCGTCAGCCTCCAGGCGCTCTTCCTGGCGGCTTACGCCAAAACGCTCAGCGCGCACGGCGGGGGCGGGGACATCGTCTTCGGCGTCTACCTAGCGAGCAGACTCGGCGCGGAGGACCTGCCGACGACGCTGCCGACGCTGAACCTCGTCCCGCTACGGGCCCGCGCAGCAGCAGCCTGCAGGGACGCTCGCCTCGCGGACGTGGCGTGGCAGATCCAGGACGACATCCACGCCATCGGCTCGGGGGCCAGGGCGCGCGTCGGGCTCTGGGAGATTGCGCACTGGACGGGCATCACGGTTGACTCGTTTGTGAACTTCTTCAACGGGATAGAGAGGCTCGAGGAGGGAGGCAGCGGCGGCGTGCGGGCGACGCTTGCCGAGCGGGGAGGCGACGATGAGGAGACGGAGGAGGAGGAGGAGGAGGAGGAGGAGGATTACCGGTACTCGGCCCGAGCGTGGGAGCGGTTTCGGGGGGTGAGCGCGGTGGGAGAATGCTTCCCGGTGAGTACTGAACATGCTCCCCTTTTATAGGTATGCTCATTGGAGTCCGTGGCCGTGGCTGATGCTTTAAATAGCCGGCGATTGATGTGGAGGCCGCGGTGAAGGATGGCGCTTTGGACGTCGGTGTGTTTGGATCACGGCGGCGGATATCGGACGATGCGGCGGCGGCGCTGGTGGATGACATTGTGGGCTATTTGAGCGCTGCCGCATCGGAGGCGTGATCGGGTCGATGCTGATCTGATATGAATTGCTAGAGCATGATATACATGAACGAAATATAGAATGCGATGAGAGGCATGACTCTGTATTTCAGGGTCTCACATCATGCGGTAGAGGTTTGACGTGATGGCATGAATTATTCAACACAGTCTGTATTTCTTGTTCTCGATCATGGAGATGATGTTTCTTTCTGGCTTTACAAGTCCACTGCTTTTGTGTAGATCCGCTGTCCTATATGCAAGAGTACTCCTCGTCTCTCTATCCACAAACCCTTTGTCTTAATATGTACATTGAATCATCCAAATATTCGATGATTCTTTCTTTCTTCTTCCCATGCAAAACAGGAAGGAAAATTGATTGATATATATTATTTTCTTCTACAGCCGGGTGTATCGGGGCTTCCAGCCCTCGGCCTCGGCAATCATCTCGGCGGCGCGCTCGCCAATGGCCAGCACGGTCACCATGGGGTTGACGCTGACCATCTCGGGGAAGACGCCGGCGTCGGCGATGCGCAGGTTCTTGAGGCCGCGGACCTTGAGCTCCGGGTCGACGACGGCGAGCTGGTCCCTGGCGATGTCGCCCATCTTGGTGGTCCCGGCCGGGTGGTAGACGGTGTGGGCGACGCGGCGGGCGTACTCGCTGATCTCCTCGTCGGTCTGGACCTTGGGGCCCGGGGCGACCTCCTCGGCGAGCCACTCCTTGAAGGGGCTCTGGAGGGCGATCTTGCGGGCGGCCTTGATGCCCTCGACGAGGGTGGCGGCGTCGTACCCCTCCGGGTCGGTGAAGTAGCGGAAGTCGAGGGCGGGCTTGACGGCCGGGTCGGGGGATGTGAGGTAGAGGCGGCCGCGGGAGCGGGGGCGGGGGATGTTGGGGGTCATGCAGAAGGCGTAGCCGTCGCGGATCTTGCGGTAGCCGAGGCGCTCGGTGTTGAGGGTGAAGGGGATCTGGTAGCAGTGCATCATGATGTCGGCGCTGCTGCCGTCGGTGCCGTTGGCGTTGTGCGGCTCGCGACGCAGGAAGACGGCGGCGTCCGAGTCCATGGTGGTCTGGTTGGGGGGCACGGGCTTGTTGAGCTCCCACATGATGATGGTCTCCGGATGGTCGAGCAGGTTCTCGCCGACGCCCGGGATGTCCTTGACGACCTTGATGCCGAGGCCCTCGAGTTGGGCGTGGGGGCCCAGGCCGGAGAGGAGCATGAGGCGCGGGGTGTCGACGGCGCCGGCGCAGAGGATGACCTCCTTGCGGGGCTTGAGGAGCATCTTCTGCTTGGAGGCGAGGGTGACGTGGACGCCCGTCACGACGTCGTTCTCGACGACGATCTGGGGCACGTGGGCCTCGGTGAGGATGGTGAGGTTGGGCCGCCTCTCGTCGCCGCGCAGGATGGGATGGATGTAGGCGACCGAGGCACTACTCCGGTAGCCGTTGTCCGGGTTGTAGGAGACGCTGAGGAAGCCCGTGCTGGGCTTGAGGCAGCCATGGTCGGCGATCTCGCCGTTGAAGTCCGGGTGGACGGGGACGTCGAGGGCGCCCGAGACGGCCTTGACCCAGTCCTTGCAGAGCTGGTTGCGGTGCCTGGCGTGGACGGGCTGGATGGTGTTGCGCAGGTTGTCGACGAGGCGCATGACGTTCTCCCACTCCCAGCCGCGGCAGCCGCCGGCGACCCAGCGTTCCATGTCATACTTGAAGGGGCGGAAGGAGATGAGGGTGTTGTGCGAGGAGCAGCCGCCGAGGACCTTGGCGCGGGAGTGGCGGATGTGGCTGTTGCCATTGGGCTGCTCGACGGTGCCGTAGTCGTAGTCGAGGTCGCCGCCGAGGAGGGTGAGCCACTGGCGGAGGTCGAGGACGTTGTTGAGGCGGTAGTCGGAGGGCCCGGCCTCGATGAGCAGGATGCGCCTCTCGGGGAGGTAGGCGGATAGCCTCGAGGCGATGACACAGCCAGCGGTTCCGCCTCCGACGATGATGTAGTCGAACGACGAGGCCGCCGAGGCCGAGAGAGTCTGGGTCGTCATGGCTGCGGGCTCAGAAAAGGAGGGTCGGCTAATGTGTGTGTCGAGACGGTAGAGAAGAGGTCTGCTTGCAGTGGTGCGAATGAGATGAGATACAGGTATGTATCAATGTAAGACCAGTAGGTATGAAGCCACTGTAGCTGGAATAGAGCTGAGAACAAGTCCAAGATGGAATGAATGCTGGGCTCGTGGAGGACAACCAACCTTTTGTCTGCAAGATGATGGCCTTAACCCTTACTGGTACTGGTCCACTCTTGAGAAGAAGGATCGAAAAATCTAGCGATGCAAGATCACGCCGCTCGGATCGAGGATACCGGTAAAGGGGGGGGGAGGGGGGGCAGGCTAGGACTTAATGAACGAATGATTCCTCGCAATATGGATCTCGGTGTCTTGCATCTGGGGCGGCGCAAGGCGGGAAAAGAAAGCAGGCAGGTAGGCAGGCAAGCACTGCAAGCATGGAGTCCTCGTCGATGGAGAAGGGGGGGGAGGGTCACCCCAGCTCAAGTCCCCTGACTGCCCCCGAAGGATGGAAGCAAGAGAGCGCTCGTAGAAGCAAGCCAGAGCGTGGGAAGCCGTGCTGACCATCCCGCAGTCGATGGGCCGAATGCCAAGCAGAGCATCTGGTCACGTCCTGTCAGACGTCTCGAGTCTGAGCATTGGGTAACGGCCGGGTTTCGAATCAAGGAGGCGGGCGTTTTAGGCGGTTTCAGCGGGTAGGTCGAGGAGGCTTCTCCGGCTGGGACACGATGGACGGCTCCTGTGAGGAATACTCGTACCTGTATGAGTATGAGTACTCCGTACGGAGTACGAGTTACGGAGTAGTACCTGGCAAGGATGCGAGAGATCGTCAGGCTTTGTTGCCCATGCAAGCAGGTCAGTCGTCGGAGGAGAGATGAGACGAGGAGACGAGGAGACGAGGAGACGAGGAGGAGGAGGAAGACGAGGCGGAAGAGATGACGTCAGGGCTTGGCACAGTATCAATACTGCTCCATCCGCACTCTTTACTCTGTGCTACATAGTAAATCCATCAAAGTTCGCGACAGCGTAAAGGCGGTTGGAGTTGATACATCGAGCGCTATCAGGGCCGGGTCGACGAGGACTTGCGCGGTGGGCATGGAGGAGGTCTCTCGGGTCGGACTTTGGGTGCGTTCGCGGTGTAAGAGGTACCTGCTCGCGTGCGGACGGAAGGTGCCGCAGAGGTACCCCTCGATTAGCTCCGTTTAGCCCTGATCGAGCATCCAGGTACTCGTGCTTAGTCGATACGAGCAAAGTCAGCTCGGCGCATTAGTGCTCGAGACGGTTGAAGCATACTACTACTCATTCTCTGAAAATTCAAAATTGGAAAACTGTCAGTATCCTCATCATAGTCCACCTCTCGAGACGCACGTCGTCGGGATACTAGTAATAGGGATTCGCCGAGCTGTGGGACTGTGTGCAGGGTCCTGGTGGGGCGCGTTGCGGCTCTAGGTCTGACGTGATACAGTGCGGCGGACGGGGATGCTCCCGCGGAGAAAAACGCTGCTCACAGTGCCTGGCGGGTTCGAGTTCGGACTGTGCCGCTACGGCCCCTGCCCCGCCCTGCAACCCCTGAACGGCCCCTGATTGGCCCGCCGATCCCGAATCGGGCCCGCCAAGCCAAAAGTTTGGATCTTCTCCATCCGCCTGCAGCGCCAAGCGGAGCGGCCTACAGGGGGTCGAGCCCGCTGCGACTCAGGCGGTCCGGGTGCCGCCATAGGGGTGATCGGGCGATCAACGCGCCGGCCACAGGCGGTGCTCCAGGCGGTGCTCCAGGCGGTGCTCCAGGCGGTCTCCTACAGGGTAGCGCAGCCTCGCACCTCGTATGTGTCCAGTCGAGATCAGTACGGAGTACGGAGTACATACTTCAATGTCTGCGATGGAATCGAATCGAATTGCCTGGGTCGACGCGTTTCGGCTCCTTCCCTGGGAAAATACGGCCAAGTCCCATCTCTGAATAGCTTCACCTTCTGCTCTTCTTGCAGACTCGGCCGTCATCACATCTCAGATTCCGCACGCACGGGCTCCGCAGCAACAAGTCCTGCTCGTACCTGGACCACCGGCTCCCAGCGCTCTTACTCCTACAGGCATCGATCTCCGACGGCTGGTGGGGGCCGCTCACTCTTGGCTGCCTGCCTGCCTGCCTTCCTGCCTCCCCTCCAAGGACTTGATTCATCAATCCATGGGCGGCGGACTGTCGGGTTGCGTTGCGACGTTGGCCCCCCCTGTCCACGCGCCGGCGCCGGGCTTGTGGACCCTCGGCCTCTGGCTCGGCCTCTGGCTCGGACACGGTGGGCGGTGGACTCTCCTTTTGGGTTTAGGAGTGCTGATCACTGGAGACGCATGCGGAGGCGGCGCAGGGAAGCGCATCGAAGAGGGAAAATGGCCGAACCGCGGTACGAGAACGAAATGCTCCATCCATCCGCCGTCTCAAGGATCGTGTCTCTGACGAAATGGCTCAGGGTCTCATCAGACGAGCTGCGACTGCGAGCATCGAGGATGTCCGCTCTCCCCGTGCTGCTG
Source organism: Escovopsis sp. AC (assembly GCA_003055955.1). NCBI lineage: Eukaryota > Fungi > Ascomycota > Sordariomycetes > Hypocreales > Hypocreaceae > Escovopsis > Escovopsis sp. AC. Next base: position 6,170,131 of record NQYS01000001.1, on the reverse strand, counting down.
GACCGTCGATTGTCGATGCTCTCAGAGTCGCCGCAAAGGTGCCAATACTCGTCCCAATACGGAGTATTCAACGTCACCCTCGAAAACACCAGATGCGGGCATTTCTCACGGCCCCGGAGTCGAGCGCGCATTCCCGTCCGCTTCTGAGATCCATCCATTCCTTTGCCAAGCCGCTATCACCAAATATTCCTTCTTCCCCCCCCCCCCCCCCCCCCCCCCCCCCCCCCCCCGGCCCCCCTCTTTGGCTTGTATCCACCACACCCCACCGCCCAGGGTCTCACCTTTCTGGAAACTCTGGAGATACATCGCGTAAAGTGCCGCCTGCCTTGTCTCCTGCCATACGAGTATGTACGTACGAGTAGGAGTACCGGTATGATACCGTGGCCGATGATGGCATCTGTCCATTGCAATGTGAAGCTGACCAAAGGGCCAACAGGGGAAACAAGCCAATATTGATTCGAAACGCCGCCTTGTTGTTGGCGTGGCTCCAGTCTCGAGCATTGGATGGAGGCTTCGGTTCCGTGCCGTTCATGGGATTATGGGATGATCCATCCGTCCCATCTCGCCTCTCCTTGCGCTTTCCCAGACTAAAAGTCGACCGATCCAATGGCTTGAGCCCGAACTTGCCGTGTGTTGCGTCTTTTTTTCTTCCTCTGGTCTAGCGCTCGAGATCCTCAAATCATCGACAAGCTCCGGCCAACCTCATACTTCAAGTTCCCTTCCGTACCGCACAAAGGCATCCGAATCGGTGCTCGGCCAATCCTCCGGCATCCCTCCAGAACATACGATACGAGTACTACTCCGTACTCGTACAGGTCGGACTTTGCTCCTGCACGCAACCAATCGACAAGCGTAGCATCGACAGCATGACGTACTCCAAGGAGATCTACACGTTCTACTCGGGCGAGGAGCAGAGGCAGGGCTCCTCGTCGGCAAAGACGTTCCAGTCCATCGACCCCAGCACGGGAGAGGCCCTTGCCACGATATACACCACCACGCCCGAGCAGCTCGACGCCGCCGTCGCCTCCGCCAAGGCGGCCTTCCCCTCGTGGTCCCAGACGCCGCCCCGCGAGCGCGCCGACATCCTGCTCCGCGCGGCCGACATCATCAAGGAGCGGCACGATGCGCTCGCCCTGACCGAGACGCTCGACACGGGCAAGGCCTGGTCCGAGACGTCGACCGTCGACGTCGTCACGGGCATCGACGTCATGCGGTACTACGCCCGCCTCGTTGACTGCGGCCTGCCCGGGCAGCACACCCGGCTCCGCCCGGACGCCTACGTCCTGACCTCGCGCGAGCCGCTCGGCGTCTGCGCCGGCATCGGGGCGTGGAACTACCCGCTCCAGATCGCGCTGTGGAAGGCCTCGCCCTGCCTCGCTGCGGGCAACTGCATGGTCTACAAGCCGAGCGAGGTCACGCCGCTGCACGCCAACACCCTCGCCCGCATCCTCGTCGAGGCGGGCCTCCCCGCGGGCGTCTTCAACGTCGTCTACGGCGACGGGCCCGCCGTCGGCGCGCCCCTCGTCGCCCACCCGGACATCGCAAAGGTCAGCTTCACCGGCCAGGTCAGCACCGGCAGCCGCGTCGCCGGCGAGGCCGCCCGCGGCATGAAGGGTATCACCATGGAGCTCGGCGGCAAGAGCCCACTCGTCGTCCTCCCGGACGCCGACGTCGACGAGGCCGCCGACGTCGCCATGGCCGCCAACTTCTTCTCCTCGGGCCAGGTCTGCACCAACGGCACCCGCGTCTTCGTCCCGGACGTCCTGCTGCCGCGCGTCGAGCAGGCCATTGTCCGCCGCTGCCGCGAGGGCATCCGCATGGGCATGCCCCGCGACCCCGCCACCAACTTCGGCCCCGTCTCCAACGCCGCCCACCGCGACAAGGTCAACATGTACATCCGCCACGGCAGGGACGTCGACCGCGCCGCGGTCCTCTACGACGGCGCCGCCGACGCCCAGAGCGCCGCGCCCACGCCCGGCGGCTTCTGGGTGCCCCCCGTCGTCTTCACCAACTGCACCGACGACATGCGCGTCGCCACCGAGGAGATCTTCGGCCCCGTCATGTGCATCCTCCCCTACAAGACCGCCGGCCGCCCCCGCGACCAGTGGCTGCCCGAGGTCGTCGCCCGCGCGAACCGCACCACGCTCGGCCTCGCCGGCGGCGTCGTCGCCTCCGACATCAGCCTCGCCCAGGACGTCGTGCGCCAGCTCGAGTGCGGCATCACGTGGATCAACACCTGGGGCGAGTCGCCCGCCGAGATGCCCGTCGGCGGGTGGAAGATGAGCGGCCTCGGCGTCGAGAACGGCTTCGAGGGCATCCAGGCGTACACGCGCATCAAGAGCACCCTGGTGCAGCTGGGCAAGGGCGCGACGGCGGGTCTATTCTCCAAGCTGTAGCCTCTTCCTAGTCTCCCCCCCCCCCCCTCTCCTCAGAAGTCATCCTCCTGCTCCTCCTTTTCTTCTTCTCCTTCTCCTCCTCCATCCATTCTATACCATCTGTCCCTACAACAACAACTTCACTTCCCGCTCCAACCTCATCCCCGCAAATCATGTACATGAATTATTTACATAGCGAAACGAAAACCTCGGGGCCCCTGAAGACAGACATCAGATCTTCCTACGCCTCTGAATCCTTTCCCTCCTGCTCCTCTCCCCCCTGACCCCCAACCAGCTCCGTCGCCTCTTCAATGTGAAAGCAGTCCGAGGCGCCGCCATAGTTGTGACAGCACTTCCAGAAGTCGTTTAGGTGGTTCCTGATCGTGTATGCGAAGCAGTCGAGGTCGCCCCCCTTGTTGATGATCTTGCCGTGGTACTTGTTGCAGCACTCAATCGTGGTGACGCCCTTGAGCTCGCCGGCGGGCTGGTCCGTGGCGAAGCATTTGCAGGCGAGCGCGAGGGGCGCGAGGACGACGACGAGGAGCGCCTGGGGAAGCATGTCGACTTGCGTGTCCGGTCTTGACGATTTTCTTGTTTCAAGCGGTCTTGCTCTTGTGTTGCAGAAGAGAAAAGAGAAAAGAGTTCTATGGCGATGCTCTTGTGAGAAATATGAAATGGAGATACTGGCTATGGCAGACAGGCAGAAGTTTTTTACTACATGTATCCTCTCCTCCACGAGGACGAGCCTGCAATATTTATCACCCGCCTTTGGGCACGAACGCGGCGCATCCAAAACTCGCCGCCGTTGGCCTCGAAGCACCCACCCACCCCAGGTATACAGGTGACCAACACGACGCTGCTCCACGGCCTCAACCATCATTCTACGTACGAGTACATATGTATGCATGTGCAGTCAACAATGGTTATACGAGCACACATTTGTAGAGGCGCCAAAGCAACCACCGACGCATCGGGCAGTAGCAAGACCCTCGCTCTGCTTGGGAGCTTCCCGGACGGGAAAGGCCACGGCCGCACGGGGCGAGGCAACGGCCGTTCGCGATGCGGGATTTGGGATTTGGGATTTGGGATTTGGGGATTTGGGAACTGGCGGTGCTGGGTGTTGTGTTGGTTGGCGCGGTGCGTCCTTGGCCCACGGACTCGCAGGGTGGAATCTGGGAGGTCGGTTCATGGATTGCTGGATCTGCAGGGCCCACGGACTCGCGCGTCACGAAGCCCCTTCTTCGAGGGCGGTTCTGGGTCTGCGTGGATGGATGATGGATGGATGGGCGCGGGGGAGGGAGCTGCCGCCGGTGCGGGCGTCGGCGAGCTGTGGGCAGGATGGCGCCCGGGCTCTTCTTCATGTTGTCACGCGGGGTGGCCGGGCTCTCTGCACACTGATGTTCTGGAATGATGGACGCAGGAGAAACGCTCAACAGAAGGAAATCTATCAGATGAATGCAAAAATTACATGGCCAGAGGCAGAAATGGCGTTCGCTAGAAAGAGTACTCCTCTACGTGCAGGTAGATGCCCTGCGCGCCCGTCCCCTTGTGCACCGCCCGCTCGTCGCTCAGCGCGCTCACGCGGTTCCGCGTCCTCGCGACGACCTCGGGCCCGCCGCACACGACCACGGCCGTCTCGCCGCGCGCGTGCTCTACGGGGTCGCGGATCAGGGCCTCGAGGTCCGGCCTGCAAGTGTACTCCGTGATCGACTCGGGGATGGGGCACGGGCCCTCGCTGTGGGAGGCGTTGTTATTTTTATTTTTGTCGCCGTTATCATCAATATCGTCCTCGTCCTCGTCGTCGCTGGCTGCTCCGCGGCCTGGTTTCGTGCAGCAGCACGAGGACTGCCCGGCAAGGTTGGCCTTGGGGTCCGTTTTGGTGTCGGTGTCGGCGGTGCTTCCGCTCGTCGGCCGGCCGTCCTCGAGGCTGTTCCTGCCGGTGGAGGTGTTCTTCTCCTCCATCTCGAAGCTGCTGTCCTGCTCGAGGCTGCTGGCGAAGGTGGGGCGCGATGCGTCGCCCTGGCACCCCGTGATGGCGACGTGCAGCCTGACGTCGACGCCCTTGCCGCGCAGCGCCCTGCCTGCTCGCCTCGAGCGCTTGAGGTAGTACTCGAGCTCGGCCTTGGTCTTGGCGGTGAGGACGACGTCCATCCTCCTCAGGCAGGCCGTGGTGTCCGCGTTGGCGGCGCTCTCCAGGATGGGCACCGTGAAGCTGGCGCCGGTCGACGCGCCGATGAGGACCATGGTCTCGTATATGTCCCACCGCGGGGGCGCGCCGTACGGCCCGGAGAGGAAGCCTGTGAGGGGGATGTTGGGCCGCTGGAGGGCGTGGTCGTGGAGCCTCTTGGAGAAGCCCTTGTGCTTTCGGACGATGAGCTGGATGCTGTTGCAGCAGCAGGTGCCCCTGATGCGGCTGGCGCAGGCGATGGTGTACGGGTGGGCCTCGAGGGGCCCGAGGCGGGGGATCCAGAGGTAGAGGTGCTGGCCGGCCGTCCAGTGGAACTGCACGTCCTTGATGACGGCGACGGTGGTCGAGTCGCCGACGGCCCTGAGCATGATCTTGTGGCCGATCCTCCGCTTGCCCTGGCAGGGGGAGCCCTTCGCGCCGAAGTGGAGGTTCTGCCAGAGCAGGAGGGCCCACCGGGCGACGCGGTCGAAGACGAGGAAGGAGACGGTCATCCAGAAGAGATAGCGGCCGTTGGTCGGGACGTGCAGGTAGACGAGGACGAGCATGACGACGGAGGCGGCGACGTGCTGGAGCAGCCAGAGCTCGTACGACAGCCTGCGGATGGGGAGGAAGCCGGCGACGACGGACCAGAGGAGGATGCCCCAGGCGCCGAGGCCGTACCTGACCATGGGCATGAGGGAGAGCTCGTAGGCGACGAAGTCTGCGCGGACCCACTCGGTCCAGAAGTGGAAGCCGTGGCACGTCGCGGTAACAAACATGGTGCGGGCAACCCAGCGGTGCAACCAGTTGAGGCGCTCGTGGCTGGTGCCGACGAGGAAGCCGATGATGTTGACCTTTGCGGAGAGCAGGTACAACATGGGCAGCTGGGTGAGGGTGACCCAGGCGTTTCGGTAGCCGATGCGCTCCCAGTAGTTGACGTCGTGGACAGAGACGCGCCAGGCCATGAAGTAGACGATCATGGCCCAGTAGGCGAGCAGGACGAGGACGCGGCCCAGGGGGGGTGGGGTGGCCCAGGAGAAGCCGCGGAGGGAGACGAGCAGCTGGGGATGGCCCATCTCGCGGGCCATGGCCGTCGCCGTCGCCCAAGCTTGGCCGAGGAAGCTAAGCGGCCTCGTCGGCTGCGATATGGAAGGATCGCGGGCGGCCTTGAGTCTGCGCTGGGTTAGCCATGTCCATCTAGGTGCCCTCCCTCCTTTCGACTCCTTTTTGCTTCTTTCTCTCCCCTTTTTTCTACCTCGGACATGATTCTCTGCCTATCGTCTCTTGTACGGGGGCTCGGATGGTCCGAGGAGATTGGTTCGGCCTACCTCTGGAGAGCGCCGATGTGGTTGACGCCGCGAACAGCCATCAAGATGGCCACGACGACGGCGCTGATGTACCAGTAGTCTCGGGCAAAGGCATGGTTGATGTCGGAGCCGATTCCGGTCATGCCGGAATGCGACATGTCCATGCCGCCCATTCCCATATCCATCTCTGGCGGAGTGAGGGCCCCTGGCGGGCCGGTGCGGCGGGGAGTGATGTTCTTGTTGCGGGAGAGGCGATGAGGGCCCCTGAGATGATCCGTCGACGAGGCAATCGAAGGAAATGAGGAATGCCATCCAAATAGAGTCTGAGAACCTGAATTTCGGAAGAGAGGGAGGGGCGGCGGCGGCGCGGAGGAGATGCTGCCGGGCGTGAGGCTGCTAACTTGGCGGACCGGGAGTGAGGGGCCCGGAAGCGAGACAGCCCGTGAGCAAGTTTCCTCTTAAGCTTTCAGCTCTGCAGCTGCTCGATCGATGAGGGTCTGTGGGATGGGTCGGGAGGAGGGAGCCGATGCAGAGGCGGACGTTTGGGACAGAAGCGAGGCTGACGGGGCGTGGCAGGGATCTCGATGGTCCGATGCGGCGAAAAGTAAGGAGTAGATATGGTGGGGTGGTTGAGGCAGTTATAAGCAGAGTGTTCAATCTGTTGAAAGCTTCCTTGGGGGAGGGGGGGGGGGGGGGGGAAGAAGGGAGAAAAGAAAACAAAGAAAAATGAACGCTTTGATGAAGATGAAAGGTTTAAAGAGAGAAGAAACGAGAGGCTTGGAAAGAAGAGGACAGAAGAGGCTGTCGTGATGCTCGTGGCAAGTTGATTGTAATGCTCGATCGAGTCAGGAATGTTCCATTGATGGATGGGGGCTGGACATCCGATATAGTCTCCAGGGTAGGTGTTCAACATGGACCGCATTGACGGCTTCGTGCAATTCGCATGTACATACTCCGTACCTTCGATGGTGGATGCGGGTGCTGACGCTCATGGCTCTTGGCGGACTCCAGCGGGGTCTTGAGTGGACTCCAGCGGGCTTTTTAGCGGGCTCTTCAGGCGGGTTCGGCGCCCTGTCGGGCGATGAGCGAGCGTGTTGCGATAAGGCGTGCGAGCTCCATCAACAATCAATTGATGGAGCGATCAATGGATCTCGATTGTCGGCAGCTCGATCCGATGAGCGAGACGAGCAATTGAATCTGCAAAGCACAGCTTGATTGATGAAAATGGATGCATTTCATCTGTCGGCTGCTGGCATCAACAGCCTTGGGATGCACCAGCCGCGCAATTGATGCCCATTCATCAAGAATATACTCCGTACTCCGTATTGGCATTTCCGTATGGACCCCGCCTCTTCGCACAGGCGAGGCTCCAGCTGAAGATTGCCTGCTCCTGCTACCCTAGAGATGGATGTACTCCGTACTCCGTACTCCGTACACACATCATGGGGCTTTTCTCTCTCAGTCCCCGTGTTTGCTTCTTAACCCTGCTCAGCTCTAGTTTGCATTTAGCTGGCAATCAGCATGGACAAGCTGTCGCATCTCATCATCATCATCATCATCATCATCATCATCATCATCATCATAATTCTCTTCTTCTCCCTAAAACTTGCTCAATCTGCCTCAAGGCGGTCAGCGCTTCCGATTGGCTCGTTCGTTGGGCGGGGCCTGTGCCTGGATCCCCGCCAGAAATAGGTCCTCTGTATCCCTGACGCCTGGAATACCTCTTCGACAGCGAGAAGGAGCATACGCAAACATGTATACTTCACCGCCGCAGTACGCAGAATTCGGGGCGTGGCTTAGGTGGGCGACAGGGGCATCCAGGGCCCTTGTCAAGCCACTCCCACGGCATCTGCCTGCACCTGCCTGCATCAATGTCTCACGAGGCTGCCTCGGCCTGAGTCGCGTGGAGAAGAGGGTTTGATGGCATGGATAGATGATGATGGATCATTCATGACGGATGGAAGAGGCATGGATGGCCTCACGCCAGGATCCAATGCATCAATTGATGGATTGATTACCTGATGGCTGGAAAGATCAATGACCCCGGCCTGCGCAGCCAAACCGCCGCGTGAAACATGCTCACCCGCGCTCATGCCAATTGCCTGCGGCTCCGAGGTCGTTCTCTCTTTCCTCTCTTGAGTCGCTTCTCTTTCTTCCCTCTTGCATTCTCTCTCTCTCTCTCTTTTTTTTCTTCTCTCTCTTCCCTCTTTTCCCTCTTCTTTTCTCTCTCTTTACTTCTCTCTCTTCTTTTTTCTCATATTAATCCATTCTTCCTCCATTGACTTCCAACTATAAAGACAGACCATCCCCTGTCCATCCATCCCTCTCGCTTGTCCCACCAAAGCAGCATCAACCGCCAAACACCATCGTCAGACATCACCTCCTCCTCGTTCCTCAGCAACTCAGTCAAACCCTTCCCCCCCCCCCCCCCAAAAAAAAAAACACCCCCAAGATGCGCTCCTCTCTCGTCTCCCTCGGGCTCGCCTCCCTCGCCTCCGCCCACTTCCTCGTCACCTCCCCCGCCTCCATTGGCTTCGACGAGAAGGTTGAGGGCAACGCGCCCTGCGGCGGCTTCCAGCCCGACCTGTCCAACTCGAGCCAGCTCGTCGACTTCCACGCGGGCGGCGACGCCATCGCCCTCAGGCTCACCCACACCCAGGCCACCTGGCTCTTCCGCGTCACAGATGACCCCACCGCCCAGTCCGGCTGGGAACAGGTCTTCCCCATCGTCATGCAGAGCGGCCTCGGCGACTTCTGCGAGCCCCAGATCACAATCCCGGACAAGTTCGTCGGAAAGAAGGGCGTTATAGGCGTCGCCGTCAACGCCCCCGACGGCATCCTGTACCAGGTCAGTCCCCCTCCTGATAACTTCTTCTCCAATGCTGCCAATCCTCCGTCCACTGATGCTAACTCTTTTGCCCCCCCCCCCCCCCCCCCGCAGTGCATCAGCGCAAACTTCGTCGAGGGTGTCAACTCCAAGGCCCCCAGCGCCTGCAAGAACTCCTCCATAAAGGTCGACTTCTCCAGCGACCCCCAGCTCACCGCCCTGCTCGGAAGCGGCGGCTCAGGCTCCTCCTCCTCCTCCAACAGCTCATCGCCCTCCTCGACCAAGGGCTCGGCACCCTCCGCCTCTCCGACGCACAACGCTGCCGCCTCCCTCTCGGGCGCCCTGTCGCTCTGGACGGTGGCCCTCCTCGGCGGCGCCTTCATGCTTTGAGAGCGCCATGGCTTCATGTGGGGTCTTTCAAGTTTCTTCCAGCCCGAGATCGGGCAGCACCTTTGTATAATTTCTGTTTCTCTCTCAACTTCCACTTCCATCTTCACTTTGATGAGTTGCAGGGCAAGCGGTTCAGTCGTGGCTTGGATTCGATAGTCTATTGTAATGCGGAGGATGGTCCCTCATTGAATGAGGAAAGGGGAAGAGGGAAAGAGGAAAACGCACCTGGCGGACCTCGTAATGGCCTCTCACCCTGAGAGACAACGCGTCAGGTTGGATTTCGACGGCGCTCGCACTCCCAGTGACGGCCACAGCGTCTGGCTCGGCTCAATGGCATCACCTTCATGCGAGATCATGCATGAGCCTCCCTCTCGCATCTCCATACAACACATGCACATGCTCGCCCCCTCCTGCATCGTGATTGGGTTGTCGTCATGCCTTAGGCCCGTCCTAGGCTCCCCCCACACATCCGGCATCTCCCACCGCCATCCTTATGCTCTACTCTCACTCGAGCTCTCGACCTTGGATCCCTTCGTCTTCATAATTAATCACGCTCTTCTGAGAAGCTCCCTGCGCGCCTGGCCATGTTTCGCTGGCGAGTCGGGCTTTCAGAGACTGGACCGACGAGGATCGATGTGAGAGCCGCTGACCCGAGCCGCCAACACTACTCCGTATATTCTCTTACATCGACACTAACGTTTTGATGACGATAGTAGATTCTGGTGACGACAGGGCGCTGCTCATCCTGACGACTTCGCCTGCGGCTACCTCATCAACTCGACACCGGACACCCTCGCTTCATTAGAATTCAACACTCCTTCATCGCTACTATTGCTCAATGGCCATCTAGACGCCTCTCTTCGTCCCGTGGCACTCGCTCTCCTCTTCAGCTCGTGGCCGCCTCAGCGTTATTGCAACAGCATTACCAAAGTGACTACTCGCTTACGTTGAAGCATGTCAATACGCCTTTCGCGCGTGAATCATCCCGCTTGAGGTTGCTCCGGCAGAGCCATCGAGGCAGCACGCCTCTTCGGGTTCTCCTCGATCGACCTGGAGTCACCGCAATTCATCGCCCTCGCTCCTCGGCATCGATCTCGATGCGCTCTCTCACCATGACATCCCTCCTCGTTCGGAGCGATGCGGCGCTCATGGCCGCCGACGCCCTTCACAGGCCCATGGTCTCGCGCTCCGGACCTTGGCTCCGGCTTGCTGGCTTCAACTCCCTCTCCTCGGCGGATGCAGCCCTCACTAACACCGCTGCCGCCCTCTCCGCGGCCATCTTTCTCATGTACATCGGCCGCTCTGCCATACGCCGCCAGCTGCCGGCTTGGTTGCGGCCTTTCGCCCAGGAAGAGCCCCCCCCGGTGCTCACTCGACCTTCCTCGTCCTCGTCCCGCTGGACCGTCTCACTCCTCTTCGCCGCCTGTGCCGGGCTTGTCTGCTCCATCGCCCCTATCCTGCTCGGTGCCGGGCATCGTACGGAGCTCGGCCATCTCCACCTCCCCATCCTCGACGTCGTTCCTTGGCTGTCTGCCGTACTCATCACCGCGCTGGACAGGCCGGCCAAGACCCCGAGGATCTTGATGCTTCTCTACCTGACGATCCTCACCGTCGGCCTCGCCTCCGTCTCTTTCCGCTTCCTCTTCCACTCGCTCCGCATGCATCCCTTCCAACTGGCCAGGCTCGGTCTCTGCTCCCTCGCCCTCATCATCATCGGCTGCATGCCGCTTCGGGACCCCTCCTGGGGGGCCACCACAATCGGCGGCTCCGGCACCCCCTCGTCTCTCCTCCGCAGCCCAGAGGACAACACCAGCCTCTTCGGCTTCTGGACCATGACCTGGGTCTACCCGCTGGCCCGGCTCTGTCGCAAGAAGGAAATCTCCGAGGAGGACGTCTGGCAGCTGCCCTTTGAGTTCCAGCACTCCAGGCTCTACATGGCCTTCCGCGAGCTCGAGGGCCGCCTGCTGCCCTGCCTGGTCCGCGCCAACGGGCTCGACCTCCTCGTCGCCACCGCGCTCATGGTCGCCACAAAGGTCGCAGAGGTCACCACCATCCGCCTCACGAGTGAGCTCTACGCGGCCCTCGACCGCAGCAGCCCCGGCGACGCCTACTTCTGGTGCCTCGTCATCCTGTGCCTCGACGCCGCCCGCCAGGTCCTCAAGACGACGTCGTCCTGGTACTCGCGCAAGGCGTACGAGCGATCCCGCGGTGAGACCTTCATCGCTCTCTTCTGCAAGCTCCTCACGAGAGCTGTGCCGGGTTCCGACGCGACCGAAAAGGGGCCCGACGCTGACGGCCACAACAATCATCATGACGACGACGACGACGACGACGATGGCGTGAAGACCTTGGCCACGCCGCCCACTCGATTCGGCCGCATCATGCGCAGGTTCTGCGGGTTCAGGAGACGCGCAGCCAATGTCGCACTCCCGGCCCAGCCCGCATCCAACGCCAAGGTCGTCAACCTCGTCCGCGGCGACACCTACGAAATCTCCCAGCAGTTCTGGAACTTCCCCAAGATCGTCTCCCAGCCCATCAAGGTCGTCATCACCATGTACTACCTCGTCGACATCATGGGGTGGCCGTCCGCCATCGGCTTCGGCCTCATGGGCCTCTTCCTCCTCATCAACTCCGCCCTCGTCAAGCGCGTCATCACGCTCGAGCGCGCCCGCACCGCGCACTCGGACAAGCGGGCCCAGGCCGTCGCGCACTTCGTCGAGGCCAGCCGGCCCCTCAAGCTCAACGGGTGGACCTGGTCCTGGAGTGACCGCATCATGCGCTTCCGCGACCTCGAGATGGCCAAGCGCCTCCAGATCTCGTACGTCACCGCGGCCATCTCCACCGTCGGCGTCGTCGGCGGCGCCGCCTATCCCCTGGCGAGCATCTTCCTCTACACCGTCGTCCTCGGGCAGGGCCTGCCCAACAACGTCATCTGGCCGTCGCTGCAGCTCTTCGCCGAGCTCGAGGCCAGCGTCAAGGAGGCCTTCGATCTCATCTCCGCGTTCTGGAAGGCCACTATCCCCGTCGAGCGCGTCAACAAGTACATGGGCGAGCCGGACAGGGACGAGGACTCCGCGGGCGACGGGGCCTCCGCCGACATCACCTTCCGAGACGCATCCTTCGCGTGGCCGTCGACCGACAAGCTCGCCCTCGAGAACATCAACCTCCGGTTCCCCCGCGGCCTCACCGTCGTCCGCGGCCAAGTCGGGTCCGGCAAGTCAAGCCTCCTCCTCGCCGCACTCAACGAGATGGAGCTCGCGAGCGGGACATTCACCCGCCCGGACTGCCCCGTCGCGTACGCCCAGCAGCTCCCCTGGCTGCAGAACAAGACCATCCGGGACAACATCCTTTTCCACCACGGATACGACCCGGCCAGGTACGCCCAGGCCCTGCACGCCTGCGCCCTGGGCATCGACCTCGCGGCCCTCCCCGGCGGCGACCAAACGCGGCTCGGGGAGGGCGGCATCGGCCTCTCCGGCGGCCAAAAGGCCCGCGTCGCGCTCGCAAGGGCCGTCTACAGCCCGAGCCCCGTCCTCCTGCTCGACGACCCCCTCGCCGCCCTGGACCACGACACCGCCAGCGCCATCGTGCAGCGCCTGCTCCGGGGGCCCCTCGCCGAGGACCGCACGATCGTCATGGTCACACACAGGGACGACCTCGTCCTGGGGATCGCGGACCAGGTCATCGACATGCACGGCGGACGCGCGCGTGTCCTCACTCGGGAGGAGATCCAGGAGGAGCTCGCGCATCCATATCATCGCAGCAGCAACAGCAAGCAGGCCTCGTCGGGTAACGGTGACGATGCCGACGCCGACGCCGACGCTTCGCCGCCGGCCGAGGATTTGGCCGCCGGGCTCGGCAAGGACGCCCCCGAGGAAGCGGGCGAGACGGGCTCGGTGTCGCTCTCGCTGTACACGAAATACATGCGAGCGGGCGGCTGGTCCCTCTGGCTCCTCCTCGCCCTGGCCTACGCGGTCTCGCGCTTCTGCGACATCTCGCGCGCCCGCCTGCTCGAGGCCTGGGGCGCCAGCAGCGCGGGTGCGTCGCCGTCCATGCATCTGTCCGGCCACCGATACTTCAGCCTGCCTGACCCGGAGGAGCACCCCGGCACCTGGCTGTGCGTGCTGGCCGGGCTCTCGCTCGGGCAGATCGCGGCGCACGGCAGCGCGCAGCTCCTGCTGGCGCGGATCTGCATCGGCGCGGCGCAGCGGCTCTTCAAGGCGGCCATCGACAAGGTCGGCCGGGCGACGTTCCGGTACCACGACACGACGCCGTCGGGCCAGCTCAAGAACCGGCTCGTGTCGGACATGGGCATGGTGGACGGGGGTATCGCGGCGCCGCTCGAGGCGTTCGTGTTCCAGCTCATCGCGCTGGGCATGAGCGTGGCGGCCATCGCGGCGCACCAGCCGGCGCTGCTCGCGGTGCTGGCGCTCGTCGCGGCGCTCTTCGTGTCCCTGTTCCGCGCGTACGTGCCCGTGTCGCGCAGCTTGCGGCGCATGGAGATGCGCTACCTGACCCCGATCATCGCCAACATCGGCGTCATGCAGGACGGGCTGGTAACGATCCGCGCGCAGCGCGTGCACACGCACTTCCAGGCGCGGCACCTCGACGCCGTCGACGACTTCCAGAAGCAGGACCACTTCTTCTGGGGCATGGCCTTCTGGCTCGACTCGCGCCTCGGCGCCGCCGCGAGCGCCGCGCGCGCCGCCCTCATCGTGCTCATGGTCGCGGCGGCCACGCCCGCCGCCGCCGTCGGCTTCGTCCTCACCCAGACCACCATCGCCATGGCCGCCGTGCAGCAGCTCTGCGAGCGCTTCGCCCAGCTGCAGCTCGACGCCGTCTCGCTCGAGCGCGTCGACGCCCTCGGCCGCATCCCCGAGGAGCCCGCCGCGCGCAACGACCCGTCCCTGTCCGCGGACCTGCCGCCTGACTGGCCCCGCCCCGGCGACGACATCCTCTTCGAGCGCCTCTCCTTCCGCTACGCCGCCGCCCTCCCCGCCGTCCTCGACGACGTCTCCCTGCGCATCCCCGGCGGCTCCACCTGCGCCGTCCTCGGCCGCACCGGCTCCGGCAAGTCCACCATCGCCAACGCCCTGCTGCTCACCCACCGCCCCTCCACCGGCCGCATATCCATCGGCCCCGTCGACCTGCGCGCCGTCGACCCCGCCGCCCTGCGCAACCGTATCACCTTCATCCAGCAGGACCCAACGCTTTTCCCCGGCTCCCTCCGCGACAACATCGACCCGGAGGCCCGCTTCCCCGACGCCGCGTGCGCATCCGCCCTCGCCCGCGTCCTCGGCCCCGGATTCCCGCTCGACTTCCCCGTCCACGCCGAGGGAAAGAACCTCAGCCAGGGCCAGCGCCAGCTCGTCGGCATCGCCCGCGCCGTCCTGCGCCGCAGCGGGCTCGTCATCCTCGACGAGGCCACCGCCTCCATCGACCGCGCCACCGCGGCCACCGTCCAGCGCATCCTGCGCGAGGAGCTGGCCAGCAGCACCGTCGTCACCATCGCGCACAGGCTCGAGGCCGTCGAGGACGCCGACTGGTGCTTGCGCCTCGACGCCGGGAGGGTCGTCGAGTGCGGACCTGCCAGGGGCCTGATTGATCTATCGTGATCCATTCTTCTATCTCTATATTTATGTGAGATATTTACTCTTGTGGCGTGATGTAGAGTTGATGAGCTTTGGGATATTTGCACAATCTATCATGCTTGGATAGGGGCTGTTTCGTATTAAAGGATAAGGGGCCCTGCGCTCTTGTTTACACTTCTTGGATTGGCCATAGCATGTCTTGAATGGGGGGTTAGACGCTGGTCTTTCTCGGCGCTTCAATATTAACGACCTTGACATTTTCAATGTTCGAAATCTTGTCATGTCTGATGTGTCATTGGCCTTCTATTCCTGCAATCGGACGGTGGGAGCAATAGACAGCGACCAACGTACTCAAATTACAACTCCTGAATGACGATACCAAAGTACCTATAGCTCATCCAAGACCCCTGAACGACAACATTTACATTATCATCACAGCACAGAGCTATCCAGAAGAATTTCATCCAAAGACCTGCCGACTTCAACCGCAGAATCGATCAAGCATCTTTTCAAGTCGGCTTCTAAACACTCCAGTCAGCAAATCTGCTGTAGCGTAGCATCACCCAGGGAGATCAACTCACTTGGCAGGTATAGGAACGTAGTTCGCTTCGTACTCCTCGATTTCATCGAGATCCTTGTGCAAGTCCACCTCTTCCGCCTTGAGGATCCGAGTGCCCCGAACGTATTTGTAGCCAAAATATAGGACGGGAAAGACGCCAATCATAGTGTACCTAGTAATGGTTATATATCGAGCCAAGGCGCAGAGGGTCATCGGTGAAAAATAAAAAAAGGGAAAAAAAAAAAGGGGGGGGCTCACGAAAACAAAAAATCGGCAATGCTCCACTGCCCAGGTAGGAAGACGGTGTAACCTCCGACAAAGGTCATGACAAAAGTCCAAGCCAAGGCGTAGTATGCGGCATACGGCATGAACCACGCCTTGTAGGGCAGCCTGTCGCGGCTAAAATCCTGAGCTTCACACGCGCGGTAGAAGCAGAGATACGTGACGCAGACGACGCTGAAGTTGATGAGCTGGGACGCCGTAACCAGGGAGACGAACCAATTCAGCACGACGGCGGCATTGGACGAGAGCTGCAGGAAGGACAGGAGGGGGAACAGGAGCGTGACCGCAACGCAGTAGACAGGCACGCCGACGGAGGTGCATGTCGCCAGGAACCTGGGCGCTTTGCCTTCGAGGGCAAGGCCGTAGAGAGATCGCGAGGCGCAGTAGACGTAAGAGTTGCCGGCGGAGAAGGCAGCCGTGAGGACTGTGGCGTTGACAATGTGGGGGAGCACTTTGATTCCCAGATTGTGCATGGCGACGACGTATGGCGAAGCAGCAGCTCCCGGTGCCGAGTTCTTGAAGGCGGCGATCAAACCAGGGTCGTCGTAGGGGACAAGGATGCCGACGCAGAGCGCTCCGAGGCCGAAAAAGGCCGTCAGTCGATAGAAGACGGCATTGAACGCCCGCGGCAGGACGACGCGAGGATTCTCTGCCTCGCCGGCCGTCATGGATACGTAGTCTGGCCCGGAAATCGTGAAGGCCGCCTGGATGAGGCACTGGAGGAACCCCAGCCAGCAACCCAGGCTACCGGGGTAGTATAGCTCGTGGAAGGCGCCGGGATTCTTCCAGTGCCGAAAGCCGAAAGCGTCGCGTTTCGGGTTCCCACCAACCATGACGATGAAGGTGAAAAGGACAAGCCCGACGATGAGCAGGACTTTGCCCACGGCAGCCCAGAACTCGGTTTCGCCGTACCACTTGACCGCGAGCAGGTTGATGAGCGCGTAAAGGAGGATTATGATGGCGATGACGGCCGCGGTCGGCACGGCGTCGGTCCAGAAGCGGATGATGAGGTTGCAGGCGGTGACTTCGAAGGGGACGAGGAAGGCCTCGAAGACAAAGAAGTTCCAACCCGCAGCGAAGCCCAGGGCGTCATCGACGAAACGGCCGGCGAAGCGGATGAAGGGCGACGAGATGGGCAGATAGGTGACCATCTCGGCCATGCAGAGGGTGATGGCCAAGACGACGGTGCACCAGAAGCTGAAAGCGATGAAGAGGCTTCCCGGGCCTCCGGCGAGGAGACCTTTGCCAATCTGAACCTATATATGGGGAAAAAAGAGAAAAGAAAAATGACCCGATGATTTGGGAAGCGGTGATTTTCATGATGAGCATATGAGACAACGAAAAGATAAGAAAAAAAAAAGGGGGGGGGGAGGTTGCGTTGAGAGCGGGCGGGAAGTCTAGATGCTCACGAACATAGAGAACGGTTCCGACAGTGCCGCCGATGCCGATGAGCTGGATGTGCCTGGACTTGAGCTTGCGATGGGTGGAATCATGTTTCAGCTCGCCGCTGGACATTGAGACGCGGATGCCATCTTCCTGGGCTGTCGGAGCCGGGGCTTTCTTGTCGGTGTGTTTGGTGGTGAGTGTCATCTAGATGTTTGCACGCAAAATTGCTCATCAGCCTGCGGGTCCGATTCAGGGGGGGAGAAAAAAGACGTGAGTAGTAGAGGAGGCGGGATGAATGTATATACACTGGAAATTGGACGTGGGGCCTTGTTTGACAAGCCTCAAGTTCAGCGTATGGACTTGAGGAGGAGGGAGAAGAATTCCACGACGAATTCCATGCGCCCGGTATTGATCGTGACGGGCTGGACGAGGCGATCTCCGATGATGGGAGTGAGAGCGACAGCAATGAGCCGTATAAGCGAGAGGCCGAGCAGCGAGAGCAGCAACGATTGCTTGGTAACAGATACTGCGTAGGATATTCCCGATAGAGAGGAGCAAACACTGTTCGAGAGGAGAACGGATGGGAGGAGGAGGAGAAGAAGAAGAAGAAGAGCAGAGGAGGTCTGGAGAAGGAAGGAAGAGAGAGGAAGAGAGAAGAAGGAGATGTTTTTTTGAATATTTCATTTTTAGAAAGATTTTTTTTTCTCGCGTCGACCTGAGAAGGAGCGATTCGCACATGTCGAGCCAGAGGGCAGGAACGACCAGCTCCCTGGAGGATGCCTCCCCAGACGGCAAGAACGACTAGACTTCGGCCGGCGCCGGTCCAAGACAGTCCAAGACAGTCCCATGACGTCCATCCCTGCACTGTGGCAGCCCCCCGTCTCTGGGTGCAAGTCTGGTCGCCGCAGAGCCGAGGCTCACAGTGTGGAATTCCTTCCTGCACTGTACTGGAGACCTTTGGGCCGAGCGGGAGCCGAAAGGATCCACCAGCGTGTGGGGTCTTTGATTGATCCGTTTCGCCGGGAAGAGGCCCTTTCCGGACATCCTTGATGAGCCTCACCTGTGGGTTTCCAGACCACTTGAAGTCGGCCGCCCTCCTCTTCTTTTCTGGAATCTCTTGCTTCAAGACAGTGCCTGGACGCATGAGGCTT
Organism: Escovopsis sp. AC; assembly: GCA_003055955.1. Classification (NCBI taxonomy): domain Eukaryota; kingdom Fungi; phylum Ascomycota; class Sordariomycetes; order Hypocreales; family Hypocreaceae; genus Escovopsis; species Escovopsis sp. AC. Next base: position 6,152,096 of record NQYS01000001.1, on the reverse strand, counting down.
GTCTTTGAAGCAGGATACTATCAAAGCAAGCGCCTGTCTTAGACCTCGAGGCTGTCAAAGTGCAGAGTGCAGAGGGCGCTGTCTGGTCAGGTCTCGAGCTCAACCTCGGTCTAGAAGGGAAGACTCCAAATACGGTCTAGCGTTGAATGTATTGATGACTCATCAATCTCGGGTGATCAGACTCAAGACTCGAGACTCCGAGCCTCCATGTGAGCAACTCGAAGTGAAACTTGAACATGAACTTGAAGTCACCAGTGTCGTCATCTTGGAGAGAGGCACGGGGGGAAAGGGGAAAAGATTGGTGGTACTCGTGGGCATCGCCCAGGCGTCACATGACGCAAATCTCATTCGGGGCTGTCCTCTCTGTATCTTCGATGCCCGGAAGACTTATAAAGCCGACCACAGCCGACGGATCGCAATAGGGCTATATGAAAAGATCCAGCCTCGGCATCTCAGGACTCGATTCGACCACTATACGAAGTGAATGTCGAATAATCCTTCTGAAAACGGGCATCATCGTGGCCCAACACGTCCCGTCAATCGCTGCCCTTCAAGGACGACGACGACGACGACGACGACGACGATACGGGCATCTCGATTGGCCATTGTCAATCCGAGCCATCCTCCTGCTTCTCCCAAAGCCCCACCACTTGGGTTACCGAGAGCACTCGAAGCTGATCATGGAAACTCTGTGCCAGTAGTAGGAGAAGTTTCCTCTCGGATGGAGCATTTGCTGTGATGTCGGCAACGCGATATAGTGCTCCCGAGCCGTCAAGGGGAGGCTTTGTTGCTCCACAGACACATCCGGGCGGGAGCGTTGCACACAAGACTGATGCACTGCAGGCTCCTCTCACAAAGCAACACCTTCGGTATGGTGTTACTTGATGCAAAACGCACCTCCAAGGAGCCATGGCAGCGGCACTTGCTTTTTCCGGCGCGTCGGTCAAGACAGCCCCCCCCCCCGGGCCGGGCCAGTGATCCTGTCGTTTCATCGGGGGTAGGAAAGCTCTCCCCTTTCAAATCGTTCATGGACCCTAGCTGTAGCCGCTCAACCATGGGTGACAAATAGAGGCCCGTTTGGGGTGAATTGGTAAGGCACGTCCGAGCCGCACTTTTCAGCCTGTGGTTCCTCTCCACTCCCTGCGTCGTCTGTCTCGACCGGTCCTGCAATACTGCTATCCTCGGTGCTGAATAATGCCTCGGGCGCCCCTTCATCGGTCAAAATCTCGGCCTGGGCCTCCGTCGACGTCAAACCGGGATCCGATTCGACGACAATGCGCTCTGGAGTTTGCTCCAGATTTTGCTCAATTTCTTTGGGTGTATTGTTGGTTTCATCCCAAAGAGTTTCTTCATGACTCTCGAAGCTGAATCCCTCTGCCAGGATGAATCCTGTCGTCGGGAGCACAGGGTCCGACGTGCTTTGCCCCTCGGTCATGTAATCTTCGCCCGGGGATGTGTCCGTCTCGCCAGCCGGGGAGACGGTAGCCTCATCCGAGACTCCCCATAAGCTACACAATGTCGTCCGGGGCTTCTCTGAGCCGTCAGTCTCCTCGCCCAGTTCAAACTCGTCGTCGTTGTCGTCCTGTCGCGATGATGTTGTGACTTCCTCGTCTTCGCCTTCAACGTCAGGTGAGGGTGTTTCTGCAGCCTTATGCGGGGCCTCCGCAGCCATTTTCATGGCCTCCAGGTCGAAGTTGTCGGTGGTGTCCTTGGCCAGTAGCTTGAAATGGGCCACCTCCTTAAGGCGGGCCAATTCATGAGCGGCCGCAGAGGCAATCGCCATACCATCGTCCTCGACCAGCGCCGAGGCCTCCTGGGCCTGGAGGAGGGTCGGGTTCGTGACGATGAGCTTCTTCAGCTCCTCGGTCCACTCGCTCAGCGTCTTCTTGAGGTCGTGGTACTTGGCCCAATCCTTGTACGTGACGCCGTCGGTCCAGGCCCACTTCATTCCAATCTGCTGCAGCGCGAGGCCTCTAGTCTCGTCGAGGATTTGGAAATGAACGGTGGCAGCCTCCAAGACGAGCGCCTGCAGTTCCTTCTCGTACGTGTCTCGCCAGTCGCGCACGGCTCGAGCCGCTTTCTTGATGGACAAGCCGGCAGATCGGATTGCCGATACGACTTGCTTCCATACTTCGTCGGCAATGACGTCGGCGTCGGCGTCGGCACCGCCGGCGATGTCCACGACGACATCGGCATCAGAACTGGTATCAGCATCGGCATTGGCGTCGGCAGCATCGTCCTCTCGGGAAACATGGCTGACCAGGGATAATATCCTGGTTTTGAGGAGCTCAAGTTCCGACTCCGTGGTAGATTCCAGTTTTCTCAGCAGATCGTGGCCCTTGACGGCGACCCCTTCAAAGAGCATGCGCTGTGCGATCTCATCGATGTGCTCCTCCATGGCCAAGGCCCCCTCATCGGCCTGCGCGGCAAACTTGTTCTGCCACATGTCGAGATCCTTGGAGACCATCTCACGGGCCTTGCGCCTCTGTTCGGTCTCATTCTCGGACGGAACAGGAGCTCTCGCGGGCTTCCAGGGCGCGCCGACAGTCCTATCGCTCCTGGCACTGCCGACGGCGGCGCTCTGGCTGTCGACCGCGCCGGGCCCGGGCAGCGAAGTGCTCTGAGGCGCAGGCCTGCTGAAGGTTGACTGAGGAGACTCTACCGGCTTCTTTGATACACTGCGAGCATTAGCATACGAGACCCAGCCAGGGACCGTCGTTCGGCTTACCCCGTGTGCGTCGCAGCCTCTGACAAAGGCTCGGAAGGGGGCTTGGGCTTGAGTCCAGCCCCTGTCCTGTTCTTGTACCGCTCCAGACGCTCGCCGATGCGGACGAGCTGCGGCTCAATGTTTTCGACGTAGACCATGCGCACCTGCGGCCACACGGCCTTGTCGAGAAATGCAGTCGTCTTGCTCCAGACCCAATGAAGAGCGGGAAAAGCCTTGGCGGTGGTGAAATCGGACGCAGCGTCGTAGCCCTGGAGGGCATAGGGTTTGGTGAACTCGAATAGAGGCAGCAGCACCTCGAAGTATAGCTGCTGTAAGGTCTTGCGGCCAACCCTGAGGACTGGCTGGCTGAGCTCCGACAACGTCCTCAGGTGAGGCGAGACATGCTGGTCGTAACTTTGGTGAAATTGCTCTCGGACCCTGGTTACTGTGGGTTGAGCATGCCTCATCCATTGTTCAGAGGCCTTCTCCCGCGCCTTGTCCACCAAAGGACCTCCGTACTCGACGGCATATGCGCGCGCAGGCGTCAGGGCGTAGGTGTCGGCGACTGCGTAGTAAGGTTTGACAAGATCGACATACGGAACCACATGGTCATCGTAGAATGGTTGGACGTACGGGGCGGCGAGGCTCTTGGCGCGAAAATACTGCTCGCACAGTACCGGGGAAGTCTCGTCGCACTCATCGAGTGAAGAAGGGCAGCGGAAAATGATTGTGAAGATGATGGCCCAGATGGTCAACCTTGGATGATGAGAAAGGTCAGCTATGAAGCAGGCTCATGGCAAGAGGCAGAGCGCCCTCAGGAAGAGGAAGAGCACCCCCCCAAAAAATAACAGCCGTCAAAATTTCAAAAGACAAAAAATTCCATGTCATGCTCGTTTTTGCTGTTGTTTGTTGTCTGCTGTCCACGTACCTGGCAGCGGCATTGGCCAGGTATGCCGCGAAACCTCTACGTTTCGGTGCCGGCCGTTGTCGCGCAACACTTTGACTATTCATTTTTCCATGGAGTGAGGAGGAGCCGTTGGTCAGCTTCAGCGAGCCAAAGGACTCTGTCATGGCGTGAAAGCCTCGCGCTCAATCGGTCGCGGGCCCCAATGGGTCGTCGAAGTCGAAGTTGTCGTCGTCGTCGTCGTCGTCGTCGTCGCCGTTGCCGCGTCCGTCGTGTCCGTTGTTGCCGCCGCCGCCGCCGCCGCGACGGGTGATGAAGTGTGAGGTGAAGATGATGACAGAGATGAAACGGTTGTGACCGGTATGCGCCAGAGGGTCGCTTGTCAGAGGAGGCGAGGCAGAACAGAGGAGATGATGATGAGGAGGCATCCAGAGGGTCAAGTCGAGCTCCAATTGAAGTCGAGTCGAGGGAGGAAGCCTGAGAGTAGCAGATGGCAGGAATGGATGATTTGATGGATTGATTGGACCTGCCAATCGAAAGCGTCGAGCTTTCGGTTCAGAGGCAAGTGCGTTCTCGAAAAATTTCCGGTGGGTCGCGCCCGCCTTACGGAGTACTCCGTAGCTTTTAGCTGGAGTTCCATAGCTCTGAGCACGAGTGAAGTCCATGCTGCATGCACGGTACTCGGGAGTACTTCTCCGAGCGTTGAGCAGCGGGGCGCGCCCGATGTAGCCAGACGGTACTCCGTATGCCGGACTAGCATGCACATCCCAGCTCTGATGCTGCAAGGGCCGGACCGGGAGGTGGAACTTGACTGAGGCTCTCCGGGCACGCGTCCCGGCCATCTTGTAGCCGACGAGGCGCGTTCAGAGCGGGCGCATCTATTTTGATTGAGATGGAGTGCTTGATAATGTCTACCGAAAAGTAATATGTTATCATGCTACTCCGTACTACCTACGGAGTAGTGCCCTGAAGCTTCATTCCCAAAGGCTGGAGGTGGGCAAAGGTGCTGTGCATAGCTCTCCCGGCAGCTCAGCTCGCGTCGGATCCGAGACACAGCTGGACGCGGCATTGCTGCAATGGGGCGGATGATCTGCATACCACTGGAGGTATTGGTGTATGTACCTTTCTGTTTCCATCACAACCTATCTTGCAGCGCCAATCGTCTCCTGGCGAACATGGATAAAAGGGAATTCATAGCAGCTTCACGAGCCTCTCGCCCTCTCGCCTTAGTATTCCTCTGTACAACTCCGTATAAATTTGATGCCATGCGCTAGACCTGTAAGCACCAGCTGTTCATGCCTCTGGCCGCGCAATTCTACCGTAATCTATCTCGTCTTATCGATAAGGATACCTGGACGATGTGAGTCTGAACAGCATCAAACGTCATCTCAGCGCAGAGGGCTGTTTTGTTCCAAGGCCACTCCCATTATCAGAATCAGCCATTTCAGAGACTCTATCTTGTACAGGCCATAGTTTAACATGTATCCTCATTAACATGGAGAGTCCAGATCGTCGAGACTGCAAGCTGTGAATCCAGAGGTACCTCTCCGCAGTACGGCAGATGGTTCTCAGAGCTTATCTTATCGGCCTGTGACGGGGACTGGCTGCATGCCACCAGCAGTTTATGCCCAATTTCGAGGTCCAAGGTTGTACCGAATCTGTCCCGCTTTCGTCGATCATCCTGCGGCATCTCTTGACGATCTCATGCGCAAGTCCGAGTCATCATACGAGCGCTCAACAACTCAATGAATCATGCGAGAAGACGATGGGAAGAACAGTACATACCTGCTGTGCTCTGCATAAGAGGCCATCCGATTCACTGTGCGCGTCTTCACCTACTCCTACTACTCGTACAGTAAAGCGCATTGATCCATCTTCACTGTGCTACAGTGCCCTTTAAGCCCTGTCTGGCGTCTCAATCCGCCGAAACTGGATCCCCTTGCCACTGTCTTCTCGACTGCGCACCGTGCGAGCTGCCGGTGCCGCAGATCTTTTGATGACTAAGCAAATTCGATCTGACCACTTTCTCTTTCGAGCGACGTTTGTCAGGGTCGCTCTTGCACTTGCTCGAAGTCACTGCATCAAGCCAACTTCCAACCTCAACTCCAACTTCATCTTCATCACCAACCTCAACGACCTCTTTGACCCCAGGTCGCCTCCGCACACCAAGGCGCCGCCGCCTCTCGTGTTCCCTCGGCCCCATGGTATGTCGCGTCTTACCGTCGGGACCCCGCGATCGCTCCCCAGAACCTTCTCCATCTTCCACAATCGCCCGCCTCGAGGTCCTTAGCGAGCCCATGGTTGCAACAACGCCCCGTCCTCGTTAAACCCTCCCGCCGGAACCCCCACTCAGCCACGACCCGATTCGATCGCGGGCAGCCTCCTTCGACAGACAGAGACTCTGCTCCCGTGAATTGGGAAGAGGTCAGGATGGAGGACTCGTCCATCGGCGGGCCAAGCGCCCAATACTTCAGAGATCCGACTCCCCTCGAGGACCGATCCGGTGCGGGCCACGATTCAGCGCCAGCCATTTGTCGGATATGTCGTGGCGAGGCAACCCCCACCGAACCGCTCTTCTACCCCTGCAAATGCAGTGGAAGCATCAAGTTCGTCCACCAGGAATGCCTCATGGTATGGCTCTCGCACTCCCAGAAGAAGTACTGCGAGCTCTGCAAGACGTCGTTCCGCTTCACCAAGCTCTACGCCCCGGACATGCCAAAGTCTCTGCCCGTCCACATCTTCCTCGAGCACATGGCCAAGTACATCTTCCGCCACCTGCTCGTCTGGCTCCGCGCAATATTGGCCGTCTGCGTCTGGGCCTTTGGGCTGCCCTACTTCATGAGGGCGGTCTGGTCGTTCATGTTCTGGATCAGCGACGAGGGCCTGGGCACCACCTCGGGACTTGCTCGATCCGACACCGCCGCCAGTGCTACCACCACCACACTTGCCTCCTCCGTTCTCGACGATGGGACTTGTCCCTCGAGCCCGCTGCTCGCTGCGCCCACCACTTCGGTCGCCCACGCCAAGGCCGTCGTCGGCCAGCTGGTCGCGGAAGATCTCTCCGAATTCCTCTTTCGCTTCCTCCGCGGTTCCTTTGGTATGCCTACCGCCCCCGGGCTCTCGAACAGCGTTGCTTCGGTCAATCAGTCAGCAACCCCCGCCTCGGACACCATCGCGGCCGCGCCATCCTCGTCCTTGTTGTCAAACGTGGCTCTTTTCAAGACCATCACCCGAAGTCCAACCCTTAACAGGGCCATAGTAGCGGTCCTCGAAGGCCAGGCCATCACCGTCTTGATCATCGTATCATTCATTCTTGTCATCCTCGTTCGAGACTATGTCGTCCAGCAACAACCCGAGATCAACATGCGCGCGGCTTTCGTGGCCCCAGAGAATCAGGGGCAGGAGCCAGATCAAGCCAACGACGCTGTCCCGCAGCAGAACGATCACTTGCAGGATACAGACGACACAGCATCGGAAGACGGGCCGGTTGACCATCACGAGCAGAATGGCGGCCAAGACTGGCCGGCCCCTGTTTTCGAGGCAAACGAGGAGCCTGTTCTCGGGGTTGTCGTCCAGCACATCCAAGATCCGGCCTCCATGGCGCCAGGGGCCCGCCAGGTCGCCACCGAAATCTCGCACGAGAGTGCCGCAGTGGAGCCGCTGTCACAGTCCCACACAGATGATGGCGATCGCGACCTGATGGAAGACGAGGACAATAAGAATGAATTCCAGCGCATTTATCGCCGCGCCGACGGAAATCTTGAAGAGATCCTGCGCATCATGGAAGAAGAGGGCCTTCAAGATAAGCTCAGCTATTGGTTCAATTTCATCCGGCGATCTCAAAAGACCCAGGAGAGTCGGAGGGCCGCACCAATCGACCCAGCTGTCCGGCAGCCCGACCATTTTCAACCTGAAGGCTCTTCGACCGCTGAGCGAGTCATGCCCCAGTCATCGAGTCCGACTCTAGAGTCCGAAGACAAAGGAAAGGGCCCGGCCCCGGCCCCATTGGACCCTGCCTCTGCATCCCCGGATCTACTGTGCCCACCCGACTTCGAGCCTTACCCCCCTCGCCCGCGCGCGATATCAGATGGCCCCCAAGTGCAGCACTCGGTCAATCCGCTGGCAAGCAATACTTGGACCTTTGCTGCCCTGGACAATCAAGTCCATCAGTCGGAGCCTCAAGCCTCATCAAGTGGACCTCGGTCCGCGCTGCGCACAGATCACCTGGAGAATGCATCATCGTATGGAGCATACTTCCATGATTCTGAAGCCGACATTCCCCTCGACTCTGCTTGGAACGACGAGGACGTGGACTCCGAGGCCGTCAACGCATCTTCAGCACCTTGGGAAGCCTTGCAAGTGCCTCTACTGGCAGACGATCTGGGCCAGCATCCATTGCTGGTGGAGGACGACCAGTCGTGGAACGATCAAGCCATGACTCTTCTAGCTGACGAACAAGTCGACGACGATGACGATGTCGACGTTGTCGACGATGTCGGTGGCAACGACGCCGACAACGACATGGATGTCGGCGACGACAGCATCGACGAGGATGAGGCCAACGACCAAGATGACGAAGCCGCTGATGACCTTGGCGGCGATGGCGCTAACGCCGCCTTTGACGCTGAAGCAATCGAAGACATGGAGGACTTTGAGGGCGTCATGGAGCTCATCGGAATGAGGGGCCCCATCGCCGGCCTCTTCCAGAACGCCATCTTCTGCGCCGTGCTCGTCTCCGTCACCATATTCGTCTGCATCTTCCTGCCATACAACATCGGGAGAATTGCTCTCTGGATCCTCGCGCGGCCTATGCGGCTCGTGCGGATGCTTTTCGAACTCTCCAAGCTGACCCAAGACGCCGCGGTCCTGTTTGGTGGTCTGGGCTCCTGGTTTGTCTTGAACATCGTCGACATATTCACCAAGTTTGTCGGGGGATCTTTCGCGGCGCAGGTCGTCGCGGCGAGGAAGTTGTGCTGGGCCTTGTGGACCAACGCTGGCTCTCGAGTCCTGGACTGCGTCTTCATCGACTTCCCAATGACCGCTTCTGAGATCCAAAACTTCTCCGCCACCAGCCATGAAGCGCTGAACACGGTGAAGGGCAACATTATGCAGGTCTTCGACTTGGTCGATCATTCGATGCTGACCTTGTCCAAGGAGGGTCTCGTCGGACTCTCAGCAGGAGCCGCCAACCTGCTCGCCTCCGTCTCCGAGACCACGGCCAGTGTCTCCGCCTGGCTCATGGACCCGAGCGCTTGGGTCATCAATTTCGGCGGAGTCGAGGAGCGGCTCCCGATCGACCCGGAACTGGCGCACTGGTCCAGCTTCGATCGTTTCTTGGCCATCGTAACGGGCTACGTCTCAGTCTGCATGTTGAGCGCGCTCTACCTGCAGAGGGACGGGCCATTCTCTAGGGGAACAGTCATGCACGCCTGGGAGGTAGGGATCATCGACACCCTCCAGCAAGCCAGCGGGATCCTCAAGGTCATCCTCATCATCAGCATCGAGATGTTGGTCTTCCCCTTATACTGTGGGCTTCTCCTCGATCTCGCCCTGTTGCCACTCTTCGAGGGTGCCACTTTCAAGAGCCGCATGCTCTTCACCTACAACTACCCGATGACGTCCGTCTTTGTGCACTGGTTCGTGGGCACAGGATACATGTTCCATTTTGCGCTCTTTGTCTCCATGTGTCGCAAGATCATGCGTCCAGGAGTTCTCTGTGAGTACTCGTCGAGTGAAGAGGAAATATGGAACTTGCAAAGAAAGGGCTTGCAGCTAATCAGGTTGAAAGACTTCATACGAGACCCCGATGACCCGGAATTCCACCCTGTTAGAGACGTGCTCGAGCGGAACTTGACGACCCAGCTCAGGAAAATCCTCTTCTCCGCGTTCGTCTATGGCGCACTCGTCATAGTCTGCCTCGGGGGCGTTGTCTGGGGCCTGGCATTCGCCGTGCCCGACGTCCTTCCCATCCACTACTCGTCCAACGAGCCCGTCCTAGAATTCCCGGTGGACTTGCTCTTCTACAACTTCCTGATGCCCCTGGCGGTCAAGTTTTTCAAACCCAGCGACGCTCTTCACACCATGTACACCTGGTGGTTCCGCAAGTGCGCAAGATCTCTGCGCTTGACGTCTTTCCTCTTCGGAGAGCGACGAATCGACGAGGAGGGCACCCTCCAGCTTCGCTTCCCAACGCGATCCCGAGACTTTTCCCGGGGGATGCTTCTCGAGGTCGATGAGACGACCACTACCGTCATACCAAAGACTTGGCGGGACACGTTTGAGGGCGGCGACGCGAAGCCGAACCCGCCGACCACGAAGATACAACGAAAGACCATGCGCCGCAAAAAGCACCTGCTGGTGGCGACCGACCAGATAGCCGCCAGCGGGCAGTTCGTCCGCGCACCGGCGTCTGACCGGGTCAAGATCCCCCCGGGTCAGGCGGTTTTCCTGCCTGTCAACGAGCGCGGGAGGCGCGAAGACGGGCAGGCCGACACGGGCATCTACGCCTCTGACCAGTACCAACTCGTGTACATCCCGTCGAATTTCCGGACCAGGATCTTCGTCTTCATCGTCTCGATCTGGGTGTTTGCTGCCGTCACGGGCGTGGGGCTGACGATCCTCCCCCTCGTGTTCGGGAGGAGAGTGTTCAAGACGCTCATCCCGGAGCACATCAGGACCAACGACATCTACGCGTTCAGCATCGGGATCTTCACGCTCGGCACGGTCTTCTACTCGGCCTTCCACGCCCGCAGCATGATGAGCAAGGCGCAGGCCTGGACCGAGGAGGCCCGTCGAGACGTCCTGAACGGCACCGCCGCGAGACGGGTCCTCTCGACCTGCGCCCACGCGGCAAAGCTGGTGTACGCATACTTCTTCCTGCTGATCGTCTTCCCGCTGCTGGCGTCGACCATGGTGGAGCTATACTTGACGGTGCCCCTGCACACGTACATGTACCCCCCGGCGACGCTGTCGACCGAGCAGGATGCCAAGGTGGACCGGCACACGGTGCGCGTTATCCAGTCGTGGACGCTGGGCCTGCTGTACCTCAAGCTGGGGAGCAGGATGATCACGTCCCTGTTTCCTGATAGCCGGGCGGCGCACGCGGTCCGGTCGATTATGCGGCGCGGGTGGCTGCGGCCCGACATCAAGCTCCTCACGCGAGCGTTCATCAGCCCCGGGCTGGTCATCTCGGCCGCCGCGATCCTCGCGCCGCCGACCGTGGCGCACGTCGTGATTCACCGCGGCAGGGCGGGCACCGAGGACCCAACCGAGGAAGCCGCCGAGGCCGTTCGGCTGGTGGTGATGTACAGGCAGTCGTATCCGGCGGCGGCGTTTGCCGCCATCCTGGCTAGGAACGTGGTGACGCTGGTCAATGCGTTGGACCACTGGACGGCCGGCGTGCGAGACGAGGCGTACCTGATAGGGGAGAGGCTGCACAACTTTGGCGCCGGAGCAGGAGTCCGCAAGGGCAGGAGGATATGGGGGGGAGGGCGGCAGAGACTCTGACGACGCCCATAATGATTCTTCGTTTGTTCCATTCACCATTCCATTGTCCCCATGGCTCCGTGCCATTGATATCACGGATATCATCTCTCAACTCTCATCGTGGCTCTTCTCTTGAGAACGATGAAAAAAAAAATCAAAAAAAAAAAAGGGGGGGGGGGCGCCGCCTCTCACGAAGACATGATCTTATACAGTATACGCCTTTTATTCATGTAGGGCAGATTTGAGAGGAGGATGGAAATCAATAGACGGTATTCTTCATGTCCAGCCTTTAATGATAATGACCTCTGAGAACCTATGTGTTCTGTCTTTGTGGGAAATCAAGGTTCCGGAAATCGGCGCTGTGCATGGATCCATCAATCTATGTGTAGGGCATGCGGCGTTCGCGCTTATGGAGATATTGTGCGAATCCTGCCCGCCCGCCTGGCAGGATGACATTGGGCCACGGCCAGAGACAAAAAGGCGCAGGGAGCGCATAAGACGCACACCTCTCCCAGCCCGTCGTGTCATGCCCATCCATGATGGATGTACGGAGTATCTACTAGTATGTATGTATGTATGCAGGCCGGGCCCCGACGGCCCAGTCAGCGCGGGGCGTCTAGCCCATCCGAGGCGGACAAAGCGATCTCGCCTCGTCGAGATGGATTCGCAAGTCTCGCTCTCGCCACAAGCTTGGAGGGGACGGACGTTCGTAGGCGGCATAGCATGGGGTCCTGTGACTGGATTAGGGAAGACGGGGAGCGTCCGATGACGTATCGTGGGATATTGCGGCCTCGGAAGGGCTGGGAGCGGGGGGGACTGTGATTGGAGCACCCGGCGGAGGGGGGGGGGGGGGGGACGTGGTGATCTACGAGCACGATGGGCGGTGGTGGTGTTGTGGGCGAGGGAGAGCGATTTATATCGTACATACGAGGACGTACTCGTGGAGGTGCGGTCGTCAAAATCGTGCGTCCTCGCATGATGCGAGGATGAATGCGTTTGCGGATGTCATTGACTTATCAATCAATTCCAATGTACGAGTATGGATCAGTGTGTGATCAGCGGATGGCAGGATGCACGATCCAGCCCCGATCCGATCCAGCGACAGGCCCAGCGCCGACGGCTTCTTACTGGTGGCAGATCTCTCCTGACGACGGTCTCCACGGGGACGACATGAGCGCCAGGAAGCTCCTCATGTCCAGAATCAAAGCATTCATACTGGTACACGGAGGAGCAGGTCTGGCGCTCGTACGAGTACGGAGTATTCTATAGTGCGTACATACATACATACATACATACATACATACATACATGTCTGCCAGCCAGGTGGGCATGGCTGACACGGGCCCGGGGCTCCATCCCGATGCAGCGGTGCGTTTGCGGGCTGCTCGGGCGGGCGGCGGGCCACGCGATTCGTGGGGGAGGGGACTCTGCATTGTGCTGCGGCGCTTTCGTACATACAACAGGCGCGGGCATGGCATGGATGGATTTCCCACATGATGCCCTTGCCGCTGATGTCCGCTGATGTCCTGATGTGGGCGGCGTCGGATGCGCAGGCAGGTCAGGCCGGCTGGAGGCACAAGGCACAGGTGGATGGGTGGATGTCGGCCGACGACTTGATGAGGCGGTCACCGGGCACGGCATGATCAAGATCGTGAGTGTAGGGTAGGCGAAGCTGTTTTGGTGTTTTCCAAAAAAAAAAATCCAGCCATTTACGATCGGACGATTCGTACTGTGCCGGCGCACGTGATCTCGATGCGGAGAGCCCAATTACATACCCTGTACTCCGTAGCGGCAGCGGGCACAGGCGGTCGGCGCCCCTGACGAGCCCCCTAAAGCACCCGGACCCGAGCTGGGGCCTCCACTGGGTCAGGCCTGTGCCAGCGCGAAATCGGGACCCGCTCGCGTCGGCAGCGCTAGGCCTCAAGGGGGCATCGCGGCTGTGCGGCCCACCGGCCCAAGCGAACTTTGGGACCGCTTTTCTCAGGTTCCTTCCCTGTTCTCCGTCCCTCTCCGTACTCCGTACTCCGTACAGGTAACTCCTTCCTGTGCTCGAGGTTCTCGCGCCTAAAGCGGAATGAACGACCAAGCGGAAGGGCGAGGGCGACTCAGGTGGCAGGCGCTGAGGATACCGTACATACCGTATATACCGTACTCGTACTGGGCTGGACAGAGGAAGGCGCGAGGTAGAGGCCCAGAGTCGGTCACGCCTTCCCCCAAGCAGCTCGAAGCCATCGCGCCCTTCCAGCCTCAACCGCCCGTCCTCGATTCTCCCCCCTACATACATCAATCAATCCAATTCGATCCATCCTCATCAGCATCAGCATCGGCATCAGCATCAGGACCCTCACGCCGCGACGCCGGCCCGTCTGATGCACGCTGCACGCTGCGCGCTGCCAACGTTCCGCTTCCCCGTCACTGAGCTCAGGCGTGGGCCGCTCTCGTGCAAGGCCATTTCATTCACCACTGCTCCACCACCCTGCCTGTGTCTGCCATCCCGTCATCCTCCCGTCGCTACCGCCGCTCGCCGAAAAGTCCTCAGCAGCTGAGAGCTGCCGACGACGCGCGGGCCCTTTTCCCTGCGTGGGGCGCGGCTCTCTCCCACAGAGAGGGACTGAGAGAGCGAGCCGGCGAGAGAGGGTAGGAAGAAAAAAAGAAAACGAGAGAGAGAGAGAGAGAGAAAAGTGGTGTGTATATGTGTGTACGCACGTCTGCATTCATTTCTCTCTCGCTCTGTGCTGCCTTATCCTCCTCCACTACTCTGCTGCTGCTGTCTCTCCCTCCCTGGGACCCCAGTCTCTTGTGTCTGGCTTTTCGGGGTCCTGCGAAAGCGCAGACGCAATAATCCAAGTCAGTACTCCGTACCGGCCCGGGCCCTCATGCTCCATCCCCCCCCCCAAAATATCATCCCCCTCCTTCTCTATCATCTCTCGATATATCGGTGAGCGTTTGGCGTCCTGGTGTCTGAGATGTCGACAAGGCATGGCAAGGCAAACGGCTGATAGTTATAATTACCAGCAAGCAACGACCGCAGTTCTTGGGGCTCGCATACTACCCAGCTCTGCCTTAGCGAGGTCTATCAAATCCGTCTTCATTCCTTTTGTACCTTTTTTCCCCCGGGTTTACTCAAACAGTTTCCCGACACCACACTCCTTTTGACCAAAGCTCCTCGAAGAACTTCTTCTTTTCTCTCCTTCCCTCGTCCTTCCTCCGCCTCCCATACTTGTACCACCACGCACCCACCACCTCCGCCAGCAAACCCTCCCCTCCCCCTTTAGTTTCTTTTGTCAACCCGCAACGAATCCATCTCTCGTCACGCAAATTACTACGTGCCCGCTACAGCTATTGAAACTATTCCGAGATTACGAAGCGCCCGTCTCGCATGCCAAACACGACCTCGATTCGATTCCTGCCCTTCCGCTCCAACGTCACCCGTCCGGCCCCCCCTTTTCTTCATTTCACGACTGAACCAACGACCACGATCTTCCTAACGCGAACACGAATTGAACCAAACTCCTACCCCATCCGCATGCTACAATAGCTCACGAGAGCGGGACACGAGGAGATCAAGATTATAGCGCTGCCGCCGCCGCCGCCGCCGCCCGAAATTACAATATCAACCCTACACATACCCAGGCAGTCATGGCAGAGCCACCGTCATCGCCTCCCAGCTCGGGCTCCAAGGCCGAGGATGCCCTGGCCTGGTACAAGGCGCAATATGAGCTTCTCGAATCCGAGCTCGCCGAATTTCGCGAGTCTAGCCGCGAGCTGGAGCAGGAGATGGAGAAGGACATCGAACGTGCAGAGAAACAAGAACGACTCCTACAAGAACGAGCCGAAGCTCTGAGCTTCGAGGTAGAAGAATGGAAGGTACGGCAGATATCACATCGCATCAGGCATCATGCATCATGCATCGATAGATTCTATTGATTTCTCTCTCTCCATTTTTTTCTCTCTCCCTTCTCCTCCACTTCGAGGGCAAAGAAGAGGAACAGAGAGTTCAAAGGGAGGCTGAGCTGACGCATTGATTCCGCCCACAGAGAAAGTACAAGGAATCAAAATCAGAGGCCAGCCACGCGCAAGCGACCCTCGAGAAGGAGATCACAACCCTCCGCGAAGGACACCGGTCGCTCGCACTGAAGCTCAGAGACTCCGAGGTCGCCAACGATGACTTTGAGCGTCAGGCACGCAACACCACCTCATCCCTGGAAGACATGGAGTCCAAGTTCAACCAGGCCGTCGAGCGCAACGTGCTTATGGAGGAGGAGATTCGGCAGGGCGAGCAGGAACGAGAGAAGCTTCGCATCGAGTCGCAGCGGCTGCGAGAAGAGATGTCGGAGCTCAAAATCGAGGCAGAGGTCATGCAGGACAAGATCAAGAAGTTCGAAAAGTCGCGCCATCTATCCACGCTCTCATCCGACCTCTCCATCATCGACTCCCCCACATTCGATCGGGCCCACAACGCGTCGCCAGATTCACTTTCCAGCTCGCCCCTCATCACGACGCCGCCGGAAGCGAAATCTCTCGTCGACGAGCCCACGGGTGGACTCCTGGACCCGCCGCCATCACCCCCCATGTCCGATGCCTCGGCCCCAATCCCCAGACCGTCGCTCTTCAGCAAGTCTATGGGAGAGTCGGCCGGCAACGCTCTGCGCAGACCTCGCCTCCCATCCGTCGACACTTCTTTCGCGCAACGGTCCCGGAGCATCAAGCCTCCCTCGACAGGCTCCCGGCCTTCCGGCAGCAGCCGGATTTCAGCGGCAGCTGGCTCGGCCATGAGGTCATCGACCAGCCGTCAGTCTACCTTGAGAGCAGGAAAAATACCAGCGTCTACATCACTCTCTCACATACGCCTTCTCTCACAGCAGATGCAGCGGCTGGAGGCCCGGGTTCAGTCGGCGAAATCCAAGCTCCCCGCGCCGTCGAACACAACATCTCACATCGCACGACCTCCCTCCGGCGCCGGCATCGACGCCAACACCACGGTAGGCATGTCTTCATCACTTGCCCTCCGATCGCGCAAGCGCACCACCGGATCCACGGCTTCGTCGTCGGCAGCAGGAGACGAGACGACCCCCACGAGCCAGTACGGCATCAGCCAGTACAGCACAAACCAGTACAACACAAGCCAGTTCAATCCGAGCCAGTTCAGCTCGATTCAGTATGGCTCCACCTCGAAAGCTGGCCACATGCCGCGCCTCAGCGCATCCGCGGCGTCTGGACGGAACTCCTTTGGGGTGACAACACCGACAACATCGGTGACGACGACCGCGACCACGACCACGACCTCGTCCTCTGGCCGGGGCAACGAGTCAGAGATGAGCCGGCCGTCCTCAAGGGCCTCCAGAGCTAGTTCCTCATCATACGCCCGGCCCCCGTCGCGCAATGAGGTCACCTGGCATGGCCACCAGACAACCCGAAGCTCTACGGTATCCGGCACCCGCCCACCGCTGATGCGGCCGCAGTCTTCGCTAGGTGGCACCCTTCACAGCCATTCGGCGAGCCTGAGTCGGATGGACCTCGAGGACGAATACGCTGGTGAATACCGCACGCCTAGTAGCAGGCGAGGCACCTACTCGACGATTGACTTCCGAGGAGTCAGCGCCATCCCCACGCCTGGCAGCGCCATCCCCACACCGGGTGGCAGGCGGCAAAGCGGCGTCAGGAGAACGAGCACGAGCGGCATCAACAACCACGGAGGACGCATCAGTGCCGTCGGCTACAGGAAGCTGGGCGACCTGGGCGAGACATATTAATTCATTCCATCCCGACCCCCCATCCCTTCAACCCGTACTATTACGAGACGACTGCCACCACCACCGACCAGATGGCTCTGTGCCATCGAAAGCTCATCACCTCCTCCCGCCGATCTCCATTTCGACTTCTCTTTCTGACGGGCTCCAGGGGCGCTCAGCGCGCCTCTGGAGTATGCCACCCCGCCCAAACCCCACCACCCCCTTTTTTTTTGTCTATAATCTTGGGAACGGAGCATTGGTTAAAGAATGGCATGCAACCGAGGCGAAGCAGGTGTTGGTGAAATGATTACGGGCTCCCCCCTTTCGAAGCAAAGAAAACTGGACTTTCTGTTTTCTTTTTCTCTCTCTCTCCGGCCTTCATTTTTTTCTGTGGAACTTTCCCGCGCTGCCACCTTCCGGTCGCGTCTTGATGTTTCCAGCGAGGTTTTCATTTCTTTCACTTTTCGACTTCAAACATTGTTTGTTTTACGCCTTTTTTTCATGGAACTCACAGGCATGCTTTCGCCGTTACGCACGCACACATATACACATGAGGATACATACATACATGGAAGGGTTTTTTCTTCTTCTTTTTCTCTTTTCCTTTTCACGATACGAAGAGATGGCATGGGCTGGGCTCAGAGGGAAATTACGGGGTGGTGGAATAGCTAGTCTGATTCCATGCCCACAGACGAGAGCGAGCGAGCCGGTTTTTTTTGTCTTTTGTTGTTTCTGCCTCCTGGTGGGGAGAGTGGGAGATGGAGGAGGAGGAGGAGGGATGGGGGATGAGTGGAGGGGTGCAGAACGGGCAAGACTGGGGACGATATATTCGATGGAAGAGGAGGAGGCCTTTTAAGATATGGAGGACAGTAATTGACGAAACGTACATATTGACGTTTGCCGTGTTTTCCCTGTGAGACCTGTGAGATGAACTTGAAGAGGCACGGTGAGGAGAGACACTTTGGTAGATACCCCAGAGGTATGCAACATAGCAAATGTAAGGCCGCGAAGAAAAAGGGGGGGGCGCTGTTTTGCTTCGGTCTGGAATGCTGATGGCCGCTGGGAGGAATTGCGCGGGATCTAGATGCCGTGACGTTGGGTTTTCGATGATTTAGCTCCGCGGAGCCGGAGGTATGCGATGATAGTATGTAGATGCAGGCCATCACGAACCGTGAACTCTTGTTGCCCATTCCGCCCGTTGCGGCGCAATGGGAGGGCGCATCAAGCAATAGGTACCTCGTGCTCCGTGCTCCGCAGACCCGCCCTGGTTGCCGGGGATGGAGATCTTGGAGGAAGGGCGAAAGTCGATCATGGAGGCTTGTCGAGGGCCAATAACGGAGTACCTGGGCGTCAGTGGTGGTTAAAAATAGGACAGTATGTAATCCGTATATCATCGATGGCTCCCGAAATAGATCAAGATCGGGAGAAGGCTTCCAGAGACCGGAGAAAGTGTGGAACTAGAGGGACTCCAGGCTTTAGACAAAGGCCAGAAATTGCTAGAGAGTTCAAAAAGTGCGTGCTGGCGTGCAAATGGCTGCGGGAAAGCCACGGGAGCTTCGGGGTCGGCTCTGGAGAGGACCGGGCCTTGGTGTGGAGGTTGGGTGCGGTTTATATTATGACCTCTTCTTGGCGGTTGACGTTGCCTGAGGCCGAAAGATCGGTCCTTCTGGCCTGCGATCTGGAGGATTTGAGACATGATTTGAAATTCGCACTTCAAATGTGTCTGCCGGCCTGTGGTGATGGGAAGGGGAGAAAAAAAAAGCTGTTGGGGAGAGGCATTGGCGATGTTCATGTCGTTCTGCCTGGCCGTTCGAGAGGGGTTAAGCAGCATCGGGATTTTTTTTCCCCATTAAATTTCACTGGGTCTGAGATCTTCAGTGGAACATGCTTGGTCGAACTGCATGCCCAAAGACTGGGATGCAGCTCGCTGCGGTTTTGGCAGAATTTCCGTCGTCTCGAGATGGAGGCGGACAGGGACGGATCGATGTTGGTGGGGCCTCAACAATTGGGGGGCTCTTCTGGTGTCTTGCCTGCTGCTGATCTATTGGACCAAGGAACCAAGGAACCTCCCCGGAAGCTTCCTAACACCATCAGCTAGGGCGGCGATGGGCTGCGTTTCAGGATGTACGAGTACGAGTACCGTACCTGTACGGGCCAAAGAGCACAACTTTTGTCTGCTACCCAGTCTTTGGATCTTGGCAGAGGTAGGACTGCAGCTCTCGTGTTGTCTTGTTTTCTGCCCCCTGCGCTTCCACTTGCATCACTGGCCGCGATATGGAGGAGAGCCGTCTAGAGGCGGATTCGGACCTCGAGGGGAGAGACTCAGACAGCGGAGGACGGAGGTTGCGAGAGCCAATGAGGTGCCGAGCGCAGCTGGTGATATCATGCCGTGCGTCCCGGAAGGGGCACCGCCGAGTCGAAGGAATGGCAATGTGCGAGCCTGTTCGGAGTACTAAGTCCGTACTCGTAGGAAGAGTCACTCATCCGGACCTGTATTCCAGTCAATCAAGGGCGCGATGGAAGGGGCTTGGAGGAGGAAGGGTCGGGACCGTCAGGGGACAAGGCGCGTGCCATGGCTCCGAATGCGACCCCCACCAGCGGAGAGGGCATCCTGGAAGGACGGAGCACGGAGAACTTGGAACTTGGAAGTCTGGTACGAGTACGGAGCCGTGGCTGGACCCTGACTGGAGTCTTGGGATCGAGGGCCGGCTCGGCCTGGCTCCCAAGAATGATGATGATGGCGATGATGATATCACGCGCTCAAAAAGGCCTGGAGTCTGGACTGCATGCGGGTTTCATGGATCCCACTGAGTTTAATGAGGAGTCACGCATCGAATGAATAAATAATCGATCCTCCCTGGGCCGGTGTCTCCTGCCCTCCGACGGCGTGGTTCCTGCCCTCTCCCTTCGACCCGTCGTTTCTGCCTCCAGTCGTTTGTTCCTTCCAATGAGCCTCAGGTACTCGTACAGGTACTATCAGAGCCTTAGTACGAGTACGAGTACTCCGTACTGCTACCTCCGATTCGATCATTTCGAGTTCAAGATCGAGTCACCGCGGTGCCGCCGCATGCAAACACGGTGCTTTTCGGTCCAGCATCCTCGACGCCGTGGCTCGTGCGATCTGAGTGTCTTCATCGTGAGTGGCATTTCGACACTTTCTTCTCCCTGACAGCCATTTTTTTGTTCTTTCGCGGACGGGTCAGGACTGCCCGTGGAGAGCCGATCCACCATGACGTGCCGCTACGGGCGCCTGACGGCGTCCCTGGGGCATGCGCATTGAAGGTACCGGTACTTGCACGAGTACGGAGTATGTACTCCGTACAGTGGTAGCCCTGCGCTGAGGGAAGGAGCCTGTGAGGGGGGCAACTTTCCCATTCCCGCATGCATCTGGATCTGGCGGGGCACGCCGCTGGGAAGGCACTCTGGAAGGGGCCACCTGCTTCGGCGCCCGTCGCAGTTGCCGGTTCGCAGATCGTTCCTGCGCTTTGCATGCCGGCACAATTCGGCCTCTTTATGCAATTCTCTTGATTTTTTTATGCAAAACACATGACCTTCTTTTTCTCTTCTCTTTCTTCCAGATTTTGACTTCATCTCTTCACGTCCTCCGGTGATGCATCGCGAGATTCATCAGAGAGGGAGGAAGAAAAGCCTTCGCCGTCACCCCTCCGCGTCTCGGCCCTGCTGACCTTGGACACAGCTCGACGCCCCTCGTCTCTGCCCACCCCCCCGGCTCTTCTAGCGCCCTCCTCCCCCCCGCCCCCAACAGATCCATCCCGTCCCACTGCGGGCCTCGAAAGCCTGGCGCCGGCCGCATACGATACAGTACTCCGTACCTCTCGTACATACGAGACAGCGCAACCTCCCACATACACGATCCATCAAAGATTGATACCTCGTCCAGATCGTCAAAGTCCCAGGTTGCGGGTAAGTAGTATCGGTACTCCGTACCTGACTGGTCGCTGCCCCTCGATGCTGCCCCCGGCTCGGCGGTTTTTAATTCGCCCGGCCCCTTCACCAAACGTCACCGGAAGCTCTCCATCCCACGCTTCACGCACCCAACAGGCCCTGGCCTCTTCCGGATTTTCGTCCATCTGCACCAGGGTCCCGGGCTGTCTCACCCCAAAAGGCCTGGCTTCTGTTCCCTTCCGTCACTCTCTTCCTCAGGTACTTCCTCTTCCTCTTCTACTTTCTCTTCTCTCATCTTGGCGAGTTCAAGGAAGAAGTCTGGTACGAATACGAGCGGGAGACACAACCCATCAAATACAACAACGATCCCTTCTTCCACTTCTCCCTCCTTCTCCTCCTTCTCCTCCTCTTCCAACTCCTCCTCCTCCTCTGCCTCAATTGAACCACTTCCTCCCTTCCTCCTCTTCTTCAATCTTAGGCGCTCTAATGACTCGATTCTAGAGCCTCCACGACAATTTCAGCCAGCCAATTCCGAGGCACAAAAGAGCGTCGATCTCTTCCTCTTCCGAGCCGAGCCGAACATACAGTAGCCTTGTCGCACTCTGTTTCGCCGAGCATTGCCGCGCAAGCCTTGTTTGTCGTTTGCTTAGCATTCACTGCATAGGATTTTCGATTCCTTCCGACTTGACTTTCGGCTCTTATACCCACGTCAGCCTTTGGGACAATCCCTCTCTCGCCTGGGCCCAAATCCTCCGAGCTATAGCACAACGAGCATTCGAAAGAATCCGCTCTTTTCCCTCTGGGGTCTGATCTCAACATTCTGGGATTCATCACTCATCTTCCTCAAACATCAATATCCCTCCCTCTCCACACATAATCAGCAGAAGCAGCCATGACGCAGACAGCAGGCTCGGCAAACGGCTGGACACCGTTAGCGGCCAACGGCCAGGCGTCTTACGCCGCAAAGCAGAAGATTGCCGATCACTTCATAGGGGGGAACAAGCTCGAGAATGCCCCTCCCAGCAAGGTCAGGGACTTTGTCGCCGCTCACGCCGGCCACACTGTCATCACAAATGTGAGTCTGAACCTGTGTCCCCCGTCCTGTGGCTCAGCGGGCAACGGAGCTTTCGTATATACGCGCATTTACTGAACGAGTTCACGTCGCCCCCTAGGTCCTCATCGCCAACAACGGTATTGCTGCCGTCAAGGAGATTCGATCAGTTCGAAAATGGGCTTACGAGACGTTTGGCGACGAGCGGGCCATCCACTTCACGGTCATGGCCACCCCGGAGGATCTACAAGCCAACGCCGACTACATTCGAATGGCCGACCACTATGTCGAGGTCCCCGGTGGCACAAATAACCACAATTACGCCAATGTGGAGCTCATTGTCGATATTGCCGAGCGCATGAACGTCCATGCTGTCTGGGCCGGTTGGTGAGTCCTCGAGAATCAATTCCGGTCTCAAAGTCTCTTGATCTGATCTGACCGTCTGTTCTCTGCACCCTTTCCATTGAAACAGGGGTCACGCATCCGAGAATCCAAAGCTTCCCGAATCGTTGGCTGCCTCACCAAAGAAAATCGTCTTCATCGGTCCTCCGGGCTCCGCCATGCGATCCCTGGGTGACAAGATTTCGTCCACAATCGTTGCTCAGCACGCCAAAGTACCCTGCATCCCCTGGTCTGGAACCGGCGTCGACGAGGTCAAGATTGACGACAATGGAATCGTCACAGTCGCCGACAATATCTATGCCAAGGGCTGCGTTACTTCCTGGCAGGAGGGTCTCGAGAAGGCCAAGGAGATTGGCTTCCCCGTCATGATCAAGGCTTCCGAGGGTGGTGGTGGTAAGGGTATCCGAAAGGCCACCGGCGAGGAGGATTTCGAGGCCCTCTACAAGGCCGCCGCCAGCGAGATTCCTGGCTCTCCCATCTTCATCATGAAGCTCGCCGGAAATGCCAGGCATTTGGAGGTCCAGCTGCTCGCCGATCAGTACGGCAACAACATCTCCCTCTTTGGCAGAGATTGTTCCGTCCAGAGAAGGCATCAGAAGATCATTGAGGAGGCCCCCGTCACAATTGCGAAGGCGGATACCTTCAAGTCCATGGAGGAGGCTGCCGTTCGCTTGGGTCAGCTTGTCGGATACGTCTCGGCTGGTACCGTAGAGTATCTCTACTCTCACGCCGACGACAAGTTCTACTTCCTCGAGTTGAACCCTCGTCTTCAGGTCGAGCACCCCACCACCGAGATGGTCAGTGGCGTCAACTTGCCCGCTGCCCAGCTTCAGATCGCCATGGGTCTGCCTCTCCACAGGATCCGCGACATCAGGCTGCTCTACGGCGTCGATCCGCGCACGTCCAGCGAGATCGATTTCAACTTCAAGCTCGAGGGGACCGCCGAGGCTCAGCGCCGTCCCCAGCCTCAGGGACACTGCACCGCCTGCCGTATCACCTCTGAGGATCCCGGCGAGGGCTTCAAGCCCTCCAACGGTGTCATGCACGAGTTGAACTTCAGGAGTAGCTCCAACGCCTGGGGTTATTTCTCCGTCGGTACCCAGGGTGGAATTCACAGCTTCTCCGACTCCCAGTTCGGTCACATCTTCGCCTACGGCGAGAACCGCCAGGCCTCGCGAAAGCACATGGTCATCGCCTTGAAGGAGCTCAGCATTCGTGGTGACTTCAGGACCACCGTCGAGTACCTCATCAAGCTGCTCGAGACAGAGGCTTTCGAGGAGAACACCATCTCCACCGGCTGGCTGGACGAGCTCATCTCCAAGCGTCTCACTGCCGAGCGTCCCGACACCATGCTCGCCGTCGTCTGCGGTGCCGTCACCAAGGCCCACATTGCCAGTGAGGCGTGCATGGCCGAGTATCGGGCGGGTCTCGAAAAGGGTCAGGTGCCCTCCAAGGACATCCTCAAGACTGTCTTCACAGTCGACTTCATCTACGAAGGGTTCCGATACAAGTTCACCGCCACCCGTGCCAGTGTCGACAGCTACCATCTCTTCATCAACGGCTCAAAGTGCTCTGTTGGCGTCCGCGCCCTCAGTGACGGCGGCCTCCTGATCCTCCTCGACGGCCACAGTCACAATGTCTACTGGAAAGAAGAAGTCGGTGCCACCCGTATCTCCGTCGATAGCAAGACCTGCCTGCTCGAGCAGGAGAACGATCCCACCCAGCTGCGCACCCCCAGCCCCGGAAAGCTCGTCAAGTACTCTGTCGAAAGCGGCTCTCACGTCAAGGCGGGACAGACTTTTGCTGAAGTCGAAGTCATGAAGATGTACATGCCCCTCGTTGCTCAGGAGGATGGTATTGTCCAGCTCATCAAGCAGCCCGGCGCCACTCTCGAAGCCGGCGACATCCTCGGAATTCTCGCCCTCGACGACCCCAGCCGAGTTAAGCAGGCGCAGGCTTTCGTCGGACAGCTGCCGGCCTTTGGCGAACCCGTCGTCGTCGGCACTAAGCCCGCTCAGCGATTCGCGGCGCTCTACAATGTTCTCAACAACATTCTGCACGGCTACGACAACTCCGTTATCATGGCCACTGCTCTCAAAGAGCTGATCGAAGTCCTCCGAGACCACGAGCTTCCTTACAGCGAGTTCAATGCCCAATTTGCGGCTCTTCACGCCCGCATGCCTCAGAAGCTCGACAGCCAGTTCACTCAGATCGTCGATCGCGCCAAGGCCCGCAACGCCGAGTTTCCCGCCCGAGCCCTGAGCAAGGCCTTCTCGAAGTTCATCGAGGACAACGTCGCCGAAGGCGATGCCGAACTCCTCAGGACCACCCTTGCTCCTCTGACCCAGATTCTTGACGTCTACGCAGATGGACAGAAGGTTCGTGAGCTCAACGTCATCAACGAGCTGCTCATATCCTACTGCGAAGTCGAAAAGCTCTTTAAGAGCCATGCCCAGGAAGATGGTGTCATTCTGAAGCTCCGCGACCAGAACAAGGACAACATAGCCAAAGTCGTTCAAACCGCCTTGTCTCACAGCCGTGTGAGCTCCAAGAACACCTTGATCCTGGCCATCCTCGATGAGTATCGCCCCAACCGGCCCAACGTTGGCAACATCAACAAGTATTTGCGCGAATCCCTCCGCAAGCTCACCGAGCTCTCTTCTCGAACAACCTCCAAGGTGTCCTTGAAGGCCCGTGAGATCATGATCCAATGCTCTCTGCCATCCCTGGAGGAGCGTACTTCTCAGATGGAGCACATTCTGCGATCGTCCGTCGTGGAGTCTCGCTATGGTGAGAGTGGTTGGGATCACCGAGAGCCCAGCCTGGATGTCATCAAGGAGGTCGTCGACTCCAAGTACACCGTCTTTGATGTGCTCACCCTCTTCTTCGCCCACGAGGACCCTTGGGTCTCGCTCGCCTCTCTCGAGGTCTATGTTCGTCGCGCCTACAGGGCTTACAACCTGAAGCAGATTGAATACCACAACGATGAGACCGATACTCCTCAATACGTCTCCTGGGACTTCCAGCTCCGCAAGATCGGCCAGACCGAGTTTGGCCTGCCCACTCGTTCGGTTGCTCCCTCTACGTCTGAGACCCCCAGCGGTTCGGAGCTTGGCGTTAAGCGCGTCTATTCCATCAGCGACATGTCGTATCTGTCAAGCAAGTGGGAGGAAGAACCCAGCAGGAAAGGTGTCATTGTTCCCTGCAAGTACATTGACGAAGCTGAGGAGCTCTTGCAGAAGGCTCTCGAGACTCTGTCTTACAACAGCAAGAAGAAGCAGAGCAACGGCCCCACCCTCCTGGCTGACCTGAGCGGTAAGCGAAAGCCCGTCAACGCCCTCAAGAACGGTGCCAAGAAGGACGAGGATGAGCTCTCCGCCGTGCTCAATGTTGCTGTTCGTGACGCCGAGAGCAACGACGATCAGGAGATCCTCGGTCGCATTCTGCCCATTGTCCAGCAATTCAAGAGCGAGCTGTTGCTCCGCGGCGTCCGCCGAATCACCTTCATCTGCGGCCACAGCGACGGCTCGTACCCCGGGTACTACACTTTCCGTGGCCCCGAGTACCAGGAAGATGACAGCATTCGTCACAGCGAGCCTGCTTTGGCCTTCCAGCTCGAGCTTGCCCGCTTGACCAACTTCCGCATCAAGCCTGTCTTCACGGAGAACAAGAACATCCATGTCTACGAGGCGATCGGCAAGGCCGTGGACACCGATAAGCGATACTTTACGCGTGCCGTCATCCGACCCGGTCGTCTTCGTGACGAGATCCCGACCGCTGAGTACCTCATTTCCGAAGCTGATCGCGTGATCAACGACATCTTTGATGCTCTGGAGATTATTGGCAACAACAACTCCGATCTCAACCACATCTTCATGAACTTCACGCCCGTCTTCCAGCTCGACCCGGCGACCGTCGAAGAGAGTCTTCAGGGATTCCTGGACCGCTTCGGCGCTCGTGCCTGGCGTCTGCGTGTCGCTCAGGTCGAGATCCGCATCATCTGCACTGACCCCACGAGTGGCATTCCTTACCCTCTCAGGGTTGCCATCTCCAACACCTCGGGTTACGTTGTCGATGTGGACCTCTACGCCGAGCGGAAGTCGGACAAGGGTGACTGGGTCTTCCACAGCATTGGCGGAACCAAGGAGAAGGGCCCTATGCACTTGCTCTCTGTCTCTACTCCCTACGCCACGAAGAACTGGCTCCAGCCCAAGCGATACAAGGCTCATCTCATGGGAACTCAGTACGTCTATGATTTCCCGGAGCTGTTCCGCCAGGCAATCCAGAACACCTGGACCAAGGCTGTCAAGTTGCAGCCGGCGCTTGCCGCTCAGCAGCCCAAGACTGGCGAGTGCATCGCCTTCACCGAGCTTGTGCTCGACGACAAGGACAACCTCGACGAGGTCAATCGCGAGCCGGGAACAAACACGTGCGGTATGGTCGGTTGGATCTTCCGGGCTAAGACCCCCGAGTACCCAATGGGTCGTCGATTCATCGTCGTCGCCAACGACATCACCTACAAGATCGGGTCCTTCGGTCCCAAGGAAGACAACTTCTTCCACAAGTGCACCGAAATGGCTCGCAAGTTGGGCATCCCGCGTATCTACCTGTCTGCCAACTCCGGTGCTCGCCTGGGTCTTGCGGACGAGTTGATGCCTCACTTCAAGGTTGCCTGGAACGATGCTGAGAGATCCGAGAGCGGATTCCGCTACCTCTACCTGGATGAGAAGACCAAGGAGCGCTTCAAGAACGATGTGATCACCGAGGAGATCTCTGAAGATGGCGAGAAGCGTCACAAGATTGTGACCATTGTCGGCCAGGAAGACGGTCTTGGTGTTGAGTGTTTGAGGGGCTCTGGTCTTATTGCTGGCGCGACGAGCCGGGCCTACAACGACATCTTTACCATCACACTGGTGACCTGCCGTTCAGTCGGTAAGTCTCTATTCTCTCACTTCCGATTGCATCATGATGGAACTATACTGACTCTCGCCTAGGTATTGGTGCTTATCTCGTCCGTCTTGGACAGCGTGCCGTGCAGATTGAGGGCCAGCCCATCATTTTGACTGGTGCCCCTGCTCTGAACAACCTTCTCGGTCGTGAGGTTTACACTTCTAACCTCCAGCTCGGTGGCACCCAGATCATGTACCGCAACGGTGTCTCCCACATGACTGCCAATGACGATTTCGAGGGTGTCTCCCGAATTGTCGAGTGGATGTCCTTCGTCCCCGAGAAGCGTGGCGGCCCCGTTCCCGTCAGCCCGAGCGTCGATTCTTGGGATCGCGATGTCACCTACATGCCGCCGCAGAAGCAGCCTTACGATGTGCGATGGATGATTGGCGGTAAGCATGACGATGACGGCAACTTCCAGAGCGGTCTCTTCGACAAGGACTCATTCGTTGAGGCCCTCGGTGGCTGGGCTCGCACTGTGGTTGTCGGCCGTGCCCGCCTTGGTGGTATCCCTATGGGTGTCATCGCGGTCGAGACTCGCACGGTCGAGAATGTGACGCCTGCCGACCCCGCGAACCCCGACTCGATCGAGCAGGTCAGCAACGAGGCTGGTGGTGTCTGGTACCCCAACTCAGCGTTCAAGACCGCCCAGGCGATCAATGATTTCAACAACGGCGAGCAGCTTCCTCTTATGATCCTGGCCAACTGGCGTGGTTTCTCCGGCGGTCAGCGAGACATGTACAACGAGGTGCTCAAGTACGGTTCGTTCATCGTCGATGCGCTTGTCAAGTACGAGCAGCCCGTCTTCGTCTACATTCCCCCCTTCGGCGAGCTTCGCGGAGGATCGTGGGTCGTTATCGACCCCACCATCAACCCCGTCGCGATGGAAATGTACGCCGACGTTGAAGCCCGCGGTGGTGTCCTTGAGCCGGATGGCATCATCGGCATCAAGTACCGCCGGGAGAAGCAGCTCGAGACCATGGCGCGTCTTGATCCCAAGTACGCCAGCCTGAAGAAGCAGCTCGAGGACAAGAAGCTCAGCAAGGAGGAGGCCGACACCCTGAAGATCCAGATCTCTGCTCGCGAGAAGCAGCTGCTCCCCGTCTACGCGCAGGTTGCTGTGCAGTTCGCCGATCTCCACGACCGGGCCGGGCGCATGAAGGCCAAGGGCACGATCCGGGACAGCCTCGAGTGGACCAACTCGCGCCGCTTCTTCTTCTGGCGCCTCCGCCGCCGTCTCAACGAGGAGTACATTCTCAAGCGCATGAACAGCACGATCCTGTCGTCGAGCAGCGCCGCCTCGACGGCCGATGCCAATCAGAGCAGGGAGGGCAACCTGGAATTGCTCGAGAGCTGGTCCGGCATCGTCGGATGGGAGCAAAAGGACAAGGAGGTCGCCGAGTGGTACGAGCAGGAGAGGAAGTCCATCGTGGACAAGGTGGAGAATATGAGGATAGAGAAGCTGGCGAACGAGGTTGCTGAGGTGATGCGGGGCAACGAGAAGGCCAGCTGGAAGGGAGTGAGGGAGGTCCTGCGGGTGATGCCTGTGGAAGAGAGGGAGGCGATCTTGAAGTACCTCAAAGAGTAGAAAAAGTTTCCTTTGCCTCTTCTTCTTGTTTATCTTTTAGCGGGCCTCTACGAATATGCTTGTCGTTTTAAAGAATGGAACAATTTTTTTCGGGTTTAAAGAGTAAAACTTTGGATTATCAGAGATTCTATGTTGTGCATGATGGACGACAAGTGAGATGTGCACAGTATCGCGACACCCCATGCCTCGTCTTGCATGTTCCTCTTGGTTTATGTTGACAGATTTGTTTCGCTCAGAACGGGGCGGATCAAGTGTAGTTGGTCCTTATAAGCAGGAAGCAGGATCACACGACAGATCAAGCCGACAATTGCTCCATTCGCCGACCATTCCCTCGTTTGTTCTCGTCATTTCGACAGCGCTTCTCCAAGGACTCGGTCCGAGGCCGACGCGGGTGTCGTCGCAACCGATGGCGTCCTCGCTGTCAGAGGTTGCGCCTCTCCTACGCCTTCGTTCTCCGCCCATCCCAACTCTCCCACCGAGCATCTAGCCTTTTGTATGCACACCGGTGCCCGCGGCCCCGCCGAGGCCTCACGACGCACTCGTGCGGATCTGCACGCCGTGCCACGCGCGCACCATGTCGCCGAGCGCCTTGTTGACCATGCGCTGCTGCTTGAGGATGCTCTTCCCGCGGAACTGGGGGGACGCGATATCAATGGCGTACATGCTGCCGCAGCCGCCGGAGACGTCCTGGACGAGCAGCCGCGAGGGGCTGAGCTCGCTGGCGAGCACGGCGGCGATGGCGGCCTCGGCGGGGGACATGTCCTGCGCCGCTATCGAGTCTGCTGCGTCTGATGTTGCCGCTGTCGTTGTCGTTTTCGTCGTCGTCGCCGCCGCCGTCGTCGTCGTCGTCGATGCTGATGATGAGTCGGGGCCGGATTCTCTGGGTCTTGAGGGCGAGTAGGGCCGGTGGAGAAGGGGGAGGGGGGTTAGGGCGCGCGCGGGGAGGGAGTGTGCGAGCGAGAAGGTGGACGGGCGAGGCAGGGCCGTGGTGTGGGATTGGCGAATGAGGCGCGCTGCGGCGCGGCATGTTTGGCAGATCATTGTGCTGGGGATACGGGGCGCGGGATGCCTGCCTGCTCTTTGGGAAAGCAAGATTGTGGTTTGAGACGGAATCGCGAAGTTGAGCTCGATATATTTGGTGTTGCTCGGCAAAGACGAGGTGGGAGGGTGGGCTTGATTACTCAGCACGGTGGTGGTGGGGGTTTCGATGGACTGAGGCTGGGCAATTTGGTCGAGCGTCGGAATCATTACATTCAAGTAGATTGTGGTAGAAATATGAACAGTGAAGATGGGAGAGGAACATTGAGGAGGAAGAAGAAGTAGAGGAAGAAGCATCGTAAAATCATCAAAGCCCATCACGAGTCCCGGGAGATCCAGATTCCGCCCCGTCCGTACTCCTTGTCCCGCGCCGAATCCGCCTCTGTCCTCACGCCGGCCAGGTGGAAGGGTATCTTGCCCAGCGCGCCCGCGACCTTGGCCCCCCAATCCGCAGACTCGGCGGCGGCGGCGCCGTCGGCGGCCCTCGTTCTGTCGTCCAGGGAGCCCCTTCGCATGGGCTGCCAGGCCTGGCGGCCCAGGATGGCCAGTGTGGCGGCCACGTCTCTACTCAGCTCGACGACGAGCTCGTCGACGGATGCGGACAGCGGGGCGGCGGCGTGCAGGTAGCCCATGACGAGGACGGTGACCTTTGCGTCGACGAACTGCAGGCCGCCAAAGTCGTGGATGATGTGCATGGCGAGGCTGGTGCGGATGGCGACCTGGGGCGGGGCGTGGCGCGACGGGCCGATGGTGACAATGGCCTCGTGCCAGTCGCGGTCGATCTGCTGCTGAACGGCCGGGTCCTTGACCTTGGTGACGCGCGCCCACGCCGCGAAGACGCCGCCCATGAGCGTCATCATCTTGATGTTCTCCGTCACCTTGACCAGGTTGGCCGTCGGGATCCCCAGCTCCGCCATCGAGTTGCCCGTGCCCCTGGCGACGCGGGCCGAGAACTCCACGGGGAAGGGCTGCTTGGGCCCCGTGTCCTCGAGCGAGGCCGTCATGTCGCCGCCGGGCGTCGCCGCCGCGGCCGCGGCCGCGTTCTTCTCTCGCGCCTTGACCCACCGCTGGCTCATCGCGTCCCACACGTTGACCTCGTCGGGCTTACGCTCGGTTTCAGGGGCGACGGCGGCGGTGCTGGTGCTGGTGGCCGTGGCGGCGGTGGCGGCGGCGGCGACGGTGGCGGGCGCGGCGATGGCGGCGGCCAGCTTGCCGGCGTGCTGGTTGACGACCGTCTGAGCCACACCCGTGTACTTGTCGACGACGGCCTGCCCGATGGTGCTGGCGACCTTGACGCCGACCTCGAGCGGCAGCGTGCCGAGGCTCGCGCCGCGCAGCACGCTCGCGTCCATGGACGTGCTGGCCACGCGAAACACGGGGCTGCCGCACAGCACCCTCCTGCTCTCCGGGCCCTCGCACACCACGAGCCGGAAGTAGCCGTCCGACGCGGCCGCGGGGATGCGCACCACGTGCGTCTCCCGCGGGACGTGCGCCCTCTGCTTGCCGGCCGCCTTCTTGGCGAAGCGCCGCAGGTCCCGCTGGATGCCGCGCTCGTCCGCCTCCGGCAGGCCGTCCGCCCCGGCGCGCCGCTCCGGCGTCACGTCGATCCACCTGCCCGTCGTGCCCGCCAGCGCCTTGAGCGACATGCCCACGTCGCCCGAGAAGCCCTTCTGCTGCAGCCACAGCGAGCGCTGCGCGGGCAGCGGGATGCTCGAGAGCACCGTCACCGCCACCGACGTCGAGGGCCCGTGGTACCAGACCAGCGCGTGCGAGTGCCGGATCACCGTGTAGTGCCGGTTCGACTCCGCCGGGTGCGCGACGAGCCCGCCCGCGAGGTACTGCGCCTCCTCGAGGGCGGCCTTCCACCTCGACGGCCCGCCGCCCTCGCCGTCCTGGTACTCACCGAGGCTTGTGCCAGTGCCAGTGCCAGTGCCAGTGGTGGGGGTGGTGGGGATGGTCATCGTCATCTCTGGCGGTGCGGATGCAAACGAGCACGAGGACACGAAGGAGGATGTGGAGAGCCCCGAGAAGCTCTTGACTCGCCGCAGCTGTTCTGGGCCCGCATCACCCGGTGCCGGCGATGATGGGTACAGGGCGTCTGCTGCTGCCGCTGCCGCCGCCGTCGCCGCTGCCGCACTGTCGCCGAGCGGATCGGTGAACGGATCGGTGAACTCAGTCGCCTCGATGGCGCGCGCGTACGGGCCGGAGGATGCGGGCGGCCCTGTCGCGGTGGTGTAGTTGTAATTGTTGCTGCTGCTCTGGAAGTAGTGTGCTGCTGTCGCGGTGCTGTTGCGGGCGAGCGAATGACGCGGGGGAAGAGTCGGTGATGAAGGCTGGGTCGAGCTGACGTCGGAGAATGCGTCCGAGCTGTCGTCCTCGCTCTCGCTGAGCACGGAGTGTCGCCGCAGGTGCCCGTAGAGCAGGTCGGTGTCGATGTCGACCTCCATGTTAGGGTTCTTCTTCCGCGTTGTCTCGTCGTTTTCCCTTGTCGAAGGAAAAGAAGAAGATCACAAGGAGAAGTAAAAGAAAAAAGGGAAAGAATCAGAGATTGGGGAAACACGAGACTGAAGAGGATGAGGAGAGGATGAAAGAGTGAGCTGTTGCTCTGCAGTGCGTGCTCGCCGCGAGGAGCATGTCCTCCTGTGCGCGTCATCCCAAGAGTGTCGGTGACATGACATGGCGGGAGCTCAGCCCCGTATTGGCTGCTGCGCGAGGAGTGGATTCTGTTGGTTGAGACAAAGAAACGGGGTCGCTTTACCAATGCGGCATTCTGCATACGGCCATGGATGCAGCAGCCAGGCGGCCCGACTTTGACCTGCACCAGGGAAACCCCTCGTCAGTACGGAGTAGACAACCAGCAGGCCAAATGCTCAATCACCAGGCCTGTGCGGAGTACATGAGGAGTACTGTAGGCTAAATGCTTCAAAGTGGGCGGCCGGTCATAAGCGATCAATGGAAGGCGGAGAGAACAATCAAACGAAAAGATATTGGTATTTGGCTATTGCTGCTTAACTGGCTGCTACCAAGGCCTCAAGCTCCGCGGGCTCTTTGATCGCCGTCGTCAGATTCTCGTATCCTGTTTCCGTGACAAGAACATTATCCTCAATCCTATAGGGGGGGAAGAGAAGAGTCAGCGTGAGAGCCAAAGATCGAGAGGGCAGCGCGTTGTCTTTTGGGCGGTGACATACCGAACTCCACCGACGTCCCAGTACCTGTCCAGCACACCGGCATCAATGTACTTGCTCTGCTCGGGGTTGCTCAGATAAGGCTCAATGATGAACCTGCAGAAATAGACCTGCGCGGCTAAAGTCAGTACTGGCATGTCGGTTGTATGGAATGATACCGGGTTTTTTTTGGGGCTCGTACACCGGGCTCAACTGTGACCACGCCGCCAGCGGGAACATTGCCCCGTATTCTGAGGTTCCGGAACATCGCGTCCTCGTCGTGGTGGTTCTGATTGCCACCGGTGTCGTGGGTGTCCATGCCGAGATAGTGGCCCAGGCCGTGGGGGAAGAAGGCCTGGCTGATTCTGGCCTTGAAGATCTCCTCCTTGTCTCCCTTGAGAATGCCGAGGGAAAGCAGTCCGTCGATGGCAATCTTGTGCGCAAGGATGTGAGCATCTTCCCATCTCAGTCCGGCCCTCAGCATGCTGATGCATTCGGTCTGCATCTTGAGGACGAGGTCGTAGATCTCGCGGGATTCCTTTGTGAATTTGCCGTTCAGCGGGAAGGTCCTGGTCTGTTGTGATATAATTCTGTTAGCGGTGTCTTTTCTTCTTCTTCTTCTTCTTCTTCTTCTTCTTCTTCTTCTTCTTCTTCTTCTTATGCAGACACTCACAATGTCAGAAGCGTAGTTGTTCCACTCGGCGCCGGCGTCGATCAAGAGGAGCTGCTTCCCCTGGGTGGGAGCGTTGTTGGGGACGTAGTGAAGCGTCGCGGCCGCCTGTCCGCTGGCGACGATGGGGTGGTACGCCATCTCCTTGGCGCCGTTGGCGATGCAGCGCTCGACGAAGACGGCCTCGAGCTCGGTCTCGTTGTTGGCGTACTTTGCCTTCTCGACGACGGCCCTGTGTGCGATGGCGGACACGTGGTTGGCCTTTCGGATCAGGGCGACTTCGAACTCATCCTTGACGACGCGGGCGACCTCGATGGCCGGCTTGATGAGGGAGAAGTCCTTGTTGGCGAACTCGATGAAGGTGATGTGGTCGGAGACCTGGCCTGGGATGGCGTAGACGGTCGAGTTGGCACTCGCCTTTGCGAGGTGCGCCAGCGTGGCGTTGACCTCGGTGGAGAGCTTGACCTCGTCGACATCGTAGAGCCTCTGGGCGTCCTCGATCGTGGTGGGGAGACCGGACCAGATGACCTCCTCGGGGTCGATGGGGGGGATGAAGAGGATCGACTTGGAGGACTCGATGTCGTATGCGAAATAGGAGTCGGCCAGGTTGCAGCCGGTCAGGTAGTAGAAGAATCGGCGCTGGCTGGAGGGTGGGGTGTGAGCAAACGGGGCGCCGGTCAGCAAAGCCTTGAGATAGAGGTGGACACCGCTGAGAGGTACTTCTGGGTGCCAAGGACATATGGCGCTCGCGTCGGAGCTTCAGACATACCGGAAGTGCTCGGGGGAGTCGTTGTCCTCGAGGAGCTTCGTGTGTCGGCTTTCGAGATACAGCACGCCGCTGGCGTTGGGGTCCTGCTTGCGGATGAGCTCGACGACACGCTTGGCGTGGGCCTTGGCGGGGTATTTGCCGCTCAGGACGGCCTCGAAGTCCTCTGCGACCATTTTCTTGCGGTTGCGGCTGCTGAAGGGAGAAGAAGAAAAGGAAGAAGAAGAAGAAGAAGAAGAAGAAGAAGAAGAAGAAGAAGAAGAAGCAAGACGAAAGGCTGGAGAAGAGCAGATCTGGCGGGGAGCAAAGTGTGGCGAAGCTGGCGGGCGAGAAATTTGTCGTCGAGGTGGTGAAGTTGGTGACGACGATCCAAGACGATACGAGTAGTGGTAGTAGTATCTACTCGTAGTAGTAGCAGCCTTTGCAGATGGCGGGGGTGGAGCCTGGGGACTGCGTGACGTGGGGCCGGCAAAGGCTCGAGCTATTTGATTTTTTTTTTTTTTTGAATGAATGAATGATTAGCCGGTGAGACAGATATGTATCAGGCGCGACAGTCGAGGGCATGGAGTACCTTGGAATGCAATGGAGCAAAAGGTCAAGGCAGATGGGCGTCGAGAAGCGCAGGCGAGGGAGAGATGAGGTTTCATTCCTCGCGTCGTCTCTTTTTAATTCTTTTTCTGACGGATTGATTGCACGACCTTTTATTGAGGAAGAATCTGCGTGAATTTCGAAGGAATTGATCATCAGATCATGGGCGTACGAGTGGAGTTGGTTGATCTATCCCGGATGAAACGTTCATACAGACAAAGGGCCTTTATTATTCAGGCAAAATAGAGATCAATGGCGGATTGATGCATGGAGGATGGCAACCCTAACCCTGGGCCGCCTGGAAGCTTTATCCGAGCACCTCCAGTTGGGTCTCCAGCAGGCTTCTGTGTTGATGACTCCAGCTACTCCAGCTACTCCAGCTCCTCCAGCTACTCCAGCTCCTCCAGCTCCTCCAGCTATGGGCGTGCGGCGCTACAGGGAGGTTCACCCTCAAGAGTCGCTAAATCTGCCCTGCAGGAATCAGCCTGGCTCCCCTATACTCCTCGGATCACCGCCTATCAGATTAGGTACCAGGTGCTACTAGTAGTACGGAGAATTGATGTACTCCGTACGGAGGACGGAGCACTCCGTACAGATCTGATCGATGCATCCTCGCGGCAGGAGCTCTGCATTCCACCTGCCCAGCCTTTGAACGTCGAGCCGGGAGAGGCAGGATCGATCTCCGCCGCAGCTTCCATCCTCCTCTCTCCCTTGGAAAAAGGACACGTCTTGCGGTTTCGAGACCTCAGGAGGCTATTGATCCAACTTCGACTTCTCAATACCATACATACATAATGATCACCACATTGAGCTTTGGGACTTTGGAGCTCGCCCCTCCATTGTGTTGACTCGTCGCTACCAGGTACGGAGTACGTAGGTGGGTTATCTCGTGGACGGCCAGACTTTGCTAAACCAGCCTCCCTAAGCGTTGTGTTAGTACTTCTCTTGCTCACAAGTAGCAGTGCTCATTGATCTGATCCATCAATCTAATGGATTCAATCCTTTTCCATGACTCGGCGTCCCGGCCCAGCATCGTGAGTCAAATCACCATACGCACACGGACGCATCCAAGGGCCCGGTTCTGCATCGAAACCATATAGCCTCATGAATGCCCAGACTCTCCCAAAGAACCAACGGCCCTTCATGTTGAATACGAACAGAGTCAGTCCTGAGCCGCAGGCCCAACTGAACCCATCAGCCAACCCGAGGACAGAGACCTCTGACCAATCTCGTCCACACAAGAAAAAACACTCACTGCCTGATACGCAGAGCGAGAGAGCCACGCTTCGAGTTGGTAGTGTCGAAGACTCCCTCGTGATCTCCCGAACCTCGGATCTGGACCACTCAACTCTGCCATTCAGGGGTCGCACCTCCACCAAGCCTCTTTGGCTCGGAAGGGACTACAGCCGAAACAGTTGCCAGCTTCGCCTCACTTGCCGTCGAAACGATGCAGCAGGGAGAGTCTATGCCACAACGCATAAACCCACACACGCATCAGAGACAAAAAGCAAGGGGGTGATCAGGACGGAAAAGAAAGGACTTCTACATGCGCACGAGTATGTACAGCCGGAAAAGCTTCCGTATTGTCTGCGCTATGGCATACATACATACTACAATGGCCTACAGGAAGGGCATCAAGCTGGCCAACCAAGCACCCAGGCCTCCGGTGGCATTGCGGCGCCACCGCCATGATTTTCGTTCCGATAACCGTCGGAGCGCATTGTTCAAAACAAAGCAACAACACGTCCCACAGTCCTGCAGTGGGCCTGCTCCGGAAAGTCGGGGCCAGTCGCAATCTCGCTGCCCACCCCTTCTTCCGCTGCCGTGCAACCGATCGAGCATGCTACCTTCTGTGTTTGGTACATGCAGCTCACACTGATTGGGAGGAGCCTCGCCCTGATTCTGGAGGCACGGCCTAATTTTTTGTGCCAATCCTACAGTACTACGCCACGGCTGCATGAGATCCTTGGCCGAGATCTGCAGACATTTCGAACGTTGCCAGGATCATCGCTCACATCACCACTATCCGACTTCCCGAGGACAAGAGAATCTCTTGTTCTTCCCACAAAGGCTTATCAGATCTGAGCCTCTTAAGCCTAGCCTATCATGCCAACCCGCACATCATTCACGAATCGTGTATATGTATGCATTCCACAAATATCCCAGGGACTCAACAAGTCTGCCAACCTTGCGAGCACTCAAGGCCCCCCCCCCCGCCGCGGAATCCTTGTTTGCGGGGCTCTCAGCCCAGGAAGGCCACCTTCAAGTGCTCGTGAGAGTGGTCCTTGGCCTTAATCATCGGCCTCGGCACTGGAGACAAGTGTGTCAGAAGGAAGGATTTGCCGCCCTGCGACTCCATCGTCAGTCTCCTTCGTCGATATGGATGAAGTCATCGGTCAACAAGTTGCCAATTCTTGGGACACTCCAGCCCTCGCGCCAGAATGAGGCCGGAAAGAAAAGAGAGCAATTTGTGGTGGGCAGCACCACACAAGGTGGCCTCCATCTCTATGCAAGCATCGAATACATGAATGTGTACCGGTATCAACCCAAGTCTGTCTCACCTAGCTGCCAAGCAGGGACTCTCCAGGATCGCGCACAGATCTGCCTGGACAATGAAACATGCCCGTCTACCCCTCTTCGCCCGCCGCAAGGCTGGGACGGATTGAGGGCGGGGATAGCCCCCTGCCAAGATGGGCCTTGCAAGTGAATTCATCAAAGTCATTCCTACCATTCCTTCAGACCACACGCTCAACGAGACAGCGGGAAATGCGAGCGCTTCGGCGTCAATTTCAGAGATTTCAGATATTCAGGGACTTGACGGGTCGACGACATCAGCCCGAGTGAGGCGTCGTCGTCGTTTTCGACTCCAAGAGCCAGGAAAACCGGAAAGGCAGAGTGGCAAGCCAGGGGTATTACCTGTGGCCTCTCATGATGCTTGTTCTTCACAAATCAAATTCTTGGTTGGCATTGCTTCTGGTCGCAACAAATGCTATGACTACATCCCTGGACAAGCCCCCCACGAGTACCTAGATGTCTCGACACGGGCACCTCGGCAAATGGCGCTATGCGAGCAGTGCACTCGACATCTACTCTCTCCCCCTTTCGAATCCTCCCTGCTTCAGCAGTACTTCCGGCAGTCAATACCTTTGACATTGATTGGCCCGCCGGCTCGCAAGATCGACATTGATCTTCCCATCTTGATTGATGCCGAACTGTGGGATACTCCCGCTCACGCCCTCCAGAGAAGGTCGATGAGCTCTGACCCAATACCTTGGATTGGCAAGCTGAGCACCGCAAAGAGCGGGCCGATCTCTGTGACGGACGGCGGATCTGACCTTACCATGACATTGGAAAAGACCGGTGCAGTCTTCTTGGCCATCCCACCTTTTTCATCGAAATGTCTCACTTCGCGGCTCTCGGACCCGGACCGAATGTGGGAGCTGTGACCTCGGTTGACTCTCTGCCAATTACAACATCTGCGCAGAAGCGGATTCCAGGCCATTTTCCCACCAGTGATAATCAGGCACGAACAACGGTTTCAATACCTCGGGAGGCGATGAGAGATGGTTCTCGCTATCAAACATCATCATCATCATCGTCGTCATCGCGCCGCTGTCTTGAAGAGGACACATTTTCGAGCATTTTTGACGAGCAACAGCAAGTTGAGAAAGGACTGGGTTGATTTACGTTTTGAAGAGCCAACTGAATATTTGCATCCCTATCACTCAATGTTGGAAATTCCGTCTGAACCGCTCTCGGAACCTCATGGTCGTTTCGAGGATCTCAAGGCCAAGGACCATCCACCAACCGCAGCCTCGATTGGGCGGGCCGGTGCGAGAGAGTGCGAGAGAACCAGCTTTGGAACCATTCTGATTCTCACCTGCTTTGCCTGCGAGTCATGACTGGGATTGCTAAGCTCCCCCTGAGAAGGGGCATCCAGTCCCGACATCTGATCAGAGACCTCGTCCTCAAACTGAAAATATTAACCCCCCATACCCCAGCCGCCTCCCTGTCTCCCCCCTCTGCCCGCCTCCCTCCCCCCTACATCTTCTTCCCAGCCCATGCCTCCACTCTCACTCCTCCCATCTAC
>NQYS01000001.1:6092371-6113033 GCA_003055955.1 Escovopsis sp. AC | reverse complement strand
CGGGGCCCAATTGGGGGTTGTAAACCCCCCCCCCAAAAGGGGGGCCCCCCCCCCCCCCCTCTCCCAGAACCCCCCCCCCAAAACCAAAAAATAACCCCCCCCCCCCCCCCCCCCCCCAACATTCTCTGCTTTGTGAGCCATCTCGCTATTTGCTGACTTTGTCTCTCACACATTGAGACACGGTAGGCAGAGGGAATGAGAGAGCCCGGGCTGTGAGCTGCTGGCGGACAATGGCGGCACAGCTACGCGGACAGGGTCTGTCCCGAGGAGCGGGGGACGTGATCGCAGCACGCCCGCTGGCTTCGTGAAGCAGTCTGCCCTCCTCGTGACAACCTCTTGACCGACCTAATGATTCTATCCGATTCCACGACTCTCGAATATTCACCCAAGGAGGTCTTACGGGAGGTGTAGTCGTGCGGGTGTGGTAGCACAGCACATCCGGTTCGTGTTATCGACCACCACCGGCTCTCGCACCTGGCACGCGCCGAGCCCCAAGTCTCACTTTCGACCTCTACTGTGCTTTCAAGCTTCTGGAAGACACAAGTTGGCGGGTACACGAGGTTGGAGTCATCTTCCAAGGCGAGGATGCCCGGCCCATTCCGCTTTGACAACACTTGACCTGGCGCGTTCGAGCACCGGGGCATCTCGCTGCCATCCAAGCCGCCATGACTATGCGTCTCTACGATCAATGGCGATGACCGAACCCTCCCACCCCCTTCCCCTGTCGACTATCCAGAATCAGGTTTAGATCTCGTGACAGATGCTGCAACAACCTATGCAACCTTACTTCCGGCTTTTCACCTCCACCGACCCTGGCAAGTGAACGACGACGGAAAAAGAAAGGTCTGGATAACGAACCGGAGCGACCCACCGGCGCAGGGGAGAGGGACAAGAGCCTTCGCCGACGACTATATATACGGATATCCCTTATGATCGGTCCTGAACGATCAACGACAAATCAAGTCGAATCACAATGCCATCACGGGTCGATTGTCAGTTCAATTCCAGCATCCAAAGCACCAGCCAAGCGGCCAACGTGACGATGGCGGCCGGAGTGACGGGAGCTGCCATCGTCATTCCACCCCCGTCCCGGGCCCAGACCCATCAGACGCTTCACCCGCCCATCATGGCCCAGCATTGGGTCCCCAACGAGCCCAGCGCTCAATATTTCGCCACTGCCGTGCTCCTTAACGACGAGGGAGACATTGTGAGTGGTCTTCTCGGGGGGACAAAGGCAGCAACCGGTTTCCATCTGGACAGGTCGGCCTCGGGTATCTCGACGGTGATGTATGCGTTTCCCAGCCTGTCCATCGCAAGGGCGGGGGCATACAGCATTCGCCTGGACCTGTACAAGGTCAGCCTCGAGTTTCCGGCGGCTGGCGCAACACTGGTAGAGCAGCTCGAGGCGGAAGTCATGAACGTATCGGACGACAGAGTTCCCTTGAGGCGACTTTGTGAGCTGGATATCCCAATTCCTCAATCTATCACCCGAGAGGGCCGCTTCAAGGACTGAAGATGCTGACCTCGGGCAGCGTCCGCAGAGCGGGAGATACTTCGAAGGGCCAGAGACGCAGGCATCACTCTGCCTTAACGGATGAGCCTTCTCTGTAAGAGGGCAGAGACCCCTCGTAATCTTCTCAGGGAGACAAATTTGAGCAGCGGATTCTGTGGTGTGGCAATCGATCAAACTGCCTGCCCGGTCCCATCCCTGAAGGGGACACTTTTGCGTAAGAGACGACCAGAAATGCAGTTAAGGGGGGAGAAGAGGAGAGATGCAAATCGAAGAGGCCTTATCTTGGCGGCGGTTGAGAAGGCTGCGACTCTTGGCACGCCTGCGGAGTTATTACCGATCGGCCGATCGACTAGAGTGAAAGAGGCAGGATGCGAGCACAAGCTTCTCCTTCATGGAAGCGGGTGCGTGGATAACCTGGCTACGCAAAGATTTGAGGTTGCGCTGGTTCCGAAGGTGGACGTTTGAATGGACAGGGGGAAAGTCGATGAAGACTCGTGGGGTTGTCGGCAAGGGAGATCGTGAAACGAGGGTTGAGAGAGGGGATTAACGGAACGGATGATGGGCAAGAAGAAGTTTTCGAAATGCGGGATTCGGATGAGGAGGAACCCAAAGAAGGAGACAATGGAGGAGGAGGAGAAGGAGGAGGATGTCTTGAACAGCCTTTACCTGAACAAGGTTGGCATGGATTTTCCCCGACCTTTTTTTCTTCTTCTCCCTCATCTGTCGTTTTTCTTCTCATTGATTTTTTTTTTCTCTCTCTTCAGATCCCCCACTTTTCCCACGCTTTCGAGACCAATTTTCGAAGAGACACACCTGCGTTCTCCCCCCATGAGATGAAGATGAGGCTTCAGTGGTGAAGCATGAATGAGAAGAGTGGTCATTGAAGGTCACTGGACGAACAGGGGGTCCGGGGTCCGGGCTCGGGCCGACAGCCCTGTCTGGCACCTGTCACTGCATGCATGCATCAGGACGCATCGCAGTCAGTGTTACGGACCCGTCCATGGCATCTTACTACAGTAGTACTCGTACCTATGTAAGATCGCACGCCCACCACCCCCACTTTGCCTCGTCCTCTATCCATCCGTGGCGGGTCTTCGACTCAACCCCAACCCCAACCCCAACCCTTGGCTCCGGGGCTGGACCCGGGTTCTGGATCCCAGGATATCGGGGATCTGAGGGGAGGAACCAATGGGGCAGCGCCGGACTGGCGAGGCCGGGATACAAGCTCCGAGCTTCTGTTGCACAATCACTCGCGACATCCTGGGAGGAGGGATACATCGGGTCCCGATGATGCGAGGAGCGCACGAATGGGCCCGGGCTGGGACATACGATCACAGAGACGCCATATCGAGAGCATTCCGGAGCCTCGGTTTGGGGAAGGGCCCCCGGGGGCGTTGTCAGAGAGGAGTCGACGCCCGAGAGAGAGCGTATCACGGATGGCATCTGGATGATGTGCGGCAGCGAGAACGTCCGACCATTGCAGGTGGTTCTCGAGAATATCCCTGCCTTTGGGAGGGTAATTGTGAGGCCTCATGAGTACTCGTGCCGGAACGATGAGAAGTTAGCCGAGATCCGGCACTGGTCCTTGGAAGGAGATCGATCGTGGGGGTCCAGGCGAGGCGGCGAGGCTAATTGGGAGAAATTAGGGGGCGTGGGAGGGAATGGCAAAGGGTGCAATGTGACGAGAGGCTTGGCAGAGTCGTGCTCGCACAGAATGTCTCGGAGCGTCGTCTGCGTCATTGGCCCTCTGTGACGTGAGCGCGGCCGGGACCTCTGGACCTCTGGACCGCGGCGGCGACGAGGGGCGGGTGATCCAGGAGTGTCTGATATATCAAAGCATTTCCCGATGAGTAGAGGATTGGTGAGGGAGATGAGATTTTTGGCAGCAGCGCGTGGTCCTCGTCGAGCGCAGAGATGGGAGAATCACGGGCACGAGTCGGGAGGAGGAGGAGGAGGGAGGTGGATTGAGGTCTGAGGGTAACGTGACATGTCACGTGCTATTCGGATCGCAACTCATTAATGCGACTTCTCGCGGGCGCCAGAGTCCAGCATCAGCGTCACGGAGCCTCTCTCACAGTTGAAACCAGGGAATCTTGGTCGCATCACATCTGAACTACAATTTTTTATTCTACTTTTGGACTTCATCAAGAGTCGTAAGATGGTGTATTACTTCACCTCCAACGTGGTCGAGCCGGCGGGATTTATCTACGTCGGCAAAGACAAGTTCGAGAGTAAGGCCCATCCACTCCTCACACAGCGAATCTCGAGGATCTTCCCCCTTCACGACGCTGACCCTCACAGATGAGGACCTGATCAAGCACGGCTGGGAGGAAGATGTCTGGTACGCACGCGCACCCTGCTCTCACCACCCACCAACCATGGACCCCGGACGACTGACACGCGCAGGGTAACGTCTCACCGCGCGCACCGAAGCCCTACCTACTACCCAGTGATGCGAGGCCGGCCTGACTGACACGGGAGAGCACTCGACGTGTGGCCCGGCGCGAAAAAGTTCCACGTCGACAAGCTGTCCAGCGCGCACGTGTACCTCCGCATGGCGGAGGGGCAGACGTGGGACGACCTGCCGCGAGATCTGGTCATGGACCTGGCGCAGTTGACCAAGGCGAACTCCATAGAAGGTATGCGCCTCGCTTGCCGTGGGCGGTCCATCTCGCGGACGAGCAAATACTGACTCACCACGATATCCTAGGAAACAAGAAGGACAACATCACGGTGATATATACGCCGTGGGCGAATCTGAAAAAGGACGGCAGTATGGATGTCGGACAGGTTTCGTTCCATGACCAACGGCAAGTAAGTGCACCCCCTTTTATCCCCTGCCTCTTCTGCGCTTTCTGCACCAGGGACGAGCCGGGTGGTCTCACACGCCGAAACCCTCAGGTCAAGCGCGTGCTCGTGCCCCAGCGCGAAAATCCCATCGTGAAC
The DNA here is from genome assembly GCA_003055955.1 of Escovopsis sp. AC. Classification (NCBI taxonomy): domain Eukaryota; kingdom Fungi; phylum Ascomycota; class Sordariomycetes; order Hypocreales; family Hypocreaceae; genus Escovopsis; species Escovopsis sp. AC. The sequence continues at coordinate 6,108,574 of NQYS01000001.1, read as the reverse complement.
CGCCTGAACAAGACCAAGGTCGAGAAGAAGCCCGACCTCAAGGCCGAAAAGGACGACAGGCTGAAGGAGCTGCGGAAGAAGGAGCAGGCTGTCCTGATGCAAAAGGTATGTCGCCTCCCGATGGCCTCATCTTCTTACTGCATGATGCAGTCGAGCCACACTCCTCCCATATTACCCCCTTAAGTACTACCTTTGATGGGAATTGGCGGAAAGGGATGCAAGAAAGCAAAGAAGCTCGCTTTCTGGGACGGCGGTTGTCGAGGCTAACTCGACTTAAGAAAAAAGAAGAGCAGCGTCAAGCCCAGGAGTGGAAGGAGAGGAAGTATCAGAAGGACCATGCCTACGACGAGCTCTTCACCGACGAGAACATGGCTGCGTCGAGCAATCAGGACCGTTCGGCCGACTGGGAAGATGATTTCATGTGATCGCACATCCGGTCTGGCTGGATAGACGTTCACATCCAAAATGGCATGGGCACGGGCATTTGAAAGCGTAGCATTTTATAGAATCCGACATTCGTCACACAGTCGTTCAAGTTCTCCTCATTGATAACATCTCATTCTATGCAAAAGGAATAAAAGAGGGGGGGGGGGCGAACAAAGGGGTATAAAAGACATCTAAAGAGGAGATGGCGCTCAGAATCAAAGCGAAATGAATAAATGGGACAAAAGATCATCCAAGAAACCAGCTAGCCATTCACATCAATCCTTCTGCTTCCAATGCTCACGCTCCCCAGATTCCTCGTGATGAGAGACACGTCGCCCACGTCCAGCCGCGGAGAGCTCAGCGACCTGGCGAGCGAGCTGGAGATCTGCGCGAGCGCCGGTGCATCGGCATCGGTATCGGCATGGCTCTCTCGCGCCTCCTCCTCCTCCTCCTCCTCGGCCTGCACCACGCTCCTCGGGGCCGAACTTCTGCGGCAGAGCGCGATGAGCGGCTGCCCCCCCGGGAGCCGCACCTCGGTGGCCTCCAGGGTCTGTGCGATATCCTGCAGCAGAACATCCATGGGGCAGATGTAGGCCACCTGCTTGCGCTGGCTCCAGGCGAGGACGTGCCCGCACAGCTGGCCCCTCTCCCGGTCGACGATCCACGCGCCGCTGTCGCCGGGGATGCCGAGCGGCACCGACGGCTGGGAGTCGGATCTCGCACCCCGGGCAGGCGGCGACGCCGTGCCGACGACCTGGTACGCGTGGCTCGGCGAGGTGCGCCCGTAGATCTTGACGCTCGTCAGGGCCGGCAGGATCCTGCCGGCCTGCAGGCCGCTGGTCCGCGCGATGCACTGGACCTCCATGCCCGGCAGGGCCGACCAGGGCGCGACGCTCGTGGGCCGGAGCTGCGGCTGGTCCTTGCGGCCCTTGTGCCTCTGGGCGCGCGATCGCTGACGCGCCCCGCTCGCGATCCGCGGGATGGAGTTGCAGTCCGGCTGCCGGCCCTTGGCGAACTCGAAAAGGGCCCAGTCGACCTCGTGCACTAGCCCGTCGACCTGCCTCCGGCGGATGCCGCTCGAGGCGTACAGTTCCCCGAGCGTGAAGGTGTCGAGATGGTCCTCGTCCGCCGTCTCTGAGCACGGATAGAAACCCTCCTCGACGTCGTCCATCGCGGGTTGCGTGATGATGTAGCCTTCTCCGCAGCCGGGCTCTATGCCGGGAATGTCCCCCGGTTCGTTGTATTCTTCATCCTCCTCGTCGCTTTCATAATCACTGGTCAGGTCTGTCTCCGAGTACGGCTCGGAGATATTGTCATCCGAAAGCTCATATCCATACTCCTCTTCCTCGTCCTCATCCTCATACTCGGAGGCATTGCCCGTAGAAGAATAGTCTTTGAACGGAAGACGCCCTGGGACCGCACTGCTCCTCATCGTCTCTGGTAGGGCAAAGTCCCGATCCGGGTCGTCGAGCATATGGTGAACCGTCATCCCGTAAGTCTTGTCGTCGACAATGACGAGCCCGCCGAAGCTGACGGGTGGCAAGTGGCGATCTCCGATCCAGGCCCCAATACTGGCCCCGTTGCTTGGCCTCTCCTGATACTCGGGGTTGACCGCCTCGAACTCTTCAGCTGCGTCTTCCGCGCCGCTGGTGGACGCCTCGGCGCTTGCTCGAGGCCTGCTTTCCGTTGCCCTGGAGGCGGATGCAGCCGTTGCCTGTCTCCGGGACCGGATCACATGGCCCCTACATACCCTGAGCGCGAAGCCGGTCGTATCATCAAAGAGCTCCCCGAGCCTCTTGTTCAGAATGCTGCGGACTTTGCTCACGGAGCTGCAGACTACCAGCACCGTCGGCCGGGTCTGGTGGGGGCTCGGGCCGACGGACTCGAGAGAGATCTCGACGGATTCCGGGTGCCTTCGGTAGAAGCTGCCGAGGGCCGAGTTGATCTGGGGCATCAAGATCGTGTTCCACTTTTCAACCACATCCGGTGGGAGGGGCACGTGAGGGTAGAGCCTCATCTTCGTCTTGGGCTCATTCGTGTCCCTGCTCGAGACCTCGAGCTCATCCGGACTCTGCTGATCGATTGTTGGGAGGGCGGCAGTTGAAGGCACCGCCGCGACAGGCTTCTTGCTATCCAGAGATGACGATTCCTTGAAGCTCGCCAACTTTTCAGCTAATTCTGGCGGCGACTGGACGCTAGAGAATTTCTCGGTGGGGGGCGAAGACTCGGTTCCGAGCCTCTCCTCGAGTCCGCTCACACCATCAAGGATGCAACAGGCTTCCAGGAATCGAGAGACCCGCATTTGCACGGACGACAGGAGGACTTCGCTGTCATCCCTACCAGCGAGCGCATCCTCCACAGCCCCCCAGCATGCTTGGACCGCCTTTGTGTACAGCGTTCCGCAACGCAGAGACAGCAGCTTCAAGGTCCTCTCGGATGGACGCGGCGACGATGAGTCGAGGCCCAGATCCTCCAGTCTCGTCCACAGGCCGATCGATAACAGCATCATAGCCAAGGGGTAGAGCTCCAGGATACGCTCGTCGGCCGAAGTCGAGTGGGGTGACGCCATTGAGGGCCTCGAGTCCAGCGGATGGCGCCAGAGTTGGTTCCGCGAGGGAGGGGCGTCATCAGGGAAGATCTCGAAGGAGGACAAGAGCGGCCGGCGAATATCGATTTCGTTTTTCTCAACACCCGGTCGGGCAGTCTGAACCGGACAAAAGGAGACATTCGTATCGACGAGATTGCCGTGGGTCATGCCTCTGGCATGCATATCGAAAACAGAGTTGGCCAAGTGGTGAGCCAATCTGAACTTTGCCTCTAAAGGGGGCTCTGAATCTGGCTGGAGCAAGAGATCGCCTAGTGTGGGCAGAATATACTGGGGGTTTTGGGGGGAATGGTCCGATGCGAGGACATCAAAAGAGGGCGGGAAATGGTAGACCAGGCCGAGCCTCGAATTGTCCATATCTTCAAAATACGCAAACATCCGCGGCAGGCCTGTCCAGGTCGTCGGTGCTCTCTGGCTGTCCTGCTGAAGCCCAGATGAGAGCTTCTCGAAACGGGCCATAGGGGGCATGATCCCCGTTGTCGAGTATATGGGATCGAAGGGTGCAAACTCGAGAAGGAATGGGGCCCAAGGCTGGCTTGATGTGCCGCGAACAAGATCGGAGTAGGCCGCCTTGCCCATGTAGACGACCTCCCTCGGAGCTGGCGAGTTCGATGTGTCTTGAACGGATCGCAGGTGCGTGAGGGTTTTGGGATCGATTTGCTGCGGCGTCTGCATGCGCGTCGATTCGAAATATTGGAAGTCGCCCTCGCCGGACGCAGATTTGGGCGCAGCCTTTGGAGAGGTCCGAGCTGCGATACCAGACGCGCGGGTCCTCGACAAGTCGTAAAGGGTATCGATTGACGCCGTGAGATCGCGGACGAGGTCCTTGAACCGATCCTTATCCCACTGGACCAGCGGAGCCTTGCTATCCGGGGAAGGCCGCTTGCCCTCGACGACGCGCTTGGAGCTGAGCCAAAGCGGCTCCGCCTCGGCAAGAGTGTCCTTGATGGTGGACATGATGCTCCCGACCACCTCGCTCAGGCCGGCCTTTGAGAGCGACTCATCGATCTCGGCGGACTGGCTCGGATCTGACCATTCCAGGCCCCAGCTGACGAAGCGGTCTTTCTGAATGCGCAGCTTGCGGTAGAGGGCCTTGATCTCGGGATCGTCTTCGTGCTGGACGGGCTCCTTGACGAAGTCGCTCGACTTTTTCGTGTCATTGTAGAGACGGCTGAGCTGGCGTTGAAAAGGCAGCTGGAAGCCGCCCACGGGAATGATTGACTCCATGGTGGGGAAATGGGATGCCTCTTGGTCATCAAAGGCTGGTTGAAAGGATCGAGCCTGTGAGACCCGGCCAATGCTGAGCCCGATTGCAGGAGGTTGTGAGGTGCCTCTTGCTGTTGCCCGAAGAGGAGGAGGTCTCCTGTGCTCCTTTATAGGCGGCCGGATGGCGAAAAGAAGTATAAAAAGACAAGATCGGCCTCGAACGAGGGCCGAACACTCAGCTGTTGATCAGGGGAATTGTCAGACAAGCCGTGTATGTATTGCCCCTTTCACATTCCAGAGATCGAGAATGGCTTTGAAGCGGGAGGTGGGCTGCACATAGCAAAGCACCAAGGCACCCAGTCTCGGCCACGGCGACGCTTGTACGACGGTACGACAGCACGACAGACAAAGAGCAGGGCGCCAAGTGAGCGAGGCGCGGGATGGTTGGCCGGAGAGAATGAGTCCTCGGTAGGTCGTATGCAGGTGTCGCAACACGGTAGCGCACAAGTGGCAGATCACGAATGAGACCTCATGGCACGAGTACGAGTACGTGGATGTGTACGAGTACTCCGTATGTATGTACGGATCCGGCGGAACGCTTGAGCGGTTGTCGAGGAACGAGGACGGCGACGCTTAAGTAGGAGAGGCAAGGAGAGTTGCCGTATCAGGACCCCTCGCTCCCGCGACCAAGCACACGTCGGAGCACGGCTCTTGGGATCACGTACTCCGTATTGATGTATCGTTCCGGTACTCCGTACTGTGCTCCGTATGAGCAGGCCGTATGTATGTATGTATGTACGGAACGCAACGGTCTGGAGTCCCTGCAATCAAGCCGATCAGCAGCCGCTGCAGGTGGCTCTGATTGCCGAAGATACCTGTACCAACTCCTGTTCTTGTCTCTGTGGCTCACAAACAGGACGAGATGGGTGGGTGGATGGGTGGATGGATGGATGGATGGATGGATGGAAGCGTGGATGAACGGATGGATGAACGGATTGGCTTATCCTGGAGGAGGCCCGAGATTGAGCCTGTTCGAGAGTAATCTTGTTGCCTTGCAATCGGCCGGGCTGCGGCAGGATCTGCGGCGTGGCATGGCGTAGCGCGAGGAGAATCCATGCAAGTCGACGACGACCCTGCCGATTGTGCAGATGCCGATGCTGCGTCTCCGTGTCCGTGTCCGCCTCTCTTGTCGTCGTCGTCGTCGTCGTCGTCGTCGTCGTCGTCGCCCTTTGCTGTCTCTTGCTGCCTCTTGTCTCTTGGCCCCTCGTCTGTCGTGGATGGCAGGCATTGATCGATCAAGTCGGCATGATGAGAGGTGGTCGAGTTCATATCGCGGAGGAGGTGACGTGACGTTTCCAGAGGCTGCGGAGACGAGGTCACGCCTTGCCGGGGACCGGACCAACGGGCCAATCAGAAGACGGCGCAATCCTGCTGCCTGATCGTGGTGGTGCCGGAATCTTTCGGGACCTCTGATTGGCTGCCTGCGGGTTGCTCTTCTTGACGGCGGGTTGGGCGCTTTCGAGTGCCGCGATTGGCTCGAGATGGCGGCCAATCGGCAATTGTTCCGAGACTCGGCCTGCGAACGCTCGCTTCCGTACGGGCGAGGCGGACGGCCAGTCTCGATACAAATTGTAGCCAATCAGAAGCGCCCTAGTTGGAGGCTTCTTCAAGGCCACATGTCAGGTCACATGACTTTTGCGACAACCTCCTCTCCGCATGAAGCTGGCACCTCTCATGAACGTTTTGAACGTCCATCAGGTTCATGACAGCTTCATGAGAGTGCACACGGTCACGGAGCAGGCATTAGATGACATGTTGGTGTGCGTGACAACCGAGTATGGGCCCATCCATCCAGCAGACACGCTCACTCCCTCACCCAAGTCCTACTCGTACCTGATGGAAAACGCCCCTGTCTGGCTCTCGTACCAGTCCGCCTCGCTGTCCGGGTCGCCCAGAATCGCCAGCGCCCTGAACAGAACCCGATCTCTCCCCGGGGGCGCGAATTTCCCACTATCCAGCTGGCCGTCCCACGACGTCGGGAGGCGGCCGCGCGGCACGACGCGCGCAGGGAAGGTGAACAGTTGGCCGATGACGGTGGCCGCGTCCCGAGCGCCAAGAGCACTTCGGGGACGGGCAGCACGGAGCCGGCGCCGGCGTTCCCCGGCCCGGGCAGCGTAAAGGCCGTCGCGTTACACTGTATACACTGTACGGGGCTCGCGTCCGGGTCGGTGGTGACGCTTACCCAGGCGCCGCGCGTCGCGGACACGACGGTGTGCTCGCGGACGGAGCCGGCAGCGCCCATGTAGGGCAGGGCGAGCGCCGTGCAGTCGGAGCCGTTGATGGCGATGAAGCCGGACCAGACGGCCAGGCGGCGGGCGTCGACGCCGATGGGATCTGTCGCGCTGACCTCGACGGTGGCGAACTTCAGTCTGGCTGAAGCGGAGCGAGGCGTAGATCGGGACGTCGCCGTTGGGCAAGGGGGCGGGGTCCAGGGGGCTGTCGTCTTTGTCCGGGGGGAGAGGGAGAAGTTGAAGAAGGTGTTTGTCCGGTCGTGGTCTTGTAGCCGGCGTCCCTCGTCGCCCTCGTTGCTGATAGTGAAGGCGTGCGAGGCGACGCGGTGCTCGGTGTCGTTGAACGCCAGGCACGAGACGTTGAGCAGCATGGTGGTGGCAGCGGCGGGGTTCACCGTGCCGCGGGCTTGCGCGACGAGGGCGTATATCGCGGCGACCAGCGGGGTGGCCATGGAAGTGCCGGAGAGCAACGCGTAGGAGTCACTCGCGATGGAGAAGGCCGAGAGGATGTCAGCCCTGGGAGTTGGCGAACTGGGGCTTCGAGTCCATCTCCCAGATGGACCCCCAGCTGGTGAAGTTGCTCATGGAGCCCCCGGTGACCGTGTTGCCGACCGTTCTCAGCACTTGGGGGCTCTCGAATGGGTCGCCCATGGATAGGGTGACTCGCTTCCCCGACTGGAGCGCCTTTGTCCAGTCGGCTCGGACCTGCTCGTCGACGTCCCCGACAGCCGTGACCCCGAACGCCCCCAGCTCGTTGGCATCCACCCAGTCTGGGTTGAAGATGGAGGAGAGGTGCATGACAAACTTGGCGTCCTTGTCCACGGCGTTCTGCAGAATGGCAAAAGGGTTGCAGAATCGAGTTTGGGAATATATGCGCTGGACTGCGGTTTTCTGCGCGTGCTCAACATCGTGCAGCTGGACGGAGACGCCTTGGAGGAACGTCAATTCGTAATGATAGCGGGTCGTCCCGTGCTGGCCGAGGCCCCTGGATGAAGCCGGTTGATATCCTGAGAGAGCCCCTCCCCTCGTGGCCTGAGAGAAACGCTATCGTGGCGAGTCATTCAACCTACCTGTCCCTCATGAAAGACAAAGATGAAGCCGCCTTTGAGGATTTTCGTGGTCGGGGTCCTCGCCGCAGAGACGAGGGAGGCCACAGTCGCCAACAAGGCGACAACGAGCCCCAGGTATCATGGCTGGGGGTGATGAGCGAGCGGGTCTTTTGAGAAATGGCTGGCAACAGATCTTCCTTATAATGACGACGCCTCTTGACAGCGGGCTTTGCATCTCGCCACGCGTTGCAAATACAGTAACTCATGGTTATACTGTGGTTTTCGGTCTTGAGGTTGAGCGTCTTACCTCATCACGCCCCCTTCAATTGCGGCTTGCAGCATCAGCGCCTCAAAGTACGCCGACGACTCTCCCCTCCTTTCCAAGACAAGCCGCCAGGGACAGTACCCAGACGTCCAGTCGCTCCTCCGGATCGCACGGGGGAGTCTGACCTCAAGGTCGTCAAGATGACAAACTCCGCACGCCGACCGACAATGGCCCCCCCTTTCATCTGCCATGGACGAACCTTGACGGCCAGGACAGTCGGCGGCGGCAGGAGGAGACCGTTTTCTCACGGCAGCGCTCCCGTCCAATCCGTGCCTGTGCCGTATGCCTCCGTCTGCCAGCCTTGCCTACTGGAAACTCGTACATGAGGCACCGGCGCCATGCTCTCGGCTCCGGTGTTCGACGCCATGGCAGTCGGTGCCCGACGAGAGGCGCACCTCATGGCAACACACATGCCCGCCCGCACTGCCCTGCCCTGCAAACTATTACTCTGTGCTCCAAAGCCGTCCTCGTACCCTCGTAGGTAGGGGTAACTCCAGAGAACGTCGAGATACCCGGAAGCTTGAAGGCATGCCCCGGGCTCTTCGTCGATACCTACCTGTACTGCCTGCCCACAGGGGTGCGAGGGGGCGTATGGAGTACGAGCATGTCACTCGGGTCGTTCCACTTCCTCCCTCCCCCCCCCCCTTTTCCACGACCCCACGAAGCAAGGGCCATTTCCATTGATGAGGGAAAGGGCATCATGCACCGCGAACCAGGGAGGTCCATCGTTCACGATGCCCAACTCTGGAGCTCTGGGCCTCGGATCGAACCATGCTCGTCTGCGCTTCCCCACTCCTGCCCTTCCTCCTCCTTCCAGCCCACGCTGCGCACGGGTGGAGAGCATGTTGTGCTCGTGCTTGAGCTCGCACGTACGTCTCTCTGTGGAGCGCGCCCGGGTCGGGGACGAGCTTTGGCAGCTCGCAGCTCGCAGCTCAACAGACGGGAAACGCCAAGCGGAGAAGGAATTTAAAAAAAAAAAAAAAAAAAAAAAGATGAAAGCTGAGGGTGTATTCGTCGCCCTGCTGTCGAATACCTGTAGGCTCATCGATTAGCCAGTCTGAACAGCTTCAGCGCACCGCTCACGAATGCAGGCGATGAGGGATACTTTTTTTTTTTTTTGGAATGCCAATTGTCTGCTCGAGGCATTGACTCGCTCATCAAAGGCCGTGCTGCCCAGGAGCTGCCATCACGGCGCTGCGAGCATCGAGCGTTGTCCTCCGCCGTATGAGGTATGTACTCGTATCCACTCGAATGTCTGGCTGGCAGACGCACAAGCACAACACCTGCTGCAGAGATGGAGCTCCCAGGCCGAGTCGCCCATCCTCCCCGCCCTCCTCGTGTCGCCGTCGCCGTCGGACGCGCAGACCAGGCTAGGGCTTTGCCTGGATCGGTCGCTTGCCCGGGCTAGCTGCGTCCCCATCAGAAAAAGAAAGACTAACAAGATAATAAATCATCGAAGGATTCACTAAAGCGTGCATTCTCTGGGGTTCTGTCCGCGAACCCCCTCGTACTCGTACTCAACCTCGTCCTCGTCCTCGTCCTCGTACGAGTCCCTCCGCAATCCGCAATAGCGCATGCGAGGAGGCCTGACGCGGAGACGCTGCCCAAGAGGCCCGCGCTGGGTTCGGCATGCATGCGCTCGCCGCTCGGCTGGGAGAAGCACAGGTCGTCTGGATGGATGGATGGATCGATGGAGTCGTCGACCCTTCGCACATGCATTGATGCATCGAGTCATGGACCTTAAAGGGCCAAGGATTGAATGCCAGGACGTGCGCGGCCGGGCACCTATGCATTATGCATATATCCGTACTCAAATTTGCATCTATCCAAATTATGCATATAAAGGGTCGTCCGTCGTGCCCGGTGTCTAAGTTAGTAGTGCGGAGTAAGTGCTCCGCACCTATTTCCAATTTTACGGAGTACGGAGTACGGAGTACATAGCTACCTGAATACCCCTCAGCTGCATTGATGCATATCGCTATATCCCGTATTGACCTGCCCCCTTTTCCTTTCCACCTCCATATGTACATACTCCAACATCCTCGCACATACGAGTACGAATACAGCACACTCACCAGCACCATTCTTCGTATGTAACAGACTCGCAACGTCTCACGCCCGCTCCCATCATCCCCTTCCCCCCCCCCCCCTCTCGCGGCACTTCCCTCCTCCCTCGGCATCCCAGGTCTCAAACCGGGCCCGACGCTCTGCGGGGGAGGCGCCCCCCCAAATCCTCCATCCTCCATCCTCCATCCTCCATCATCCATCTTCCATCCGCCATCCTCGATACATCAGTAGTAGTAGTACGGAGCAGTACTCCGTAGTGCGCCAAACATGCCACGAGTGCTGCCCCAGGGTATCCTGCCGCACTCCACCCACACTCGCCCACCCGCTGACCGCTCGCGCGCATGCCATGCCCTTCGATCCCTCTGTGTCTGTTGGCAAGCGGACACCCGTACCTGTGACAGTGAGACTGAACCAATGTACAGAGTAATGAATCAATCGATCAATCGATCAATGGCCTCAGAACGGTCACGGGCGCACTCCTGATCATGGCCATTGCTGCTCTCGAGGCCAAGGTGGTGCACATTACTCCGTAGTAGTCCCACGGCATGCGCCCTCGATGCAACTCGCCGTCCATGTATGTAACCGCAAGCTCACGTGGATGGAATCAATATGTAGGCAAGAGTAGTAGGTATTGGATGTGTCTTCATCTCTTCCAGGGAAAACAAAAAAAATGCTGCAAAGTACAAACAATTCAAGGCTCGACTTCTTTTTTTATCCACTATTCTTTTTCATTCTTTGCTGTGCCCGTTTTCGCCTCCCTTCACTCCACTTCCACCATCCCAATTTTGCCTTACAGAGCCTTCTGTCGAATTCCAAGAGCCGAAAGCCAAAACGTGAAAATGCCACAAAGAGGAGGAGAAAAAAATAAAAACAAAAACCAAAAGAGCCCCCAACCAATCCGAGCCAGACCCAAATCAAGCCAAAAGGGAGAAAAAGACAAGAGAAAAAAAAACACCGAATCAAGCCCGGTCCCAGTTCACAAGACAATTCTCGCCTGTTGATGCTCCGCAAGTCCAGAAACAAGAGAAAAAAACGCAAGAAAAATCAAACCAGAAAAACGAATCCAAAATCATGAAACATAAGAGTATGCTGCGCCCTGTGTCCATCTGCTCTTGTCGGTCTGTGGCCGGAGCACGTGTTGAAACGCCAAGAAGGAAATCAAGAAGAAAAAAAGCTTGAAACGACAAGAGAAAGGACACTCATCAAGCCCAAGAAGGGTGACAACGAGAGAACGAGAGAACGAGAGAGCGAGGAGAGAGTAAGAGAGCATCGAATATCGAGGGAACTCGTGGCCACGAGAAAAGAGACGCCGGAGAGAAAAGAAAAAGGGAGAAAGAGAAAAGAGGCAAAGACCGAGCTGGCGGTGGGGCTCGACTGACTCATTGAATGCCCTGCACCCGTTGATATCGTGACCGAGCCAGCCGTGACGAGAATGATGAGATCCTCTGCGCGGGCCACATCTCGCATGCCACATGCATTATAGGGGCCCAGCAACGCCGAAAACATCCATTTTTCCAAACCAACTTTTTTGCTGCCCGCAACCGAGCAATGCATCATGAATCCGATATTAGAGACAAAAGGTCTCTGCAGTATAAAGGTGGAAGAAAAAAAGGCGTGACAAAGGGAAATAAGAAAAGGCCGTCGCAATGGCATGTGAATCAGAATCGAAACAAAATGAAAAGTCGAAAAGAAGGACGCAAGTGTCGTGATAACAAATGGAAGTGAAGGGGAAAAGAATCGTGGTGGAGCGCAACCTGTGGTTGGCTCTGTCGTGTGGCCAGCGTTCCAAATTTGAATGTTCAAGTGATGCTCTCTTTCTCTCGTTCGCTCTCCAAATCCTCTTCTCCCATCTCTGTAGGCTTGGTGGGTTGTATTCATGTCTTCTCGATGCAAGAAATTCCAGTCTCGCTCAAGGTCTATCCTCTAATGGCGGGGGCATGAGTCTCGCCACCCCAGAGAAAGCGCTGTGGTGGAATGTGAAATAGCCTGTCATTTGGTGATGTTCCGGTCATTGTGACAGACGGTGACCGCGGCCGCGGGTTTCCAATCGCTATCGGCAACGACTGGTGCTCCTTTGCATGTGCGGTGGTCGAAGGGAACGGCTTCCCTGGAGTGGAAAAGGGAATGCTGGACGATGTGCCGATCGGCAGAGACGGGCTGAGGCCTCTGATGTGAAGCCCGTGGTGCATCGCCGGACCGGTTCGCCGCTCCGTGAACATTGGCATGCTCGGCTCCAACTCAGGCGTCAACCCATCGTATCCGCCACCAGGCAGACTTGCCCCGCCCTTAGCAGTGGGGTTTGATTGCTGCTTAGAACCAAACTGTAAACGCGAGAAGAATAAAAAGTCAGTTGAGAAGTTCCTTTTCCATCAAAGTTTTTTTTTTTGGTTTGGTTTTGGTTTTGGTTTTGGTTTTCACATGTCGCCGGCATCATCCCATTTTTAAGCGCAAGCCCTCAATCAAAGCCCTGTTCCTTTTCTTTTGGACGGCCACTGGCGGTGAAGGAGGTTATCGCAGGCCACGAGCTAGACTGTGGTGGGAGGTTGTGCCTGGGATATGTTGGTGAAATGGAGTCCAGGGGTACGTACAAAGCAGTATTTCTTGACGAGCTCCTCGTAAGATGAACTGGCGAGGCCGACGCTTGGGGACGGCATGCTGACTTGGCCGACGCCATAGGCTGGGGTGTTGTTGTTGTTGTTGCTGCTGTTGCTGTGGTTGGATGTCGAGCCCGCAGTGGGCGAAGAGTTCCGAACGTTCCGTTTCATGTACAGGGCGTCCTTGTCTTTCCCCATGGTGTCCTTCGCGGCCTGGACAGCAGCATTGAGCGAGGCACCGAAATCGTAGCGGTTGGCGAAGGCAACGCCGCTGGGAGTCGACATGTCTCTCGTGAAGTTGTCACTGGCCAGGTTGCTGGTAGACTTGGTCTTAAGACGGAGGCCGCCGGGGACACCAGTCTCGCCGATGTACGAGGGCTCGTCGTCGTCGTCAAAATTGAACCTGCCCTTCTTTCCGAACTCGTCGAAAGCCGGAGGCACGGATGAGGGCCGAGCGACCGGCGACGGGGCATGGCGGCCTTTGCTGCGGGGCAAGCCGTTGGATGTCCGCGGCGTAGCGCCCTGGAAGTGGTTCTTGCCATTCTGGAGGGTGTGCTTCTTCTTGAAGTCGATCTGGAAGTTGGCCATGTTGTTGTTGTCCCAGAACTCTTGGCCATTGACCGTGTATCGAATGCAGAAGAAGAGGGTCTTGCTCTCCAGATGAATGGTGTCGGACAACTTGATGGAGAAGGTGAACCGATCCTGGCTCACCGACGCATCTCTCGCGCGGATCTCGCTGCTGAACTCGGCGACGACCTCCGAGGTCGTCTTCCAGTAGTCGAGGGTGAAGCGGCAGACGACGAGCTTGTGGAAGGCCATGTTGTTGACGGCAATGGAGCCAATCATGGACTTTTGGTCATTCGACAGCCACACCTTCTCCAGGCGGACGGGCAGGGCCTTGCGCGCAGCCGACTCGTGGGGGAAGTTGTTGGTGACGAGCTCCCACTCGAATGGCGGCGAGCGCTGGGCCGACTTCTTCTCGGGGACGTGGAAGGGATACTCGGTGTCGCTGTCGTAGGTGTCGACGGGGGACGAGCTCGCGCTGACGGCAAGCGGCCTGTCGACCTGGAGGAAGTGCCGGACGTGCTCCAGGTGGCTGTCGAAGTGGACAACCTTGGCGAAGACGGGGGTGCCGGGCATGCTCGAGGGCCGGCGATGGGCGGGGCGCAGGGCCGGTCGCACAAGCTCGCCGGATTTCTTGCGAACCATGGCGGGCTTTTTAAGATCCTCCTCGGAGTCATCCGACACGACGGTAGAGTGGGAGATGAGCTGGGCGCTGGGCTCTGTGGCGGAGCGGGAATGGCCCATCTTTCGGCCGCTCTTTGGGAGTTCGTCGAGGTCCGTCGCGCTGAAGCTGGTGCGCATGATTGTCGTGGGGGTCATGTCATCGGAGCCGAGGGGCACGCGGTTCGTGGGTGAGGGTGTTCGTGGTTGGGGGATCTGGCTGACTGCTTCCCGTAGCTTTCCTAGTTTCCTGCCGCGGATCTCGGGGTGGCCCTCATCCTCGCTGCCGGATGATGCAGAGTCGGGAGGAGAGATGAGGGCTGAATTGGGGTTGACTCGGTCGTCTGTGACCGGAGGCGGTGTCCTCCTCGGGTTGGCGCTCATGGCCGAGGGCGGGTCGGCCTTCTTGGGCTCATCGTCGGAGTTGCCATAGGGCGGTGTGGGCGTTGCGTTGGCTTCATGGGTGGAGACGGCAGTCGGGGTTCGACGATGCTTATTGAGGTAGGAAGCGGATCGGGGCAGTGAGGGTCGCTGGCCACTGGCAGACGCAATGGACGAGCGGCGACTCACATCGGGAGAATTCGAGGCTGAAGAGGCCGGTGATCGATGTGAGGGCGGCGTGTAAGGCATTCCCAGAGCCGTTCCTGGGGGTGATTTGGGGGAAGGTTAAGAGATGCGAGGCGCAGCGCGAAGGACAACTGAAGCGACGGCGGAGAGGGAAAATAAAAAAGAGGGGGGAAGATAGAGAGAGAGAGAGAGAGAGAGAGAGAGAGAGAGAGAGAGAGAGAAGAGAAGGCGGAGAGGTGCTGCGTAGATATATAAGAGGACGCGCTATCGAGTAAATGGCGGCGTCTAAGATGAGCTCATAGGACGGGAGGTTCTTGTAGGTGAAGCGGATAGCAATTGAGGAAGACGATCGAGGCTCAAGGGGGTGGTAGGGGGAGGTGGGAGGTGGGAGGTGAGAAGAAGGCTGATATTCGGAGAAAATAAGGTCAAGAATCTAGGTAGGTAGGCAGTAGTAGAGACTCTGAGGATGGGAAGGAGCTGTCAGCACTCAATTGACTCAGTCGGCGAAAATGGCAGGAGCGGAGGGGAGAAGGAATTGATTGAAAGAAAAAGAGAAAGAGAGAGAGGCTCAGCGGACGGAAGGAGCGAGGGCGAGTCGGGACTTGGCATGAAGATATAGGTGACTTGGTGCACGAGGTAGTAGCAGCAGCGGGCAAGGAAGGGGCGAGACGGTGGTGGTGGTGGTGGTGGTGGCTGATGGCTGAGGAAGGAGCAGGATTGATTGATGGATTGATGATGATCAATGGAAGGTGCACTCAATCATCGATTGATTGATCGGTTTGCCTGGCGTCCGACGATGGCAAGGCGTTTCGTTGTCGGTCAAGCCGGTGGTCTCGGTGTCTGATGTTGATTCTTTTCCGACTCTGATTTTCCCTCTGTTTCTTGTTCGTCGAGTTCCGGTTTTCCTGGCTGGACTGACCGAGTGGCTCCCACGCCGGGACGGGATGGGTCGATCAAGCAAGGGAAATGGAGGGCAGGGGAAGGCGACCGGAGAGGGGATTGAGCGGGAGGGAAGGAGGCAAAGACGCAAGACGCAAGACGGCGCTGCTCGAGGTTACAGGCAGGAGTCGTGATTGTGCTCGGAGGGGCAGTGCAACGCGATGTGCCCGAATGGCATCTTGATGGCGGTCGGACGAGCAACTTCAACTTCAATATGAACAACTTACAGAGGAGATGTACTGCACGGCAAAGGTCGAGACCAACCAGCTCCCAGTGATCGGTGTTGCCAGGGGAAGTACCGTGACGGCAGGACAAGCTCGGGCAATATTCCAGCAACCAAGCAAGATCTGCGATGAGGTGCGGCCTTGGAGAACACGAAACGGTCAGGAAAGGGAGGAGGAGGAGGAGGAGGAGAAGGAGGACGACTATTACTACTTCTTGAGGAGGAAGAGGGTGAGTAGCAGTAATTATGTGGTTAATGATGAGAGAGAGAGCACTGGCAGGAGGGAACGGCGACCAGGGCCCTGTTCTACCCGTACACTCTCTCTCTCTTCCTCTCTGGTTTTTTTTTTTTACTTTAATTTATCGACTTGAATTTTTAGATTTCTTTTTTCGATTTAATCATAATATTATTATTTTTTGAAGAATTACCAAGTCACTCCCTGGTTGGATGAATGGGCGGACAAGGGTGGATGGGAGGGATCAATGATTGGCGGGTGGCGACAGCAGAGAGGAGGAGGGTGTCGACAAAGAGACGGGCGAGACTGCAGTGCAGCAGCAGTGGTTGTCGAGTCGGACAGGTCGGATTGCAATGGGCGGGGGCAAAGAGAAGGAGGGGGGGGGGGGGGGGGGCATGGGTGTGGGGGTCCCCGGTGCCCTGGATCTGTGCCTGTAAAGGCCCCACTAGGGG
>NQYS01000001.1:6015339-6059424 GCA_003055955.1 Escovopsis sp. AC | reverse complement strand
CCTCTTCCTTTCTTCCCCCCTTCGGAGCAGACGGCACGTCCAAGCTAGAGGCGGTGCACCCCCCATGCTGCTTGTGGCACCCGCGCGACGCGCCCTCGACGTGATCAGGCCAGTCGCACTCGTCTGTCGGCGATCTGGGCCGTCAGCCGTGTCCTCAGTGATGGCCGTCTCCCTACATATGTACGTACGAGTGCTCGCTTCGGCATTGCAGCGTGGGGTGCCGTGGCTGGAGAGGCCGAGGCCAGGCAGTGGCAGCTGGAGCTTCTGGTGTCTGCACACGCCACGGTTGAGGTAGGTCTCAGCGGTGTACCAGCATTGTTGATGCAATGCTGGTCAGCCGTCAGGTGGATGTGGTGGTTGTGGTGGTGGTCGTAATGGTAGCGCTGTCGGAGATATCATCCTATCACTACCCAAGAGAGTATTTCAGCCCCGAGTCTAGAGGTTGGATGATCCGGGGCCAGCTCGTCCGAGGATCGGATCGATAGATGCAGGGTTCGAAGAAGCAGGCCGGATGCAAGACTTGGGGGGCGATGCCGGAGAAAAACAATGAAGGACGAGAGCAGCCCGCAGTGTTCAGGGCAGATGAGGGCAGATGATGACAGATTGAGGAGGATCGAGGAGAGCTGAGGAGAGTCGGGGATCGATTATTTGGAGGATTTTCTTGGTTGAATCTTTTTTTTTTTTTTTTTTCGAAATCCCAGGGCAGGACCGACTCTGCGAAACGAAGGCAGTCGCGATGCGCCGATCTTGTGGCGCGGGAAGGTGCAGCTCCAGAGCGCCTGCCGTGCGCGATGCATCTCGGAGATTGCGCAACCTGCTCCTGCCTCCACTGCACGGGCACTGGAAGGTCATGCCCCCAGGTCCCGACTTGTACTTCCTGGCATTTGAGGCTGTGGGAGGTACTCGAATCTACTCCGTTCCTCAATCTGAGAACGCAAGCACGGTCAGCCTGTGCGACTCCAAGTTCAAGTTCAACACGAATGGACTGGAATCAACTTCTCGACGACTTCATTACGTTTCTGTGCGACGCGAGACGCCTCGACGGGACGAATCTTCCCTTGAAAGGTTCAATGTCTTGATGCCAGACGACGCTCGTACTTCGAAGAATCAGGACTCGCCGGGGACGATCAAGTCCAGGACCATCCAGATCGCCGCGGCATTGCGTGGCGTATCGGCCTCTTCCCACTATGGAAGATCTCTCCCTGACCCGTTCTCGCCGGTAGAACAAGAGAGGAATCAAGTTCAGACGGCCCGTCAAGTCGTGTGGTGAGATTCAACTCAAGCCGTCGATTCTGGAAGCAGCAGCATCAGCGCCAGTGACATCATCTCCCGCTTGACAGGCGGGCGATGGCAGACCGAAGATCGGATGGCATCTACTCCGTACGGAGTACAGATACGGTGATCTCGTGATCCCTGTGTGGTCAGGTCCGGCTCTCGCTGGAACTACTGCTTACGAGACGATCAAGCTTTCCAGACCGCCGACTGTTTACTGCATATCGTTAGTGTAGTGAGCATCAGCTTACTCGACGATAGTTCCCTTCGAAACTCTTCTTTCCACCGCCACCGGTATTGACTACCGACGGTCCCGCGGCGTGGCGGCTCGTCGGGGAAGCAGGACTTGAGAATTTCTGGACGGAGTCACTACTCCGTACCAGCACCGACATCACTCGACGGATTGTTGCCCGGGGAAGAGGCTACCTTCGAGAGGGTGCCGGCCAACAGTCGTTTGCGGGGGATCTGCATAAGCTTACACGACCGCAAGGTGGACGAAGCGTTCTTGAGCGGCGCCGGGGAGTCTTGAGCCTCGGGCATCATCATTGGACCTCGTATCGGATCAAGGTTGATGATCAACCTAGTGTTGGATTTGCTGTCGACGATGGAAGACCCTATCAACATCGATCTGCAAAGACACTGGAGACTCTTTGGCTGCTTTCTGCGCTCAGGGAACTTTGGGCCCTACCTCTGGTGGAGTGGATTTGTGTCCGTTGGAACTCCTCGTCTAGGATGCATCACCATGAATGTGAACACAAGGCAATTGGCCACCACTATCACCGGATGGACTTTTGCATCACTAATGGGTGCTCTCAAGCAAGGCATCAGTGATCAGTAGGGAATGTAGTATCCAAGTCTGATAGTGAATGCGGTCCACTGTCTGGTGCAGTCTCTTGTTGTCACGTTAGTGAATGTTTGTGATGACAGGTTGCAGTATGCGACTCTTGCTGAAAACAACGAGAGCTCTCAAGAGAACTGCATCACGCAATGCATGAGACATTGACTTTTGTCCACGAACTTGAAGCATGATTCCTGGAATGTCTCGCTCGCTGAGTTCCTTGGTTGTGAACACTGTTCTCATCTGTAGTAGGTATTTCGTCGTATGAAGACTCAAAATCATCCATCTCACGAAACGCAACTCCAGGGTAGTCAGACTCTAAAGATAAAATCAATTGACATCAATATTGACATTAACATGATCCTCGGCTGTCGAGGCCGAGACAGCACACAAAGCCTGAAACACCACACCGAGCAAGATCGAAAGGTATGGATGAATGGGCAGCGCGGTCTGAGACATCAAGAATTCCTCCGCACCCAATCACGACATCATCCTGTCCCGCCTGCCAGCCAGCCCGGTAAGACATCTCGGCATCGTCGTGAGATCCAGCACCTCGCCGAGAGGCCATCCGACTGACCCGATCCGGCATGGCCCTCTCGGCGCTTATCTGGAGCCCTTTGGGAGTCACGGAGCGGGGAACCCGGCTCGCGACGATGTCATATTTGTACTCGTACTCGTATGTACTCCGTAGCCTTGCTCCGATCCACGGGTGAGAAGATCTTCCTGCCCTCGCCCCGTCACAGTTAGGGCTGGACGCGGCTGATGGGACTCACCGGCCAGGGGCCCTTGCGCGAGCCCCCCTCTTCCTGGACGACCCCGGTCGAAACGCGTGCCTTTTCCTTTGTCTCCCAACGCCGTGATCGCGGGCGGATGGTTCGGCCGGAGCCAAGTCCAAACGAGAAGGTTGCTGCCTACGGCGAAGGGCCTGGCCCAGGTCGTGCCGCCTGGCTCCATGCGCAAGAGCCAACGCGAGGTTTCCGAGTTCCCTCTCCCCCGTCCGTGTGTGCCCCGGTGCCGGCCGCGCTCTCGATTCTCAGAGCTTGCATGGAGAATTCACCACGTGGGGTGGGCGCTGGGTTGCAACTCGGCGTTGGGGATCGTGCTGAATGGAGGAGGCTCGTGCGGGCAGCAGAGCGAGTCCCAGAACCCCGGCCATTATCCCGATGCCATCTTCGACTCCACGCCGATCGGTGAATCCGCTGCCAATCCGCTGCTCTGGTCGACTGTGAATGATCGACGCGTGCCCTGAGCATTGGCATTGAGTGAGCTTCCAGGAAGTCCACTCTCGTGACTCGTTCCAATACTACTGAGCAAGAGAAGGCCAATATTGGCTTCTAGACGTGTGTCTGAGTCTACTACTCGTACGGAGTACCTACTAGTGAGATCAGCCTAGAAGGTGACTTTTGCGCATCCTGAATCATGAAAGGGAAGAGGGGAAGAGGGGAAGAGGGGAAGAGGGGAAGAGGGACCGGATCATGATTAATGGAATCAATGTAGTAATGCTTGGCAAGCATTGCCCGGAGTCAAAATATTACACGCACTGCCGAAAGAAGCAGATGCGAGCACAAAGAGCCTCAGCCGGCGAATAGTGTCAGTCCAGAAGAGGAAGGGCACAAGACTCATCTCCAGCCTCGGGATTCCGTGCAGGCGATCCCTACCCGTATGTACCTGTCGACGATGATTGATGCCTTGTTGATGGATGAAGATGCCCCTCTCTCGAGTGTTGATGCCTCGTCCGGCACGCGGATGGGTGCCTCAAGAGGGTTCGTATGTATGTACGGAGTACGGAGTACAGATATCACAGTGACGACTGCAACTGTACGAAGTATGTGCGTGAAATCTCGATAGGAAGCTGCGCAAAGGCCCCTCGACGACAATGGCATCAATGCATCATGGCGTGATCCGAGGCATCGAAGGATCTCATGTCTGAGTTGAAAAGTTTTCAAATGAAGTTTTTTTTTTATTCCTGAAACATTTTCTTCCCCTCTTTCTGTCTCTCTCTCTTTCCCTCTGTGTGTGTGTCTCTCGCTCTTTCCATCTCAACGCAGAGTGAGGCGGACCTGCCATTTCTGTGAAGAGGCTCCGCAACGGCTATTCCATTTCGGGAAAGAGATACCTAGTATGCACGTCTCGGCTTTGCGATCGCGGCTTCCCTCTGTTTCATTCTCGGCTCGGGTGTCGCTTGCTGTTCAAAACCGATGGATCAAGTACTAGGAGTAGGAGAGACTCGCTTGTCCTCGTCCTCATCCTCGTCCACCCTGAGAGAAGAGACGGGACGGCGGTTGGAGTTGTCCCGAGCGCATCCCGCATCGATCGCTGCCGGCCGATGCGACCCCGTGGAATGACGCAAGCCCGGGACCAACATCCGGAGTTATCATGATCATGTCATTGCATGAGGTCAAGACAGGAACTCGGACATACCAATACATACGAGTTGTCTATACTCCTCAGATGTGCATGAGATGGGCAATGGCAATAAGAATCAGGCTGATATTGTACTCGTACAAAATCATCACAATATCATGGAGCGATAAGGTAGTCAGACGCTAGACCAATTCAGGCTAGAGGCACGTCATCCCCGCCCGGTGCGGCAGAGCCCGTGCGAATCAGCTTCCTCACTGCACCTCCTCGACAGGCACGGCGAGGCACCTCACAGGACAGTGCGCGGAACCATTTCTCGTACCTGCCGTAGATTGCCTCGTCCTGTCAGAGATTCTTCGGAATCAAGTCTCTCGTCACAACACCGGTACTCCCATTGTTACCTACTATGAGAGATGCGTCAATGCAATGCAGCAAAGTCCAGTTCCGGGACCAGGCCCATATTGTGCTGCGCTCTTTCCCATTTCCGTCGGGCAAAGAAGAGCAAGAGCAGGCATGGCAGACGGCGATGCTCGCTCTTTCCCTCAGACGTTCCGGAAACATTGATGGCATGACTCAAGAAAATCCCCAGAAGAAGGAAGTCCTTCCATCGCACCTTCCGCACGAGTCGCAGGCTGCAAGCGCCAACCATCATCATCTTGACGCCCTCGATTTTTTGACTCAAACCTCAACCTCCTGAAGCCTCAACCTCCCGAAGCCTCAACCTCAACTTCTTGTTCACGATGGCCGAGCAAAGCACGGTCCGAGGGACCCTGCACGAGTATCTATTTCTCGGGCGAGCATTGTACGAGTACGGCAAAAATGACTCACGGGGCTCTCGCTACCGCCAAGAACCCTGGCCTACCGGGACGCATGATGCGAGCACCGATATGCGACTGAGTCCTTCAAACCCATCTCGCCATCGAGGTTCTCGTCTGCTCAGACCCTGGCTCAAAACATCAAATGGATCATCAAGAGGGGCTTCCAGTTCCATGTTCCGTCAGTCACCATCATGACAGGGACTTATAGACTACCGGTCCCTGTACAGTAGACGAGTAAGCCCCGCAGTCTCCTTCCATACCGGAAGACCATTGCACACCTTGCTGACTCCATGTAGGACCCTCACCCCGGCCGGAGCTTATCCACCCGGGAGGAATCCCCACAACGGAGCCCCAGAGTGGAAGCCCTTGTCGACCAGGACGGCAGATCCATACTGGTAGTGTGCAGACGGACCAGGCAAGACATTGCCCGAACTAGCATGTCCTTCTCTAGTCTCGGCCTTTCTCAACGTCCTCAATGCTCTCTCTGTCTGAGGCTATCTCGCCTGACGGGTCTCTTGCCTCGATTAGGAAACTAGAAGCTGTCACGGGCTCAGATGGCCTCAGAGGGCACCGGATGGCATGTGGCAGAATGCGGAAGCTGTCTGGTGATACTCGAGGCCGTCTCGAGATGCGGGACAACAGTCGAGTCTTTGTCTGCCTCCATCTTGATATAAGAAGGGCATCATCTGCCCGTAAATCTGGGAATATCCTCATCATCCTCATCACCATCTTCTCCATCCCCCCCCTCACCATCCAAACACCCTCAAAACACCGAAGAAACAATCTGGTATTGTCTTCATCTCACTCCACCAAAATTCAAAATGTTCAGCAAGGTATGTCATCTGTCTTAGTACATACTGTACACGAGAATCACGTCAAGATTCACAACAACTAACTCTGGAGCAGCTCCTCCTCGCTTCTCTCGCCATGGGCAGTGCCCTGGCCGTTCCCACCAAGACCTCCCCCGACTTCCCCCAGCCCGCCGTCGCTGAGGCCGAGGTCAACAAGGTCGAGCTCCACCCTCTCCTGACCCGTGCCACCGGTGAATGGGTCAACAGCCCTCTTGCCAACTGGAACTCCGGCAACATCCAGGACGGTGTCGGCAACGGCGTCGACCGCTACGTCACCTACCTCGGCGACGGTACCACCTCCCAGGGCTGGCCCGCCCAGAGCCAGTGGGTCTCCTTCGAGAACATGTTCAACAACTACAAAGCCCAGATGTCCTCCTCCTGCTCCGCCTGGGGCCAGGCCGGCGACAGCGGCCCCGAGATCGGAGCCATCTGGGACGGTATCCAGATGGCCGCCGCCGCCTCCGGTGTCGACCACCGCTTCATCCTCGCCGTCATCATGCAGGAGTCGGGCGGCTGCGTCCGCGTTATCACCTCCAACGGCGGTGTCCGCAACCCCGGTCTGATGCAGGACCACAACGGCGCCGCTACTTGCAACGAGAATGGCGTCAAGAACCCCTGCCCCTCGGCCACCATCTACCAGATGATCTCCGAGGGCGTCCAGGGCACCACCTCCGGCGACGGCCTCGCCAACTGCATCAACCAGTCCGGCCGCTCCGACGTCTCCGGCTTCTACCGCGCTGCCCGCATCTACAACTCCGGCTCCGTCTCCAGCACCGGCGCCCTCCAGAATGGCATTGCCACCCACTGCTACGCCTCCGACATTGCCAACCGTCTCACCGGCTGGGTCAACGCTGCCCACGGCTGCACCTGCGACCAGGGCGGCTGCGGCGTCGTCACCCACTAAGCTCCTCTCGAGCACTCTCCATCTCGCAAGTCCGAGATCGAGCTGAAATCTTCACCACCACCAAAACTCACTGTTGAACGCTGAGATGTACATACGAGTCACGACCAAAGCAACCCCCCCCCCCCTTCTGACCGAGTCAGCAACCCCTTCTTCACTTCTCTGTCCCATTTTTCGACAACCCCCCCTTTTTTTTCTCTGATTTCTTCTCTTTCTTCGAGATCCGGGAAAGTTGTACATATCAGATCCCGGTAGGACATTTTGCGAAAGGCTGGACTTTTTGTTTTTGTTTCCCCCCCCCCCCCCTTCACTCTGTCTTCTTCCCCTGCACATTTCTCTTTTCATCTTCTGCATGCAGTTGTCTGTGTACGTCGAACGAACACATATCTGGATATAAGACAGACAGAGTACATAGCAAGTCATGTGGAGCATGACCATCTACCGGTAGATAGCTAGCAGAATCGACTTCTGATTACCAAATCGCGATGAGTCCCGAGTATGAGTGATGCGAATGCCACGAACTGGATGCTTTGGATCTCTTGCTTCAGATTGATAGTCTCGGAAAGGATCTGGATAGTGTCCAATCATTCTGACCGTGACTCCGAAAAGTCAGAATATAGAAGCAGAGTAGACTCCGCTCCAATCGGATGAAATTGCACAAGAGTACATGCATGTCCCCGTCCCTTCTTCCCCGAAATTCCCCCCCTCCCTCCCCATCTCCCACGACAAGCCAGATCACGACCAGCCTTCCCGCGGCAAGCGAATCTGCATGTGCCCACGACAAGCCAGCCAGCTGGGAGTCAGGAGCCTCATCACAACTCACTGATCCTCCTCCAGTCCAGTCTCACCCTTTTCTAAAGCCCAGTCTCCTCTTTTCCGTAAGCCCATTCTCCCCTTTTTCTAGAATCCATCTCCCCTTTTCCCTCACCAAGACCCGCAACAGGTCCCCGGGTACATGTACGCAGACTTCCCAAGAACACCCTTCAGCTCCGCTTCACAGGGTATCTAGAGGAAAGTAAGGAAGATCAAATATGAAAAGAAAAAAAAAGGAAAGAAAAGAAAAGAAAAGAAAAGAAAAAAAGAGAATCAAATCAAGTCCATTGCCATGGTTCAGCGTGCACCTCGATTCACAAATGGGCGCACGCGCGGTGCCCCTTCAAGTACGGAGTACCCTTTTATTTTGCAACACAAAGAAAAGGGGGGGAAAGGGGGGGGCGGTTTGGTATACGAAAACGACTGCAGGCCCCTGCTGTACCCCGCACGCCCCCCTAAAAAAGGAAATACAAAAAGAAATGAGGGACAGCAGGGAGGGAGGGAGATACACAATGACCATGGGGGTAGGGCAACTTGGTTTGGAGTGTGTAGGTGTTTCAAAGTGTAGGCGAGCAAAGGAAGGGTGAAGTCGCAATGCGGATGGAGGAATGGCATGGTAAGAAAACAAAGACTTTCCTGATTGAGACAAGAGAGAGAGAAAAAAAAATGAAATGACATGACGGGCAGCAACCTCAGTCGATTTGCTTCTCGCATCCTATTCTGTTGAGCAACTCCTTGCGGTCGCTGTGGCCCGGCAGCGTGACCCCGCTCGCCAGCCCCGCCGTCGCCGTCGCCGTCCGCCTGACCCCCGTGCGCCGCTCCCAGGCCTGGAAGTCGATCTCCTCGACGCCGACCTCCTGCTCGATGGCCGCGAAGCGCTCGAAGCGCTCGACCTCGACCTCGTCCGCGTCCTCGTCATCGGCCTCGGTCTCGTCCTCGCCGCGCCGGTACGCGCCCTGGTCGGCGGCGCCGAGCGCGTCGCCCGTCTTGCTCGGGACCTCGGCCTCGTCCTCGTCGTCGCTGCGCACGTCGTCGACGGTGTGGCCGTTGAGCACGCGCACCACGACCTTGACGATGTAGAAGGACCAGACCACCATCATGACTTGGAGGGACAGCAGGTACCCGATGAAGCCGTGCATGATGTGAATGTTGAAGCAGACGGTGCCCTGGGGGTCGCGGAAAGGCTCGAGGAGCCACGCCCAGCCCTCCGCCTGCGGGAGGGGGCCCTGGAGCTGGTTTGCGGGGCCGCGGAAGCAGGCGTGGGGCAGGACGGCGGGCGCGTCCGTCCAGATGCTCCAGCAGACCATCATGTAGAAGACGTGACGGGTGACGAGCCACGAGGTGACGAAGAGGCCGAATAAGGCATCGCAGATTTTCTGATAGCCAAGATATTTCGCTAGCTTTGCAAGCTGAACCATAATGATGAGCATCTTTTTTGACTCCATTCTCCCCTTTTCTCTCCTTTTCGCCCCTCTCGTTTTCTGCAATATTCTGCTTTCTTTGTTTTTTTTTCTGAGTTTGTTTTTCTTTCGAATTTGTCTCTCTTTTTCTTCCCTCCTCTTCATCGCAATGGCACTGGGGAAGAGAGCACTTACTGGAAAGATGAGGTCGACAAAGTCCATGATAACTAAAATCAAGTTCCCCACCCTCGTGAAGTGGTAGGCGTAGGAGCAAGCAATGAGAGCAATGGTAACGAAATGATGGGTGAGCATCTGCCAGTGGTCCTTCCGGCGCTCCTCGATGTTGAGAACGACGACCTGCTGCGCCCAGAACGACCACTGCATGAGATAGTACGCCTTGACGATGCCGTCGAGCTCCCTGGTCGGCCAGTCGGTCCAGAGCTCCCTGAGATCCAGCCAATAGGGCGAGGAGCGATAGATGTACTGCGAAACGTCAGTCAGCGTGCGGATCCCGCGCAAACACATTCCAGCACTCAAGAGCCGCAAGAGGCATCGGGAGAGCGGGGAGAGGGGAGAGGGGGCAGAGGGGGCAGAGAGCCGGGGGGGGGGGGGGGTGGGGGCTGGAATGCCAGACATACCATGCCCATAGGCCAGTAGCAGCTGTAATACATGAGCATGTAGGACTGCTCGGCAAACCGAGTGACCTGCTTCTGGCCCGAGAGGCCGAGGTACCTCGCCAGAGGCTGGAGGACATGATGCATGCAAGCTGAGCGCAAACCCGTAAAGAGTACGAAGAAGAATGCCATGAAATAGAAGTCATCGTAGCCGATGGCGTATCTGCCGGTCTTGGCGTTGTGGTAGGAGAGCGCGAAGAACTTGACTGCGAAGCGCTGGGTCTGCGGGAACTGGTAGCACAGGAAGAGCGCGCCGAAGATGCTGAGGGAGATGCCTGCGATGATTTTAGTGCCTGCTCTCTGGGTGAGGCGACAAATATGAAGATGAGAAAGAAAGACAGCATCCCCCCAAAAAGGGAAGAGAAAACAAATCGGGGAAAAAAAAATAATGAAAAAAGTGCCCAGGCAGGGCAGGCGAGGAAGAAGAAGAGAGAGATCGGGCCGCAGAACGAGGTAGGATTAGCAAAATCAGGCACTCACCGGTCTGGTTTGAGAGAACCCAGCGCGCCGTGCGCCTGGCGAGGCCGTCGCCCTTGCGCCTCACCCTGCGCACCACCGTGATTCCCACCTCGCGCTTCGTTGCTGTCCAAGGCGCCTTCAAGCCGGCGGGCGTCTTGCGGCGCTGGTCCCCGCCCTTGATTTCGGCGAGCGCCACAATCTGCCGCTCTGAATCGAAATCGGCCATGGTGGCTGCAGCGATGGCGAGCCCTGGCCGGTGGTTCTCGATGCGATGGCGATGGCGGTTGTGGTTGTGGCTTTGGTGAGAATGGCCGGCGGGGAAGATCTCATGCCACTTCTTTTTGTCGTCACTCGGTGGTAGTATTGATGTATTGATGTACTCGTATTGATGTACTCGGTATAATCTCTCACTTGAGGATGCCTAGTAGTAGTAGTAGTAGGTAGTCTGAGAAGCACGCTGAGCGGCAGCCGAGAGATTGGGGCAAAGAGAGGCCGCTCGCCCAAGGTTCATCCAAGCCCACCCAAGAAAGCGTCCAGTCTGCCGGCTAGAGGGTCGAGTCGTTAGAAAAATGAGATTCAGAGGGAGTTAAGATTCCTTGGGGGGCAGAGGGAGAGGAGAGGAGGAGGAAAAAGGGGTGGGGGGGGTGGGTGGGGGGAGGTGGGGGGGGGGGGGAGGAGGGGAGGAGGAGAGAGGGGGGGAGGGGGGGGGGGATGGAGAGGGAGATGGAGGGGGAGAGGAGAGAGAGAGAGAGAGAGAGAGAGAGAGAGAGAGAGAGGGAGCAGAGGGAGCAGAGGGAGCAGTGAGAGTCAAGACGTTGGACGGGAATATACACACTGTCAGCAGAGGGTCGACTTGCTGGGGCTTGTTGTCGTCTCCTTTCTTGGCCCAGGCCAGATGGATAGATGGATGGTAGATCAATTGATGGTTGATCTTACCGGTAGATGGATTGATTGATGGATCGAGTGAATTAAAAGATGAAGGCGGGTCTCCATACATGTATGTACGACGGGCTACAGGTATCAATCAATGTCAACTCGAGACGAGACGAGGCCCAGGGCGGTGGGGGCCCCTCCCAACGGGCCACAGCCGACAAGCACCTCCAGGCTGGTCGTACGGAGTACGAGGTACAGAGTATACCGCACCGCATGGATCGATGTCTTATCGTTATCCGCGAGGGCCCCGCAGATGAGATTAGATCAAGCACTCTCACTGGCCCGAGATCCTCGCAAGCTCGGCTCGCCCTCTATCGATAGACCATTGGGCGCCTACGGGGTGCTGCCCCTCCACTTACGGGGCTCAACCCGCTCAGAATCAGTGCCAGAGCGGGCTGATGACGTTCCCTGGCGCCGAGAGCTTCCAAAAGGAGAGAAGGGGGGGGGGGGGGGGGGGGGGAGGGAGGTAAGAGAGTGTAAAGAGGGGGGGGGGGGTAGGAGAATAGGGGCAGCCTTAGGACTTGATGGATCAATGGAATCAATTGATTGATCAATTGATTCCATGATACCCACTGGCACTGGCCGAGCGAGTCTATCAATTTCTTCATGTGAACGTCGGGCTATGTGGATGGGATCAATTGATCAATTTCATGCAGATGCACGAGAATGATAAAATACATGTACTCCCTTCGACAAAACATTGATGGATTGCTCTATTGGTAAATCTCATGCCGTTGCGACACATCGATCCATCGTCCTTTCAAAAGGGGGACTGACTGGTCCAAACATCCCGCTGCCTGAGTCGGCCAGCCCCCTGACTCCCACCAATCACAACCGAGGCCGTCGCCGTACAGCCAAAGTGTCGAGATCACCTACTCCTACAACTACAACATGTCCATGCAAGACGGTGTGGAAAGCAGAAGAAAAGTTGCCATCTTGAGTTCGCATCTTGAGCACAATGCAGGCACTCGGACAATCGGCCATATCGAAGCTGCACAAGGCGTCTTCCACTTGGATGCTGGTGATCCTCCATCAGTAGCCCTTGTTTTCCTGGGGCGTGTTGGAGCCGAGGCTGTCGCGTTGCGCCAGCTTCCGTCCAGCCCGAGGATCAATGTTCTCCTTCTCGAAGCTGCCGTCATGGCCGGTCGTGTCGGCTTCCAGCGTACCCTCCAGTTCCTCGTCGTCATTGGAGTGACTGCTGTCATCGTCATTGTCGTTGGCGTTGTGGTTGTCGTCGTCGTCGTCGTCGTCGTCGTCGTCCTGCTCTTGATCGCGGTTATGATCATTATCTTCATCGTCGCCGTGGCCGGAACCTTGCTCTTGCTCCTCGGTCGATTCGGAGAACGCCACGAGGCCGTCCTTCTCCATCATAGCGGCCAAACGTGCGGCACGACCCTCTTTCTTGCGAGGAATGGGAGCTGCAATGTATTAGAAGAGCCACAAGACTAAGAAGAAAAAGAAATGGGATGAGAAAAGGGGAAGAAAAAAAAAGTATAAACCGTACCTCGGCCATTTTCTTGGACATAAAACCGTCGAAGTAGCCCCACAGCTTCATCCCTTCCCCAACCGCCTTCAATCTCGTAACCAGGCTCGACGTTGCCTCCATCCCCTCCACCCTCGGGGAATGAGGTGCCGAGACTGCCTCCTCCGTCAGGGTATTGAATGGGCTTCGGCTGGGGATGGGCACTGGCAGTCTGGCCGTTTGCACCAATCGGCAACGAGTTGGCGTGGATGCTGAAGACACCTCCGGTGCCACCGAACTTGTCGTTGACGGCGCCAAAGTAGACCTTTTTGATGCCGAGCTGGCGGAGCAGAGAAGCACACATGACGCAAGGCTCGACCGTGACGTATAGAATGCTCTCTTTGATAATCTCGGGCGTGATCTCAGTAACAGGATACAGCCTTTGGCCATACGGGTACAGATGCCCTTTGCTGCCATCTTCGTTCCCCTCATCGACAGAGAGCTGCTCGGACGCTGCCAAATTGGAATGAGAGCCATTCTCTGATGCGCCGTCTGATGCGGCGTCGGCAGCATTGTTTTCCGACTCGCGTGGTTTCTTGGCATCGGGCAGCTTGCCTGGTTTGAGAGAGGTGGTGACTGGGCCGTTGGGTGGCGGGTAAGAGAAGAGGGCAGAGAGAGCCATGAATTCCGCATGCCTGGTACCATTGCGGGTGACGTTTGTCGCATTCATGCCTCTGGCAATGACTTTGCCATTGTGAACGAGCACGCAGCCGACAGGTGTTTCGTTTGTCCGAAGAGCAAGGCGGGCCTGAGAGGCGTCAATGAATGCATCATAGTGATAGGTATTGAGGGGATGCAACGTACCATATCGAGGGCTTCGCCGATGAACCCGAGGTGCTTTGCCCGTTCAGCCATGATCACCGGGTCGTTGAACATGGACATGTCGTGCTCCGGCTCATCTTTGGGATCAGCCTGAGGCTCGGATTGCATAGGCTTTGCGGATAGGCCATTTCGCCGGTTCAGCGTAAGGATGTCGAGCTGCTTGGTGATGGTGTCGAGGTGGCTGGTGGCCGGGTTTTGGTTTTCCTTGTCCTCATCCTCGAGCCGGCGAGCTTCGAGGTGCTCCTGGGTCTGATCAGGGCAGACTGCAGGCGAAGTCATTGTGTCGCCTTGCGAGATGGCTGCGGTTGGAGAGTCTGTGGCAGCAGAGGTGGTGGTGGTGGTGGTGGTGGTGCTGATCGTGTTGGCGTTGGCGTTGGCGTTGGCAGGCGTTGTTGATGCCGCTGATGATGGGACCGCCGTAGTTGATTTCGCGGCTGTTGTGGTCGTCGCGGCTCGAGACTCTTGCTGCGCGTCGCTCACGGCGAGGGTCCTGTCCTGCTCAGAAGGTGGCAAAGATTCGGCCTCGCTCGCGGACTTGGGGAGGTCGGTTGAGGTTGGAGAAGAAGAGCCGCTCACTTTTTCCTCAGCTGGCAGGGCGCGGCGAAACAGATTACGGATCGCCTGTCTGGCACCTGCCAGCCCAAGTGACTTGAGCCCCGTCATTGATTCCTTCACCGTCACCGTCACCGTCACTAGCACTCTTCCTTCCGTCTTCCAGCTTCAATTTGCTCGAGCAAGAGGAAAGAAAGAACGCCCTCGACCTGTTTCCTTTTTTTCCGGATCAGCTGATTCAGATGCTCAGATTGTGCGTTCCTCCTTCCCGCAATCGATTCGATCCCCTCTTGCCGCTCGCGCTCGGGGGTTCTTTCCTTCCCCCCCCCCCCGGGAACCTGTCAGGTCCTCTGGCGTCAGGTGCGTCCTCCCCCCCTTCCTTTCTTTCTAGGCAATGCTCTCGCCCGAGATGCGCAGATGCTGCAGGCGCGGATGCCGATGCGCTCCTGCCTCCCCTGCCTGGGGTAGGTAGGTACTAGTAAAGTGAGGAAGGCGCGACTGCAGCGCTCCAATGCGAGAAAATGAGTCGATCTCAAAACTACAACTCGAGCCACGTTGCCGTTTCCAACTTGGACTTGGTATCGCTTCAATCTTTCCTCGCATTCGCGAGCTGCCTTCGTCCAGAAACAGGTATGCGATATCCTGCCTCGACTTCCTGCCTCGTCGTGATTATTCCCTGTTTGAGAACTTGAAGATGACGGAACTTCTGAGACGCGCTTCTGAGGCTCTCCAAGCTCGATGCAATGGACGGCCACTTGATCAGACAGACGGTTGATTCAAGGCTGCTGACCGATTCGCCCTTGACCCCTCTTTGTCTTCCTCTTCTGCCAAGACTCCCACGCCCCTCGCAGCGGACAGGCCACTCTCTTCGGCGTCCCTATGGCGGATAGAGAAATGATCCCTCGTGCGGAGGAGGCCGTGCTTTGAAACAAAGTAAGTTTGAAGTTATCAGTATCCAAGGCGAAGCATGAGCTCTCTCCCCTGGATATATACTCCGTATATCCTCTTCTGTCCCCTGGCTGACGTCTTGCTCAGGTCACAGGACTCTCGCCTTCATATCGCCGCGCTCGACGTTGTGCTTGGAACGAAGGACCGTTTTCGATTTTCGACTTCTGTGTCGTTCGTTTTGTGCCTCCCTTGCCCGGCGCAACCAACCACACGAGAAATCAATCACCTGACCTGACGCCGTTTCAAACTTGGCCCAGGCAGACAAACAAAAAGGCAATCCGAGGTGAGGCAGATCTGTTGACGACCCAGCCGGTAATGAGGAAGAAGTGACTTGCTGCTAGAGCCAGGCACGGCTGTGAAAAATGCAATGAGAATATGAATTATCGTTTCCTTTGACACGGACGTTGATCCTCGACTCGTCGTCACTCACTTTTTTTTTTCCCACCCCAGACTCCATGACTGGAAATTCGGACACTACTAACTGGGAGGTACCGAAGTGCTTACTAACTCAGTGGGCCCACCTTCCATGTCACGTGACATATAGTGAGCTCATCCTCGACTCGAAACCTTGAGCGCCCAAGCGCTATCTAGGCACGACTGCTTCAGACGGCACGGGAATCATGCTGTCCGGCGGAGGGCAGCCCGAGGAGGGGAGAAGGGGCCGGGGCCCGGCAAGACTCTCGGATCGTGGCCCCCAGCTTCAGTCCACCAATGAGCTCAACCAATTCCACACGTTGTGATGGAAGTTGTTCGACGGCCGCTCGACTGACTGGAATATGGCGCTTGGATGGAGACCGCGGACACCGTTCGCTGAATGCTTGAGGGACCTTGATCGCGCACACCATACTCCGTACTCCGAACGGGGTACGAGTCCTCACCTGAACGAGGTCTCTGATCGCCATCCCTGCTTGCGATGCCGGGTTGGAGCCGGACCCGAAACTCGATGATCCATGATCTTCTAGACAGGCGAAGTCAATCGAAGCGTTCGATGGGATTCATCAACTCAATTCCAAGTTCACCGTCCGCTCTCCGCACCAATCAATCCGAGGATCGAGAGAACGAGAGCTGTGTGAGATGTGGAAGGAAGGGTTATCCCAGGAAGCGGCGGATCTTGAAAGAAGCTCGATTTCCAAGCATGCTCATCTCCAGTCTCGGAATTCGTCAAGGTCGTGATCATTATTGCCCGCCCTTGTCAAAGCAGGTCATAGCTCGAGCCTCATGGAACCTCCTGATTCCTTTCCGTAGGTACTCATGCGAATGCGCACATGCAGTCTGGGTTGAACTTTAAAGGAGCCCCTTGTCAACATCACGCTCATGCATCCTCCGGCTGGGCCATCCCATGCATCTCATGAACTCAAGTTTACTTCAACAAAACAGATGGATGCAACCCAATCATGGCTGGGCGTTGCCAATCCTGACGGAACTATTGGGCGACGATGAAGCTTCACGAAGTGGAGCTTGTAGTCCTCGCAACTCGACGAGAGGCATCCAGAAAGGTATATAAGAGATCGCGAATGGTCTCGTGAAACTGGATGAAGAGATCAACACGCAGCTCCATCTTTGACTTCTCTGTCGCCAACGAGTCTTCCTTCTAAGTAGGCTAGCAAAGATGCATATCAAGCTCAACGTTCTCGTGTCCCTCCTCGCGGCCACGGTCGCCAACGGCCTGCCGTCCGATGCCTCCGCCAGCGGCTCTTCCAACGGCCTGCCGTCCTACGGAGGCTCCTACGGAGGCTCCAACGGCGGATCACACGGTTCTCCCAACGGCCCCCCCCACGGTCCTCCCGGCGGCCCCCCCCATGGTCCTCCCAATGGTCCCTCCTGCAACCCGCCCCCGCCCCCGCCGGGTAAGCCGAGCCCGAACAGGCCCGCCGCCGGCTCTCCGGAGTCCATCTCTCAAATGCGAGACAAGATCAAGCATTGGATCCTCGTTGTCATGGAGAACCACTCTTTCGACAACATCTTCGGCGACTTGACGATCCCAGGCATCTCCACCCACGCCACTGAGGGCCCCTTCTGCAACCCGCTCAACGTCACAGCGGGCCCGGAGCCCAAGTACTGCGCCAAGAAGCGTGAGTTCGACTCCATCACCAATGACGCGGACCACTCCAACCAGGGAAACAACATGGAGTTCTACGGCACCTACACCCCGAACCAGGCCGACATCCAGAGCGGCAAGCTCAAGGCCAACAACCAGGGTTTTGCCACGCGCCATATCGCCGTCCACGGGGGCAAGGTCAACCTGACCGACGAGCAGCTTGCGGCCGAGGTCATGGACTACTACCCGGAGTCGGCCATTCCCGTCTTTTCCACGCTGGCTCACAACTTTAAGGTGTTCAACATGTGGTTCTCCGACGTTGCCGGCGTAAGTTTGACTCCCATGGCATTTGCCATTTTCCTCTCCTCTTTGCAGTCTGCCATGTCCTTCTCTTTCCCTTCGTCCTTTCTCTCCACCTTTCGGATATGACCCCTTTGGCTGAATTTGGTTGGCAGGCCACGAACCCCAACCGTTGCTACCTAAGCAGTGGTACCTCCCTGGGTCACACCTCCAACAACTTCAATGTGAACACCATGCCTCAAAAGTCCATCTTCCAGTCTCTCTCTGAGGCCGGAATCAAGTGGAAGGGCTACTCGCACGACAAGCACAACATCGACGATCTCTTCTGGTACGAGTACATCTGGAACAACAACTTGACCGACAACATCCGCAACATTGAAGAGTTCTACAGCGATGTTGTTACCGGCAACCTCCCCCCTTACACCGTGCTTACTCCGGACTGCTGCGGCATCAACACGCAGTCGATGCACCCCAACGGTTACACGCACGACGGTGAGCGTTTCATCAAGTCGATCTACGAGGTTGTCCGCAACAGCGCTGCCTGGGAAGACACCGCCATCCTTCTCACCTTTGACGAGACCGGTGGCTTCTTCGACCACGTGCCGAACCAGGTCGTGCCCCGCCCTGACGACAACACCGACTCCTCTACGTACAAGGCCCCCGACGGGACCAACTACACCTACCACTTTGACTACTCGGGAGGTCGTCTTCCCACCATCCTGATCTCGGGCTGGGTGGACAACACCGTCGAGCAGCTGGGCACCAACTTGGCCGGCAAGGAGGTCGCATACCTCGCCACGTCGCACCTTCACACCATGGGCCTCTACTTCAACTTCACCGCCTACAACCCGAGAGTTGAGTACGCTCCCACCTACGACAGCGTCTTCTCCGACACTTTCCGCAAGGACACCCCCGCCACGCTGCCTGACCCCGTTCCCTTCGACGTGAACCAGAAGGAGGAGCTGTTGGGATCTTTCTAGATGGTCCAGCGTGCAGCCAATTGTGTTGTGTGAGGGGTCCGCTCCGTACAATGTGCGCGAGCATTTCGGGTTGACGTGAAGAGGCGAGAGAAGGGCGGCAGGTAGTCTAGAACTTGACAAAAGGGGGCAGAAGACTGTCGGCTTGAGGGACATCCCAAGAAAGCCACGGGACAATGAGGGTGGGGAGAGCGGTTCCTTCGGATGACCATTCGTATGTACATAGAGTTATCCAGGAAAGCCCCTTCTCTCTTCTCGGATGACCACAATTGCGTGTCCCCGAAACTCTCTGTAAATCTGGGATACTTTGTGAACACTCCGAATCGACCAACACAAAAGAGCTCCGATGGAGTTGGCCCCTCCCCCATGCTCCAGCCGGGGGGACTACTTGAGCGTTCTTTTACAGTACTCGTACCTACTCCGTACTCCGCACAGGTATCGTCCTTGGACGACGATCACAGTATTCACTCTGTGCTACTTCGTACTGCCGACCCCGCACCCGGCGCCGCCATTTGGAACTTTTTCCGCAGATGTGCTATACGCCATCGCCTCTCGCATCCAGCCTCCCGCGAGTTTCTCGCACACGTGGGCTCCTGCCCGTCTGAAAGAAGTATGAAGCACCGAGCCGTTTCCCTGCCCCTATCCCGTCCCTGTCCCGTTTTTGAAGCTCCCCTCCCAGATAGGTGCAGCCGTTAACTTTTTCTCATCCGTCCCGCTGTGCTCGTAAGTTCGACGTTGCAGAAGCGGCATGAAACGTTTTGCTTCTTTCGGCCGCATGTTTCGAAGGGGGGCCGGTCTGCCAGATTTGTCTCCTCAACTGACGAGCTTGTGATTGGTGTTCATCGCGGGATGGATAGTAAACATGGAGTACGGAGTACGAGGCTCTCCATACAGGTGCACGTTTCTCTTCTGGTTTGCCGAGGAGGACCGCTCCGGATTGAGCCTCGCGCGTCGGCCAACTCGATGCCAGATCGTATTTGTCCGCGGCCCAGCGGGCAAAACAGTCTCTTACGCCCGATGCGGAGAAGGGAGTTCGGATAGACGGGGCAGACGGACCACTTCATACGCCCTCCGGCTCGTGGATCGGATCGCTGACCAGCAGCCCGCCACCGACGAGGCACCCACTTCGTACTCCATACTCTGTACTACTCCGTACGAGCACTGCCGGCCTTGCTCTTGCTGACCTGGGCCTCCAATCTGGTCAACCAGGCGGCTCAGGAGGTCAGAGCAGACGTCCCGGTGTCTTCCGTTCTCCGTACCGAGTGAGCCTCCCAACACCCTGCTCGAGCCATGCCGTGAAAAGCGGGCAAATGCTTCTTCGTACTCGTATACGGAATACTCCGTAGAGTAGAGCGGGCCGGTGCAGCCACAGCGAGCTGAGTCCGGAAGTTTCCGGAAAAAGATGTCCCGCACTCTGCATCCCGTGCGGACTGAACCCAAAAAGCCCGGCGCTGGACCCGATGGAGGCCAACGCAGATCCCCTGCCCGGGGGGAGCCTGCAAATCAACGTCGGATTCGTGATCCGTGCCGAGTACTCATTCCCCGTTCCCCCCCCCCTGTGGAGCCCAGGGCACGGGGATCATCCTTTGCGGGAACGGATGAAAGGAGGCCATGCTTGGATGGATGGACGCGGGTCGCTGCCGACGCCGGGATGGTCGTTGGTCTCGGAGAGCACGAGCACTGCGATTGGATCAGGGCCGTCGAAGTTGCGTGCTTGCTTCCGCCCACGTGCTTGCGGCCAGCGTCGCTGACTGTGCTCCGTATGTACGGAGTTATCTGGGACCACGTCTGCGCTCCAGGAGGGTGATCAGTAATTAGTAAACGGCGTACTTCGGATGCGTGGCTCGAGGCGGATGTTCCTGGACGAGGAAGTGACTGGATACAGAGTCGTGAGGCATCAAGATTGTTGTGTTGGAGGTCGATCGAAGTTCGGGGGAGAAGGAGAAGGAAAAAAATAATTTAAAGAATAAAATTAAAATTAAAAAAAAAATTAAAAAAAATAACAAAAAAAAGGCCTCGATTATGATGAGTCAGCAGGGGATTCGATGAGGTGCAGGAACGACCTTCGACCTCCTGCCCCCTGAGCCAGTGGTGACTGAGCGGACACTCTGTCTTTATTTTGGTGCCTCGACGTTGATCTTCCCTCATGATTCTCTTCCTCTTCATCGTCGTTCGTATTGAAGTGTTGTCTTGTCGCCAAAATAAGTCAGAAGTGGAACATCATCGAGGTTCCAAGTTGGCTCTCGATGCTCTGACAGACGACATGCCATCGTGGTGGTTACTCCTCTCGCAGTATCCTCAGTCTCCAAATTGATCGCTACAATAACTCGAGACAACATGGAATTTTTGCGCATCTCGTTTGCCATGAAGCTACAAGGCGATTTGAAGCGTGTCTATCTGATGAAGGAGAAGATTGGCAAGTTCGACATGAGACCATGTTACCCCTGAGTTGGGTGTTTGGGGGCCCAGCGTTTGCCCTGCGCATGACCGCCATTTGTGAATCCTACAGTTTCAACACGAGCTTTCTTCTTCAACGCCAGACGACAGTTACATTCTCATCAGATCTCGTCTTGCTGATCGATTCTAAACAGCAATTACAAAAGAGCACTCAGCTTCCCTTTGAGCCCGTGGAAGGATACATCAACATCGCCTCTCCTCTTGTGCTTATTGGCTCTCTACAATGGATGACAGCAAGCTGATCGCTCGCCTCTTTCCAACGTGTATCTTCAGCATTGACTATGCGCTGTTGACGACGCGGAGGCTCGAGAACAGACCGCATCATTTTCGGGGACGGTGTGTCGACCCTCTCAGGATCTACAGGGAAGGCCTCCAGCTCCGTTTCGACACGCAACGCAAGAACAAGGAGGGGTTCCTCATTGGTGGCAGCAGAGATTGCGATATCGTCTTGCCATTCCGGTACGACCTCAAATGCATCAGCGACTACCAATGACTCATCACCTTTGACCATCGAGGCCGGCTCGTCATACGCAATCTGAGGGGCCCAGAGCAGGCAGTTCATGGCACGGCCGTCACGTACGGTGGCGAAGGAGGATTTATGCGCACTGGATTCACTTGGATTCTGAGTGGCGAGCCCTTCACTTCGAAGACCATTCGGATTTGTCTCCATGAGGGAATCACGTTTGATCTCGAAGTGGCTCCCCACGACGTTCGCTCCGAGGAGTATCTCGAAAAGGTGGCCGAATTTCGAAGGATGACCTCTGGCCAACGCCTTCGGACCAACCCGACACTCAGGGGCTTGCTGGCCAGAAACATGGCGCTCAGCCAGATACCAATTCTACTAGAGGACGTCCCCCTGGGTACGGGACGTCAGCACCGGGAAGCAGTACGCATCCAAAGAGCCGCTCGACATGCGCGGGAATCAGTGGATACTCCTCCGGGGAGAAGCTGAGCTCCTCAGAAAGATCCGGCACGTGAGTTGCCCTGCTTCATTAAGCCTAAGATTCACACCTAACGTGAAGTCCCAGGACAACATCGTCAGATGCCTCTTCACCACGGAGATACCCAAACGAAGGTTGGTGTTCGAATACATGCCCCTGGGAACCCTCCAATACCAGGCCTGGAAGCAACCGATCACCTCTGCCGAGAACATCGAGGTCCTCACCCAAGCCCTCGCGGCGCTGCGCTTCCTCCACGGACAGGAGAAACCCATTGCCCACAGGGACGTCAAACCAGACAATATTCTTGTGTGTTCGCGCGACCCGCTGCACATCAAGCTCGCCGACTTTGGGATCTCGAAGAAAAAGCAGCAAAACCTCAGGACCTACACCGGGACAGATCGGTACATGGCCCCCGAAATCATGTTCCAGCGGCCTTATAGCGAGATCGTGGATATCTAGTCTCTCGGACTCGTGGCTCTGCAATTCTCGCACGGCTTCCCGCCCTGCCCGGTGATGGCTGGGCCCGCTTGGGCACAGAAGATTGTGGACCATCTCAATTTTCCCGGTGATTTCGACTTGCTGATGTTTCTAAAAAGCAGGATGCTGAGGATCCAGCCTTGGGAGAGAGCAAGCGCAATTGTCTGCCTCGAGATGGCTGAGAGGTTGGCCGTGCCGAGGTGCTGCGCGAGCACGTCAGCGATGAAGATCTTCTCGTCAAAGGATGATGGCCCGATGACTACCTCTACGACGACGACGACGAATGCACGTAAATTGATCAAGCATGTCCGCGACAAGAAATCAGTTCCTCGGAGGCGGATCGGGTCGAAGCCTCTCGGGCAGAATGGCGGACGGAGGAGCCTGAGGATCCAGCAGCATCGTGGGAAGCGTTCGCATCCGTGTGCCTCGTCGTCGAAACCGATGGGCCCGGCTCTGAAGAGGAAGAGGGGCGCGTCGCAGAGAAATGCGGATGGGGCCAGGGGGCGCAACAAGCGATTGAAAGTTGTGCCTTTCGCAGGTTGATGAAGGTATTTGATTTGAAAGCAAGATATATTCCAGTCATGACCAGATTTGAGCTTTTGCGGCGAACCCCTTCAAGACGCCGGAAAGCTTTCAAATTGAAATCGGATACACGTTGCAGTCGTAGTGGACATTTCCCCCCGGATGTCGGGCCTTTGAGCGATGGCATTTTCTCATGTACACACCAAGAAGCATCCATCCATGCATAAAATAACAAGAAGAGGAAGAAGAATGGAAAGACAGGTGAATAGCCTACGCCTGGCTCCGTCCTCGAGCTTTTCAATCGCTTGTGTACAAGGCGGCCTTCCTCTGGGGCCCAAGCCGCCTCGTCCGACGCTGTTCCAAAGGCAAATCAGGGGGAGGGGAATCACAACGATGAAAAAAGACAGGCTGAAGAAGAAGAAGAAGAAGGAGAGAAGGAAACGAAAAGACAACCACCCAGGACGTATGGAACAGCACGAGAAACCTTTCCTTGCCTTCGACCCCTTGCCCCGTTCCATGTCCCCGCCCCTGCCTCTCTCCGCGTGTCGTTTGCTTTTGTGGGCGCGGGCCGAAGGCCAGGAGACCCGCGTGGAGCCGGATAGAGCCTACATCTATCTTGCAATAGGTAGACTGCTCGGGAGAGCCCCCCCGGGGACTTGTCCTGCTCGTGACATGATTTTTTTCTTTTTTGCACCAACCACGAGCACCGCATCACCACGAGTTCCGGTCCCAGTTCGGATCTGCAGCGCCCAGTCAGCCCCTCCCCTCTTTTCCGACAGCAATCTCCAAAGAGAAAAAAAAAAAGAAAGAAAGAAAGATGGAACGCAAACGCACCCTGGACAAAAGCAGGCAGCACCTTGCTCCCCGTCTGCAGCAGCGGGTGGCCGACGACGATCTTGAGGAACTTCTCGAGCCCGGCGCGCCTGCCCTCGATGACGTCGTCGCTGAAGCGGTTGGTGAAGACCTTTCCCGGCAGCGGGGGGATGGTGACGCGCGCGCTCTCGCGCTCGAGCATGTCGCGGAAGTACTCGAAGTCGGAGTAGCGCCGGCGGACGCTGCTCTGGCGCAGCTTGAAGGCGGGGATGTTGGTGCGGCAGAGGATCTCGTAGTCGGTGTACATGCCGCGGCCGACGCCGTGGGTGCGCGGGCAGCGGACCTGGGAGAGGAGAGAAACGAGTCAGCCGGCCTGGACCCCCGCTCATCATCACCGCCATCGTCCTTCTTGATGTATCCCTGGATGATATGTCCTGTGGATGCAGTTCTGGGAGTCCCTCTACTGACCTCGATCTCGAGGAAGTTCTCGGGCGGCCCGTAGATCTCGTCAAAGGTCTGCTGGCGCGTGTCCGGCATGGACTGCAGCATGGGCCGGTGCAGGTCGAGCGTGCGCCCGGCGGGGGGCGGCGGGGCCCCGGAGTCCTTTGCGTCCGACAGCTTGGCGGCTGGCTGCGCAAGCTCTTTGGGTTGTCGTTGTTTTTTTTTTTCCTTCTTCCGACTCTCCCTTCCCTAGTATGCCCTTCTGTTGAATCCTGCGCCGGGCCGTTTTTGGGGGGGAGGGGGAAGGGTTGGTTTCGTGAGTGCGAGGCAGATCGAGAGGTGGACGGCGATGGGTCTTCGTGTGCGATCGGGAGAGCCGCCGGGGGGGGGGGAGAGGAGCTTCGGCGTGATGGGATGCGGGATGAAGCAATCGGGATGTGTGGATGGAGGCGGTTCGTGGGCGATGGAGATGGAGCGGCGGCGTCGTAACCAGAAGCGCCAGGGCGGGTGGAGGTTGGATCGAATGGGAAAAGGTGGGGTTGGCAGGGCTGCAGGGTAGCAGCTCGAGTTGGTGGCTGAATCGAGACATGATTGATGTCAATGATTGAGGTCTTACGGAGTAGTTGAATTGAATCTGGAGCCTCGGATGTGGTCGGCGTTGTAGGGTATGTCCTCCTTGCTGCAAGGGATTATAGCTGGAGGTCGCGTGTGGCAGTGCGGCGCTACCAGGGGCTACATCATCGCATCATCGCCATCGGGTCGCATTCAATCGGCATGAATCACATTGAAAGGGCAATTCGAGTTTGGAGGCGTCCATTCTTTATTGTTATTTTGCTTTGGGGTTCATCGGAGCATTGATCGGCCGACTAAGTAGGTCTATACCTGTGACAGACCCGTGGTAGATTTCAACTGAGATCAACACTGGTAGCTCCCCTCCCCCCGTACCCATCACCATCCGACCATGT
Organism: Escovopsis sp. AC; assembly: GCA_003055955.1. Classification (NCBI taxonomy): domain Eukaryota; kingdom Fungi; phylum Ascomycota; class Sordariomycetes; order Hypocreales; family Hypocreaceae; genus Escovopsis; species Escovopsis sp. AC. The sequence continues at coordinate 6,034,329 of NQYS01000001.1, read as the reverse complement.
TAGATCCCTCTCCAGACAACAGGAAACGATCTTGTGAGGCTGGTGTCGTGGTATAGATTGCTCAATCTTGGGTTCTCGCGCTTCGGTGCATTTTGGAGCCGCTGGTGGTAGAATGAGCCCCCCGAAATCTTCAACAGAAATGAACACATAGCAGTTCGCCTCACCTTGTGCCCCCGAATACTCCGTGCCTGATGCGCCCATCTCGGTGATGTCAACTCCCCGGAAACCACCGGACACCACTGCCCTTAGGCCGAGCTCGAGAGGAGCAAACCATTGATCAATTCATTGGGCAACAGGTATGATGCGGATCCGATCGGACTTGGTACCTCGCCATAGGCCCTCGGCGGACCACTGTCATGCTTTGGCTTGGTCTTCGGAACGACGCTCACTTCTTGCCCGCAAATCTCTGGTGGATCGCGCGGATCTGCTCGTCCACGTTGACGCTCTGCAGGTGGTTGATGTGCGCCTGGCTCTTGCCGTCCGGGTTCCCGTCGAAGCTCTGTATGGCCGCCTTCTTCCGCCTCGCCTGCTCGTCCTCGGATATCGACTGCCCCGTGGCCGGGTCGAAGACGTCGCTCCGCTGGCTGGCCAGCCGCTTCAGGTTGTTTGCCACGTCTGCGTGTATGATGTTGGACGATGCGTATCGCGACTCCGCCTTGGCTTTCTGCTCCTTCCAGCTGGGATCCAGGAGCTCGACTGTCCGACGAAACCGTGATTAGTACGTGCTCGACGCAAGGAGGAACGAGATATAGTGAAAGGCATAGGAGAAAATAAAAGGGATGCGGGGTGCTACTCACTTCGCATGTGTGCTTCGAGCTCGTTCATCGGGATCTGCTGTTTGCAGTTGGGACACAGCGCCATCGGGACGCCCTGCTTGCCGCCGGCCTTTTGGGCCGCCCGCGGCACGTAGTTCTCCTTGATCTTCATCGGGCCGAGGCCGCCCCGGGCTTCGTTCTGCGCCTGCTGTGCTCGCTCCTGCGCCGCGGCCCTCTCCCGGATCCGCGACTCTTCCTCGTCGTCCTGGGCGACTCCTGGCCCGCGCGGGGCGTTGCCGGCGACAGGAGACTGCGCGGGAGGCGGGGGCGCCTGATGTGGGGCGTATCCCGTGTGCACGGGCAGAGAATAGGGCGAGGGTTGCGCGACGCCGCCGTTAGCGGCTCCGTTCTGCAGCTCGTCCTCGTCGCCCGGCATGGCCTCCTCGATCCGCATGTTGGCCGAGATGGAGGCTTTGTTCCTGTCCTCGAGGGAGGCGTACTGCAGGTCGGACAGGTTCGTCGGGGGCGGCAGGTTGGCGCTCTCGTCGGCGTCGCTGAAGGTGATGGTCTCGACGATGATGAAGTCGGCCCAGTCTATCCTGTTGAACTCGGCCTTTTGCTCCTGCTCCTGCTCCTCCTTCTTCTTGCGCTCGGCCTCCTGGAACTTTGCGTACTCGGCGCGCTGCCTGGCCCGCTGCAGGACGTGGAACTTGTCGCGGAGGTTGAGCTCGAGCTCGGCCGTCTGCTCCTCCTGCAGCTTGCCGCCCTCGCCGCCGAGGCCGCCCGCGCGGAGGAGGATCGTGTACTGGTCGATGATGCGCTGGAAGAAGTTGTGGAATGTGTGGTTGGGGATGAGGAACTGGAACTGCGGGTTGCCCGTCTCGCGCTGGGCGAGCTGCGCCATGAACTGCCGGCCGTTCTTGGCGATGAAGAGGGCCGTCAGCCGGATGACGTCGAGGTCCTTCTGGTTGATGCGGGGCATGCGGGCCGAGAACTGGAAGTCGGGCGGCTGGGGTGGGCCCTGGGGCTTCTCCGGGGCCTTGGCGACGGCCTCGCCGACCCGGCCGGCCGCGATGTCGGTGCCCCTGCCGGCCCGGATCTCGTCGAGCCGCCACTGGTAGAAGGCATGGTATGCGTCTGACGGGTTGAGGAAGCTGAATTTCGGGTTTGAGCGCTCCTTTTCGCGGATTCGGTCTTCGAACACGGCGCCGTTGCGCGCGACGTAGCCGGCCGTCTTCTCGAGGATGTTTCGGATCTCGCGTGGCGGTAACACGACGCCGGCGGGGGCCTTGATGTCGTCGAGCGCGTTCTGCGGCTTGTCCTCCGTTGCCGCCGCCATCTCGCCGCGGTGTCGAACAGAGAACGATGAATTGAAATGACGCTTCAAAAGAGTAAATCGTGGGAGGAAGATGAGAGGACCGGAGATGACGATGGCGATGCAAGGCGTGATGTGGTTTTTGCGTACTAATGATTCCCAAGTTGCTTCAACTCGGAAATTCTCAAGAGAATCGACGACTCGGTCAGGACGGAAAAAGTGTTTTTCCGTTGACGAGCTCGAACCAAACGCAACGTGGACACAGCAGGGAACTCAAGATGGACCTCACTTTACGGAGCAGAACTGGTGTTATTGGAGGTAGGTCTATGGTATCTGGTCGCCCAAACGTCTCACGTGCGTCGACCTCAGGTCAAAATGCACCACGCATTAGGCCTGGATGAGGTTGGATCGAGTGAACTGCAGCGTACCTACTGACTTATATTTTAATCAACTCGATTTCGAAGACGAAGATTTGCTTCACATGCTTGTCTTCAATGGGCCGAATGTCGTGTTGAACTGCGCGGCTGACATGGATTGTCGATCCTGAGATGCGACATTCCCATTCATGCCCGATGTGGCTGTGCAGGCACATGCACTGATCGAGAAGCTGAGGACTCTGTCGACGAGGCTTCCCTGTTCAGGATCACTTGAGGCCTCGATGAAGCTCCAAGAGAACAGACGACGACTCAGAATCGCATGCCTCTTTATAGCTGTACCTCAATGACCATCAATTGATGCCTCAACTGCAATGGCATTGATGCCAGTGATCCTTTTCGGTACCTCTCGTACAGGTACCTCTGAAGTATAGTACGGAGAACATGTCTGTGGCGGTGCTCAGCCACGGGCAAAAGAGGCCACTGTAGCTTGAAAATGTGGGCCGCGGATATTTGGTTTCATGATGCGCCGCCATGGAGACTCAAAGGAACACGAGCTCGACGCTGCGAGACGATCCGCCATCTCTCCCGCCGCATCCATGGAGCAAGCTGTTCGTGTCTCTAGGCCCGGTATCATGACAGCTGGAGCAATTTCTGCTTAATTTCTCTCAGCGGGGCGAGTCGCGGCGAAAATCCATCCCGAGGTCTGCTCGTTAAAGGTACATTCTGTCCCAGCCAAGCTGCAAGGTCCTCTGCTGCAAGGAATCCCCCTTCCATTTCACTAAGACGGACGGCCAAGTTTCTCGACGGCTTCATCTTTCCAATCTCCATCCTCTCCTCTTCCTCCTCCTCCTCCTCCTCCTCTCCTCTTCTCCCAGACCAACGACGCCTCTGCTGGCCGCGTCGATTGGTCCTCGTCCTCTTCCTTCTCTGCATCTTCTTCTTCATTGTTTTGATATTGATCCATTTTCCCCCATTCTTTCAGTCTCTCTTTCTACGATACTGGGTTTCTCCCATTAGGCGCTCTTGAATTCGCATTTCTACTCTTCCCATTCCTTTCGCTCTTTTTGACCCATCAATTTATGTAGACTCTCTGAGACACATTTACGGTTTCGTCACCACGAAAGAGCGCCGATCAATACGACCCAATTCGAACAGCTCCTCCACCCATCTTTTGCGATACTTCAATTCTCATTCAACCCCGCCAATTGCGTCTCGTCGCGATGGGGAAATCGCGGGGCAAAAGCCCACAGCCGCCGCGGGCTGCCGAAAAGCCAGCAGCTCCGCCCGCCAACACCTCCAACGCGCCCAAGAACAAAAAGGCCGTCAAGGGCTCCTACAAGTCGGACGGCGTAGACGACAACGATGTCTTCTGCCTTCCCTGGTCCGACTACTACCTCACCTTTGCCGTCACCCTCCTCGCCACGGCAGTCCGGCTCTTCAGGATCTATCTCCCCACGAGCGTCGTCTTCGATGAGGTCCAGTGAGCGCCGCCCAGAACACAACAGGCTGTCCCGCCGAGCAATTGCCCTTCTTTGCAACACAAACTGACGCTTCTATCGTTTCCTAGTTTCGGCGGCTTCGCTTCCAAGTACATCAAGGGACGCTTCTTCATGGACGTCCACCCGCCCCTGGCCAAGATGCTCATCGCCCTGGCTGGCTGGCTCGCCGGCTTCGACGGAAATTTCGATTTCAAGGACATCGGCAAGGATTACCTCGAGCCAGGCGTTCCCTACGTTGCCATGCGCCTATACCCTGCGGTCTGCGGAATCCTCCTGGCTCCGAGCATCTTCCTGACTCTCAAGGCCGCCGGATGTCGCACTATGACTGCTACCCTCGGTGCTGGCCTGGTCATCTTCGGTAAGCACAGTCCTTGCTCCGCGTCGCAATCGCATCATCTTCGCCCACGAGTGTGATCCCTCGGTCATGCGATTTCGCTAATGGTTCTCCAGAGAATGGCCTCTTGACCCAGGCTCGCTTGATCCTCCTCGACTCCCCCTTGGTCGGGGCCACGGCTTTCACGGCCATGGCCTTTACCTGCTTCACGAACCAACACGAGCTAGGCCCGGAGAAGGCCTTCCGATTCAGCTGGTGGTTCTGGCTCGTCATGTCTGGTCTCGGCCTCGGCATCACTGCCAGCATCAAATGGGTCGGTCTCTTCACCATTGCCTGGGTTGGGTCTTTGACTGTCTTGCAGCTCTGGGTGCTTCTTGGCGACGCCAAGAATGTCTCTCTGCGCCTCTGGACCAAGCACTTGATGGCACGGGCCTTCTGTCTCATCATCATCCCTGTCACTTTCTACATGGCCATGTTTGCCATCCACTTCCTCTGCTTGGTCAACCCGGGTGAGGGCGACGGGTTCATGAGCTCCGAGTTCCAGGCGACGCTCAACAGCAAGGGCATGAGGGACGTTCCGGCCGACGTCATCTTCGGCAGCCGCGTTTCCATTCGCCATGTCAACACCCAGGGTGGCTACCTTCACTCCCACCCCCTGATGTACCCCACGGGTAGCAAGCAGCAGCAGATCACGCTCTACCCCCACAAAGATGAGAACAACGTTTGGATCCTCGAGAACCAGACCCAGCCCCTCGGTATCGACGGCCAGCCCATCAATGGCACCTTCGCCTGGGACAGATTGCCCGAGCCTCACTACATCGCGAACGGCGCCATCGTGAGACTATACCACGCTCAGACCTTCCGACGCCTTCACTCCCACGACGTGCGAGCTCCCGTCACCGAGGCCGATTGGCAGAACGAGGTTTCTGCCTATGGCTACGAAGGATTCGAGGGCGACGCAAACGATTTCTTCCGCATCGAGATTGTCGGCAAGCAATCCAAGGGTCCCGCCGGCAAGGAGCGCCTCCGAACCATCGAGACCAAGTTCCGGCTCGTCCACACCATGACTGGCTGTGCTCTCTTCTCCCACAAGGTCAAGCTTCCCGACTGGGCCTCCGAGCAACAGGAGGTGACCTGTGCTCGGGGTGGCAGCCTCCCCAACAGTCTGTGGTACATCGAGCACAACGAGCACCCCCTCCTCGGAGATGACGTCGAGAAGGTCAACTACCCCAACCCGGGTTTCCTCGGCAAGTTCTGGGAGCTTCACAAGGTCATGTGGAGGACCAACGCCGGCTTGACCGACTCCCACGCCTGGGACTCTCGCCCCGAATCATGGCCGATCCTCCGTCGGGGTATCAACTTCTGGGGGAAGCATCACATGCAGGTCTACCTCATCGGCAACCCCATCATCTGGTGGTCCGTCACTGCCACCGTCGCGTTGTGGGTGCTCTTCAAGGGCGTCGCCATCATCCGATGGCAGCGCAGCTGCAACGACTACGCCATCGACACCTTCAAGCGATTCGATTATGAGATCGGGACGTCCGTTCTCGGCTGGGCCCTACACTACTTTCCCTTCTATCTGATGAAGCGTCAGCTGTTCCTGCATCACTATTTCCCGGCCCTGTACTTTGGTATCATTGCTCTCTGCCAGATGTTCGACTTTGTCACCGCCAGGATCCCCATCGCCCTCGGCAGCCGCAGCCTGGTCTTCAATCGCGTCGCCGGCATTGCTTTTCTCGCCCTCTCCGCGGCCGTCTTTGCCCTGTTCTCGCCGCTCGCTTACGGAAACCCCTGGACCAAGGCGGAGTGCAACAGGGTCAAGCTTCTTCGGTCTTGGGATTTTGACTGCAACACTTTCTTGAATGATGTGAGTATTCATTCTGCCCTTTTCATGGTCCTCAGGACCCGCACAGAGTTTTATCAACCCTTTACCCCCCCTTTTCCTCTTTACCCAAGAAAAAATGCTTGAGAGATGGAACAACAGTCTGGAGCTATTGAATCTTGAAGCTGACTTAGCCTTTCCCTTAGTACGAGGGATACAGTAGCCTGACCCTCACCGAGGCTCCCATCCCAACCACGCCGGCTCCCGTCATCGCCGAGAATGTCCAAGAGCAGAAGCCTCTGGCTCCCGTTGAGAAGGAGTCCAATGCCGGCATCTCCCAGGCGCCCCCTGTCCCTGCCGCCCCCATTGTGCATGCCCAGGAACAGAAGATCCTCTCAATGGAGCACTTGGTCGAATACCGAGACCAGGATGGCAATCTGCTAAACGCCGAGCAAGTCAAGGCCCTGGAGGGCAAGGTCGAGTTCAAGACAAAGTACGAGACCAAGACGCGCGTTGTGGACGAGAATGGAAGGGAGCTTCTGGTTGATGGGGCGGCCGACAGCCTGGCCTCTGTGGAGCCCAACGTCCCTGTGCACGCCGACGTTCCCGAAGTCGAGAAGGAGACGGTGCAAGCGGACGATGCTGCGGTACCGCAGGAGGATGTCCCGAGCAACGAGATGGAGAATGAGACAGCCCCGTCGGAGGCCCAGCCCAAAGCCGAAGCCGAGGGTCAGCCAAGCAGCGAGGCGGAACCCGAGAGCGCGGCCCAGCCCGAAGGCGAGGCCCAGGTTGTGAGCGAGACCCAAGCCGAGAGCGAGAGCGAGAGCGAGAGCGAGTTGAAGCAGGAAACCGAGGCTCGACCTGAGAGCGAGGCCAAGCATGACACCGAGGCCAAGCATGACACCGAGGCTCGACCTGAGAGCGAGGCCAAGCATGACACCGAGGCCAAGCATGACACCGAGGCCAAGCACGAAACCGAGGCTCAGCCTGAGAGCGAGGCCAAGCCCGAAAGCGAGGAGCAGGATGAGAGCCCGAAAGAGGAGCTATAGATGATGAAATAACAGTGGTGCACCATCTTTTTCAGATCCAATTTAGCATCCAAAAAAGAGAGGAATTAGTAGAGATCGATTGGGCTATACATCATTCAATCGAAGTCATGTAACATCGAAATCATGATTTGGTGCCAGTCCATGTCAAAGCGATGATCATGTAGAACTTAGAAAGAGACGACCTTCTGCTCTAGCGATCTACGCTCGAATAAGTGCTAGAAGGTGTTAACGGACGACGAGTTGCGAATAGATTGATCATTGCCATGCTATCTCGTCCAGGGGGGGTTGAGAGAACATCATCTTGAACGATCACAATCTGAAGTGCGGCCTTATATACGGAGTGTGGACGTCACAGGCACAGTGAATTCTTAATATCTACGTACACGATGTGTTGTCCCAACAAGCGCTCGGAAAACGTCACAAAGGGCACTTTGGCCGAGTGGTTAAGGCGCCGTGTTCAGGTCCTGGCTTTGCCGAGTCCTAATTCGCGGTCCAGCAATGGGCGTGGGTTCGAATCCCACAGGTGTCATATTTTGTCCATTTTCTTTTTGGACTGATTGCTGTCAATCTGGGACGATGGGATGATGGCTGCCTGAGAATAAGACAACATGGGCATTTCCTGATTGACGGATGGTGCCTGAATCATCAATGTGGTTTCTACGAGGATGTAGGATGACAGGGTTGGGGCCGCTACGAAGGATTCGGGATGATTGAAACTCCCACAAATTGATGCGGGGTGACGGTCGTCTGATGGAAAGCCGACTTTCGGCGTCCTCCAGTCCGCCAATCTCCACGTCATCAAACATCAGACGAAGGAGCCCTTCTTCTTCTTGAACTCCCTCGGTCGTCGCCTGCATCGCCAAGACGGCCTTTGCTCCGGCTCTCTACATACATCACGATGGACGGTTTCGAGCCTTTCAGCGTCAAGACCCAGGACGAACCGCCCGTGTGGATCCGCGGATCGAGGACCCCGACCCCGCCCACCGGGGCCACGGACCGGCCGCCCATCCTGCTGCTCCACGGCTTCCCCCAGACGCACCACATGTGGCACCGGGTGGCGCCGCGACTGTCGGGCTCGTACGCCCTCGTCGCGCCGGACCTGCGCGGCTACGGGGCGTCGTCGAAGCCGGCGCACGACGTGTCGCAGTACGCCAAGAGCGCCATGGCGCGGGACATGGTGCGTGTGATGGACGCGCTGGGCTTCGGGGGCGCGCCGTTCTTCGTGTGCGCGCACGACCGCGGGGCGCGGGTCGCGCACAAGCTCATGGCGGACCACCCGGCGCGCGTGCGCAAGGCGGTGCTGCTCGACATATGCCCGACGCTGGCCATGTACACGACGCCGGACCCGGGGTTTGCGCGGGCGTACTTCCACTGGTTCATGCTGATTCAGCCGGAGCCGCTGCCGGAGACGCTGCTGCTCGGGGACCCGCGCAAGGTGGCGCTGATGATGCTCGCGAACAAGACGATCGCGACGGACGAGGGGCAGGGGCAGGGGCAGGGACGGATGGATCTCTTCGACAGGCGGGTGCTGATGGACCACTACGTGCCGTGCTTCGAGGATCCGGAGACGGTGCACGGGTGGTGTCAGGACTACCGGGCGAGCGCGACGCTGGACCTGGACGAGGCGAGGGACGATCTGGCCGGGGGCAGGCTGATCCTCTCGCCGCTGAGGGTGCTCCTGGGCGGGAGGAACATCCTACCAAGGATGTTTGATGGGCTCAAGGAGTGGACGGCCGTCGCGGCGGAGGGGGTTGAGGTTGGCGTGACGAGCGTTGATTCGGGGCACTTTATCCCGGAGGAGATTCCGGGGGAGCTAGCGTCGCATGTTGTCGAGTTCTTCGTGTAGGAGATTATCTTGTCTGCCTCGGGTATGATGTCCAGGCAGCTGTGCTTCGCTCACGGAATAGATACTATAAAGCCGTAAGAGAGAAGCAAGGTTGTTAGAAATGAGGGGATCGTGAAAGGGACCCCTCAATGGATTCCAGAATGTGAGCACGTGCCGGGGACAGGATGCGATTACCTAATACAAATCACAGCACATTGAAGCTTTTGGGGGTTCATGCTCCATGCGCCATGCTCCGTGACCCGTCTCGTACGGTTCTCGTACCCGTACAGGAGCCTCCTGAGGTCTGCCGACGGCCGAGCCTTTCCATTTGGGGCGTGTTCCCGCTCGTGCGATCCGGCTGGGTCCATCTGTTCCGTGGTGACCCGTCCTGGGGATCCTGGTGAAATGAGGCCAACCCATCCAACCTTGATTCTTGACTGACTTTAGTCTGAGAGTCCGGGGAGCGCCTGTGGCTGAGCTACTGCTCTAGGCGCACCAGCCACAATTCATAGTAGCTCGTACTCGTACTCCGTACTCCGTACAGAGAAGTTGGCCCTCGGCAGGTGCGAGTGAGCGCGCCAGCCTCCCTTATTGAGCCGTTTCGTCGCTCGCAACTTCCCAACCCAGCAGAACTTAAGCAGGCAAGTTCGACCTTTCCGCTCCTTCTTTTTTTATGCTTTTTCTGGCGGCACTTCGTATTCTCGTTTGATTCGGCTCATTCCATCACGACACCGTCGCCAAACTCAATTTTCTCCCTCCTCCATCATCTCCCACGCACGCCATCCCTCCAATATTGCTACTACTTCGTCCACGGAGTACCGAGTGCCAGTGTCTGCCAAAGGAATCCAAGGATCAAGAGAACAAATTCCAGATTCAGACACTCGGATACTCTCTCCACAGCCGCACGCTCTCGCGTCCCTCCGCACTCCTCTGATCCTACTCCGTACATCTTCCCACCGCCTTATCGTCCCGTCGGCCCGGTCGCAGTCTCCATCTCCGAGCCGTCAGCAAGTCCTCGTCGGGGAGGGCATGTGCTGGTAGTAGAGTACTAGGTAGTAGCTGGCCACGACCTGGCGCGAACGTGGGCAGGCAGAGACACGCTTCACCATGGACGGATCATACGGTCACCCTGCGAGACACGCCCAATACCCCATGTGAGCATCCCCTCGACCATGGTCGTGGTCTCTCTCCATGTCCTCCCTCCATCAAGGGATTTCGCTGACGAGGTCACTGCCAAACAGGTCATCGCAGGCGCAGTCAACCAACAACTATCAGGTCAACGTCAAGAGAAATAAGACGAGAAAATGGGTCGAAGCAAAGACTCAAAAGTACGATGGAGATGATTGGGGCGCCGATGAGTTCGCGGACGAATACGAAGATGATGAGCCCCAGCCGCAACCCGTTGCACCGACACCACAGCAATCACAACCATCACCGCCATACCCACCACCACAACCACCACAGCAGCAGCAGCAGCAGCAGCAGCAGCAGCAGCAGCAAGAGTACCAACCGTATCAGCTGCCAGGGGAGCGAACTCTGTGCGATCTTCCGTCCTTGCGAACGCACACGAGACAGTCGCCCAGCCTCCGCGAGTTCTCGCCCTCAGCGTCGGATTCATTCTCTCGCGGTGTGACGGAGCAGGCCACACGCAACTCGCCTTCGTCCTCGACTTCTAGCAGTCTTCGTTATCGCAACGCTGCCGAGTCCCACAGCCAGCCATCGCCCGTCCATCTGCAGAATGCGGCTCAGCAGGTTGCCTTCCGAACGGCCGACGACGGCGTGAGATTGACCGAGGACGACCACGGCTCGGAGCACAGATCATCCTCAGACGGGGACAGGCGCGACTCCTGGGAGAGGAGCGATGAATCCAACCATTCACGACATTCGAGCCGATCGCAAAGCCAGGACCTTCGATCGATATCGCGAACTCAAAATCAGGCGGATCTCGATAGAAAGACTTCGGCCAGCCCGCTTCCCCTTGGGCACAAACCCACGTTCTCACTGCCCATGGGAGGCCAGCCCACGAGCGAGCATCGGAGATCGCCAACCCTCGTCCTTCAGACTTACGGGTCGCAATCTTTCCAGGTGCCCCTTGTTGATGCCGACGAGGACGATCCCGCTCACGCGCCGGGCGGCGCCTCTCTCACTTCCCTAACCAACGAGCCCGATGCTCTCTCTCCTCGTGGGCTTCCCGCCATTGCGCCTCTGCGGACCCCGAGCCCCCATGAGCCGCGAAGCTTGACCCCTATCCTCCTCTCGACGAATCCAAACTTCACCCCTCCGGAGCTTCCAAGGCGCAGCGAGTCTCCTGCTGACTTCGAGCCTCGACTTTATCATCGAGATACTGCTTCTAGCACTGCAGGATCGTCGCCTGTCAAAGAGAGCGATCGACTCAGTTATGAGATTCTCAAAACCCTGCGCCCTAGGGGGGCAACCATGGGCGGTATCTCCCTGGCAGACGACCCTCGGCTAGCAGCCCCCGCAAGCGAACATGTCCCTGCTCATGAGCGGAGCTACTCCCTCGGGATAGACGGTCAGTGGGACAAGAACGCAGCCGACCCTCGATCGAGGAGAAGCCCCAGCCCTTCCAAGTCATCATCTCTCATCGAGTCGGCTGGCGTTGGCCCAGGTGGGCGCGGTGGGGCTCCATCCAAGCCGTTGCGGAGAAGATTTTCTTGGGAAGCCCACGACGACGACGAGGACCAAGGCCCTGCTCAAGGACAAGGTCAGGGCCCCGCCGCCTCAGGCGAAATGCAAAGCCAGCAGCGAGCTGCGACATCTCCCACGGCGGCCTCCAATCTTCAGATGATGGGCCAGCGTGAGATCTCGGGGCCATCAAACTCTGCACACCAGGCTGAGTCTCCAGACCAGGAGCTTTTACCTGGGCCCGACGCACGACCAGCGGCTACCGCACAACTGCCTGCGACTGCGGAGCAGCTTGGCAAGAGAGATAGTTTGGCGGCAGGCCGTGCTCTGGAGATTATGGACCCTTCTCCCCTTCCAGCAGAATCCACGGTTTGCCATTCACCCATAGCGGTCCTCTCCCCAACTGGGCAATTCGTGACGGCCAAAATCATGACTTTCAAAGACATACTTGCGCTGGGATCAACAAAGGAAAGGATCGCAAAGTTCAACGAGACACGGCGGCTCCTTGCTCTGCAGGAGTCTGGCCTGGACAGCTGGCTCTCGTCTCTCACCAACCGCCAGTCCGACCCTGGAGCCAATGTCCCAGCTGCCCCTCCAGGCTCGAATGCCCAGGCGAACCAGGCGGAAAATGCAGGCCTGTCCTCGGTCTCTCAGACATCAAGCCAGCAACCGTACTATGCACAATTCCACCCCGGCGGCCCCAATCCTGCGTCGGCCTCGGCGTCGGCGGGCCGCGCGCGGCTTGGTGGCTTGTCCATCCCGGCGCAGATGTCCGGTAGCGCGTTCAGCCACTCCAGCGCCCAGATTGGCACAAAGGGCAAGGAGTTTATGCACTCAGCCGGTAAAATGGGCAAGGGACTGTTGAGCAAGGGGAAGAGCAAATTGCGCGGCAGCGGGGACAAGGTATTTCATTGATGATTTCTTCCCCTATAATATCTCTCCCCGCAGTGAGTGGGAAATCCTCTCCCTCTGCACGGCGAATATTGTCTTCATCATCTGAAATCTCTCTCTCTCTCTCTCTCTCTTTCTTTCCACGCCATCTTTATTGATCACGCCGTCTTGATGTCATGCTATGGGAGGCGCAGTCTTTGTTTCCTTTCTCTTTATTCATATTCTCCTCCTCTTCCTCCCACTTCGTCCTCTTCTTCTTTCTTTTTCCGCCCTATGATGAGATACCTGCAGCAAGATATAGGAATTACGCGATGCATTTCACACATAATTTACCTGATTTCCTTCATCATACCTGTCACCACACAGCACCCCATTCGCTGGAAAAGAAAGCGAACAACTTGATCTGGCGTGGTGAAAGGATTGATGATTTAAAATTTCTAATTTCTTCTTTCTGTGATCAATAGGGTGAACTCTCTCTCCAACAGCTGGGGCCCAAGACAGGTGAGCGACGATCCCCATGGCGTCTCAGTTTCAACGGCCTGGACCCGAAACCGCGGGACGGCATCAATGTGCTAGACACACAGGCCACCCAGGGGATTGGTGCCCCCAACCCAGCATCACCCCCCTATCATCTGCCAGCCCAATCACCCGTGTCCCCGTTCAACACGGAGTCCGAGGCGGGTGCGGCCGTGCCATGGGCCGTCCCACGTCGAGCCCCTCATGAACCCGATCTCTCCCACCTGATGCCGAAGCAGCACCCTGTTGCCAAGGCGCATGCTCACAATCTTCCAGCAGCCAACCAGAGCCCGCAGAATGACTCAGGGGCACGGATCCGTGATGCGGCAGAGCTTGGCAAGCCGGATTTTGACGGTGGTAATGTGACCTCGCCCCCACCGAGCGGCGGCCAAGTTCAAGTCGTCGAGTCGCCATTGCCATTGCCGTCGCCATTACCATTGCCGTCGTCATTGCCATCGCCATTCCCGGGACAGGCTGCGCCAGCCCATCCTGTGATCCCGCCCTCGGACATCCCAAAACGCGTCTCGTCTTTCATTGGGCTGCCGCCCATCAGAATAGGGTCAGCACTGAACTTGGGCTCCCAAATTGAGATCGTGACAGAGCTCCTTGATCCGGAGTCTCGGGAGGTGCCGGACAGCGATGGCCTCAATACCAACCCACCTCTGACACCCGCCCTCGGATCTCAGACACCGGGATCTCATGAGGCCGCGCGACCTCACTTTGAAAATGATTCGCAGGTCGCAAGCAGCGTGCTTCCCAGCCCGCGATCCATGCTGCATCCCTCGGCTCCAGAGTCCATGGGGCCGCATCCCTCCCCGACGCGGAGCCCGACTAGAGCCTGGAAATTAAGAGAGAGCCGCCTGCTCGAGCCCCTGCACACCCTGTCTAGAAAGCGCTCGGGGGCGGATCTCGTCCAACAGGCAGCGGCTGACGGCAATACCAGCGATCAGGGACACAAGAGTCCCCGTGGCGTGACGCCCTCGGTGCCTCCCACGAAGTCGATGCCGCCGAGACAGCGAAGCGATGCGCCCCCGCTATCGTCTCAGCGCTATCCCGGGCTGTTCGCTCCCCGAAAGAGGCCGTCCGCCCGCGAGAATGGGCAACAAAAGGGTCAAATTGGGGGTGGCCGAGACAGGACAGCGTTGGGTGAGGGCCCCAACTTCGCTCCGGAAGAGCGTAGCCGCGGGAGGACCTCGAATGTCTTCAAAGAAATTGGAAGTCGAATTATCAGGGCCACATCGAGGGATCGACAGCGCTCGAAGAGTAGGATCCGGCCGGTCACCGCAATTGATACAGACGAAGAAGCTCCGGGCTTGGAGGGCATGACTGGCGAATATCGTGATACCCAGGAGAACGGGAAAAGGCGGCGAATCTTTCAAACAATTGGCGGTGTTCGCCCCTCTATGGATCGATCATCTAGTCGCCCTCCTTTCGATGCCGATTCGACGACCAGATCTTCATCAGTCGGGCCTCGTGGCGAAGATGAACACAAGCAGGGGGAGGCCACTCCGAGTCTTCTGACGCGGTCCATGACGGCGGGGCCGTTCGAGGTCGTCGCGGATAGAGCCGCGAAAGAGATCAAAGAGTCGAAGCGGAAGGGATCGGGCTTCGCGGGATTCTTCGGGCGATCAAGACAAGAGCGTAATGGGGAGAACATGCCGGATGGCCACGGAGATGGAGCAGACGGGTCTCGCCCAAGACCCCGCAGCTACACAACGGAGTCTTTCTTCCCCGTCCAACCGGAGGCTGTTCACCAGGGTCAGGGACCGCGACCGCGAGTCGCCACCAACCTGCTGCTTCACAAACCGACACCCAAGGCCCAGGGCTCTCGAGCTACGTCCGTGGACATTCAGCGGCCCTCCTTTCAATTTCGGCTTCCCCAGCCACAGTTCGGTCCCCCCATCTTGATCCCCCACCACAAGCACCAGGCGAACAAGGAGTCGACGGCGTCATCGCACTCCGTGATGTATGGACAGCGGACGGCCTTTGCGCATTCACAGCCGCACCTGTCGATGGGCCACGGAGACGGACCAGAATCGCATCGCACATTAGGTAAAGGTCATCCATCCGAGGCTGGAAGACGTGCTGACCAGATCGAGACCGATATTGAAGATGTCGCTGCCCGGGAGCCGCCCAGCCACCACCACCACCACCGGAACGGAGTCCCTGTGATCGAGGTGGAGGTGCTCCAACCCAGCGAAGGATCTGGTGACATTGCCAAGGAGAATCCGCACAACGGTCCCCCGCTGACTCCCGAGATCTCGGTCTTGTCCGACGGAAGCCTGGACGAGCGAGAAGGGATGTCGGTAAGCCAGATCAGCCTCGAGGAGGAAGAAGACGATGCTCGGCCGTCTCTACCGACCAACATGGGGTCCATACCAAGACCTGCAGAGCCTAGACATGACTATCCAACGCTACAATCTCCAAGCACGTTACAGCCAAAGCGCGAGCAATCGGGACACAGAAAACGACCGGCCGAGTCAAAGATCTCGCAGCCGTCTGATGCGGCGAACACGCCAATCGCTCACCCCGTCTCGTCGAGGACTTATCCTCTGGGGCTTGGCGCCTCTCCGGTGCCGAAGGACGAGGCTCGACCCCAGAAGTCGCTGTTAGAGAGCCGTGCGCAAAGTCCGCCGTTCGAGGCGAGATCGCCGGGCTCCCGATGGCGGGAGCTGAGGATCCGCATGACGGACCTGACGCTCCTGCAACACGACCAGGGCCGATCTGCAAAGGCGAGTGGCACTCTCGTGGGTAAATTGAAAAGGACACGCAAGCAGGCAGAGCCGCTGAATGCTCAGTTCGCGCATGATTCCTATGCCTCGCGCGATGCACAGCTGCAACTTCAAGCTCCAGGCCGAGCGGGGCCGCGCTTTGAAGACGGGCGGCTGGCGGAGCGCCTGCCAGGCGTCCGCAGCGAAGTGGCCATCAGCGACCTCAGCGGCCCCGTCGCTCGCAACACGGAGCCTCGGTATGAACCTGTGCCAATTCCTCAGGGATATCCCCGCGCTCATGGAGAGGGGATCACGGTGCCCAGGTACTACCAGACACAGACGTCGGCCTATGCTGGTCACGGCCATCATCATCATCATCATCATCATCATCATCATCATCCTCCTCCTCCTCCTCCTGCTCCTCCTCCGCACTCTGCGGCCCAGCAAAGGCGCAATGGAATGCGAATGCCTGGATCGACAGGAGAGAGCGGCGCAGAATGGAAGGGCAGGGTGCAGGAGGACATGACAGACCGGAGCGCGTCCCGAGTTGCGCGACGAGCAGCACCCGCGACTGCTGCATCTCCATCTCCGTCTGCCGGCCGGTACGGAGCGACGGGGGCAAGAAGTGCAGGGTCAAGTGCGCAGGAGCCCGGGTCGTCGGTCCAGGAGGGGCCCGTTTCGAACTTTGGGCTGGACCTCATGAGGCTCTGGGATGAGCGGATGGAAGGCGGCGTCCGCCTGCACGTGGGCGACGGGGCGCGCAAAGGGCGGACTCGGTTGAGAGACACGGAGGATGCCTCGGGGGTGTCGCCGCGGAAGCTGAGGGTGACGGCGACAGGGGCGGGAGGGGCAGGAGGGGGCGAGGAGGAGGCGAAGATGAGCGCGACGAGCTATCCCGGCCAGGAGTGGGATCCGTGGCAGCTCTTTGGGCACGCGCACCTGAGGGAGTACTAGTAGGTGCGAAGCCTCGATTATCTTCTATTCGGATTTACGGATTCAACATGTGTTGGATTGGGTCGGTCCTCGCAAGTGGGGATGAGGTTGAGAAGGGAGATGGGGGATGCACAAATGCACATAGATGGTATATATTTGGTGGGTTCATGGGAGATTGTGTACTCCGTACATAGCGGGGTGGATGTACGAGTGGTCGTTGAGCCCCTGCTTGTATGAGTAGCTTCCGGGCGTCGGTCAGTGGCAGACGACGCCACTTTTGTCGAGATTCGAGAGTCGAGTCAAGCCCGCGCATGGGGGATGGATGAGCATGTGCGCCCTCCCATGGCGATGAGTGGGCTCTGGGGTCTAGAGTAGTATCACGACTGCATGGATATGGAAGTGTTGCGCTGGGCGTATCACGGCGAGAAACAAGTCTGGATGGAGAGGTGAGGGGAGGTCATTGGCTGCGAGGGCGGTCATGGGACGAGCTACGGAGTACGGAGTAGCCCTGTGGATCTTGGAAGTTGGTGTTGAAGGTTCGGGTCTGCTGTGATGAGGCTGTCTACCTACTAGTACGAGTAGGTAATGATCCATATGGAAGGTCGTTGGTGATGGGTGATAATTCCATGACTTGGAGACGCCGTTGATGCGGTGCGGGTGCGTGATATGTTTCGCCGGGAGAGCATGTACGAGTACGGAGTACGACCTCGATGGCCCCTCCTCTGGGGAGAGACTGATTGCATTTCCAGACTCGGTACGGAGGAGTCCGTATTCCGTACTCCGTATGTACTCCATACAGGTAGGGCGAGTCCCATATGGGATGTGCTGCAGCCCGGATGCAGAGAAGGCGCAAGACCTGCAGGATGCATGGCATGGCGTTGGCCTCGCGGGCTGGGAACGAGGGCGGCAGCCCGCGGGGGAGTCTCAGGCACGGCGGGCTGGAGTGGGTTCTCCGGACTCCGTACATACGTGGATTCAGAGTTACCTGTCGAGGTAGTTCTACTACCAGGAACTCCGTACTAATGTACGAGTATACATACGAAGCACTACGGAGTACGGAGTACGGAGTGCTATATGGAGAACTGCAAGATGGACGAATTGCGATGCTGCATGATGGGTGGCGGATATGCAGAGTTTCGTCACGGGATGGCATGAAGTGCGGTCTTGAGGGCGGAATACTCTGTACGAGGACATGCCATTTTTATACATTGTGTTCGGACCGGCGTGGGGAGCGGGGATTGCGAGGAAGTGAAGTGGTGAAAGGCGTCGATGGGATGCTGTGATGACGTTTCTTGGTGTTTTCGGGTTGGGATTTGCTCTGGGAAGGACCAGACGCTTTCGTCTCTCCTTCCTGGATGAAATTCTGCTGCGCCACACTTGATGCCTCAATCCTCGAGTACTACGGAGTACTCCGTGATTGATCAACATCTCACCTTGAAAGGCTTGTGAGAGCCCCCTCCTTCCATCCATTCAAATGGTTCGATCGATGCTCCAGGGTAATGGTGGAGGAATCGTGGATCAATGGATGTCGGTCCAGAGTCCAGACGATGCAACACGTGTCCGGATCTATCGACGGTGGCACTCGATACTCGATACTCCGTAGAGCGTGCCGGAATACTACTGCTCAGAATAGATGGATGCCTAGAGGTTCGTGCTAACCTGTGTGCCTCGTCTTACCGATAGATACTACTACTCCGTTCTCCGTTCTCCGTACTCCGTACTCCGTACTACCTCGCTTGTCTCTGCTATTTTTGCCTGATGCCTCCCGCGTCCGTCTCGGTGGCTCGTGGCTTGCGTGGCGTGGCGTGGCGTCTTGTTTTCGGTGCTCCGCACTCCGTACGGAGTACATAGAGCAGCGAGCTCGAGTCCTCCCAAGCCCTCCCTTGACTGGGCGCCCTCTGCGCGTCCCCGACCCTCCAAGACTACGGAGTAGTACCTTTGATGTATGGATGGCAGTCCTCGGGGTTTCCATGTAGGGACTCCAGTCGTCCGTGGATGTCTCTTCAGCTTGTCTCAGGGTCTCCTCCCTCTCCTCCCTCTCCCTTCTACTCCGTAAGGATTGAGGGGTTCTCCTCTCTCTGCAAAGGAGATCAAGGGCGCGACGGGGCTGGCGCTCCGGCGAGGCGGGCTTCCTTTTGTCGATGGGCGGCATGGAAATTGGGGCAATCGAGGGTGCTTGCTTTGCTTGCTTTGCTGCTTCTTGGTTCTTGCTTGTTGCTTCTTCCCGCCGAGATATCTCGTTTCAGGAAGGGTCCGAAGGAGGAAGGGAAGGGGGGGGGGGGGGGGGTGGTGGTATTTGTGTTGGTGGTGGTTATGG